>OY365816.1:12206187-12638963 GCA_959347315.1 Bimastos eiseni | reverse complement strand
GTATCGGCTGGCCGTCATCCCTTCCTTTACCTCAGATGCCCCATTCCAAAATCTTGGCGTCACCTGTGTTCGTCATCTCTTTCTCCAAACGCATTTCAAACCTCTTCCCTGTTTCATCCACATTCGCGACCCCCGCCACCTCCGACCCAAAACTGCTTCCACCATTGCCACCTCCATCGTCCACTAGAAGCTCGATTACTGCAACTCCATTTTTCTCAACCTTGAAGCCACTCGCATCAAACGTCTACAACTCATTCAAAACTCATTAGCCAGAGCCGTCACCAGAACGCCCAAGCATTACCATTCACCACATCACACCAATGGCTAAAAATCACAGAGCGCATTCATTTAGAAGTATTACCGCTAACTTGCAATTCCATAGCCTACAATACTCCCAGCCAAAATACCTTCGCGAACTCTTCACCATCCAGCCAACCCGTTCTACCCGATCGTCATCCTGTCTCACCCTTACTCGACCCTAAGTCACCTCTTATCTCAAGTTCTCAAACCGAGCCATATAGCCACAAGATCATTATCAACATAATCATCATTAACATGAAGATTGCAAAGGCAGGCATAGCGAACGTGCAAATTCAACCCGAACAATGCTGTTTATAGCTAATAATTAATTAAGCTGCGGTTTTTTTCCTTTTTAGTATTATTTAAGTGTCGACCTCTGACCATCACAACTTTTGCCTCTTGTTATGTGGGTGGCCCCCTACAGGACCTCGGTCCTTCTCGGGTCTTATCCTCCCTGTTGAACCTTACATGTCACATCAATTTATTATCAACTTTGTCATAATGTAAATGCCGAGGTCAATAAAAACAATTTGTTTGTTTGTTGCATATCTAGCGCGGCACCACGTCTCTGGAACGATCTGCTTCCTGAATTCCGTACATTTTCAGTTCCTCCACCATCACAGCCTGTCATCCAACATCATGTGTTCCCTGCTCCCCTATGACGACGCTATACTTCACACTCGAGTCTGCATCACTGCTAGCTTAAAGAGACTGTCCATCCATTCTACCTATCTGTTTCTTCGTGTTCTTCTTGATCTTCTTCTGCCGTACAGAGAACAATGGCCATTTTACTTTCGAAACTATGAAGACAACAAACCACTGTTAAGACACTGGAGTATAATATCTTTTAAAATAATGAAAATAATGAAATGATTGATCACTTTGCGAGGCTAACATTTGTCTGTTTTAAGTATAAAAGCTACGCGCATTCAATTAAAAGCAATAAAAGTGAACTGATGTCTCATTAGCAAATCATTTATACCATATTTCGAGTGAAAAGCAAAGCTGAATAAGCTCTTATGGAGTTAATAATTATTGTCGGTCAATTATTCAACCAATGGTCCCCAGATCAAAACATATGGGCTATTTTCATCTTCTGAGGTAAGATATTCCCAGCAAGCAATAGAAAACTCGCTAAAGCTGAGATTTCCATCCTTATTTAGATCAATGGACTCAAAAGCTCTGCGTGCGATGTTGAAATACCAGGTTGACGTAATTCTTCTGCCTCGTTCAGCTTCCTCCCTCCCTCCGTCCGCTTCTCTCATCCAATAGATTGCTGACTACGTTCGTCTTAGTAGATTCCGTGAAGCATTCATTTATTTTATCATTACATAGCGCCTCGTCAAGAAATCTACTTGCAGCCCAATCACGGCGATGCAAATGAGTATTACGCCACTTGTAAAATAAAGCCGCATACTTCTTTGGCAGCAGTCACATTTCTGAGAGAAATGTGTTCCATGTGTAAGGGTCAACAACGGTAAAGGCGCGGCGCGGCGCTGCTTGGTCGTGGGGTTTGCATGGGGTATACCAGAAGCTCGCAACTATAAAACGAAAGCAGAGCTCGACGGCCAGCCGATACAGTAAAAAGACCAGCGCGGCTATTCTATAGCTAATGTCTTGCGAGTTACTAGGTAGTCAGTGCGAAGAATCATGCTTGTTGCTCGAGGCAGGAGTGTATTTAGAAAAGCTCCCAACATAAAATTACACTGCAACTGATTCATTACCAATGACACCTGGGCAATAATCACGCGATAAATGACCCACTGGCTTTTTGAAGAATGTTCCTATGTCGGATTGTTTTGTACCTTATCTATCTATCTATCTATCTATCTATCTATCTATCTATCTATCTATCTATCTATCTATCAATCTATCTATCTATCTATCTATCTATCTATCTATCTATCTATCTATCTATCTATCTATCTATCTATCTATCTATCTATCTATCTATCTATCTATCTATCTATCTATCTATCTATCTATCTATCTATCTATCTATCTATCTATCAATCTATCTATCTATCTATCTATCTATCTATCTATTTATCTATCTGATGGGCAAGGTTTACTGAAACTTGGATTTGAAGCACTAAATTAAACGTCACTCGTGTCGCAAATCTAGATAATTCATGCGTGCACAGCTGATTCAAATGCTTCCTGACCTCAATGGCTTAAAGCACTTTTACGTCGCTAGAGATACAACGGTGACATGCCTGCTGTGAGCCCAGTATGGCAGGATTTCATTCGTCAATATGGATAAAACACTCTCCAATTCGTGTAAGTGATTTGCATACCGATTGCACTGATTCAGTATACATGCATGTATGCATGTATGTATGTATGTATGAATGAATGTATGCATGTGTGTGTGCATGTGCGTATGTATGCATGTATGTATGTTTGTATGTAGGTAGGTGTGTATGCATGTATGTATGCATATATGTATGCATGTATGCATGCGATGTAAGTAGGTAGGTAGATAGGTATGTATATATATAAACGATATACACAGTAAATCAATCAATCATCGAGCTGACAGACAGAAAAATTGGCAGACCATGTAGATGGATATATTGATAGAATGATAATCTGTAATGAAATTCAGAATTCATTTAGAGATAATTTGGATAGCCCATATGGAGAGTCGGACAGCAAAAATAATGGTCTGGTATAATACCGATGGCTTAATTTAATCAGTCAGACACCGTCAGACAGATAGATGGATAGACGGACGGACGGATGAATGAATGAATGGATGGATGGATGGATGGATGGATCGATTGATCGATGGATGGATGGATGGATGGATGAATGGATCGATCGATCGATCGATCGATGGATCGATGGATTGATGGATGGATCGATGGAGGAGATAGACAGATAGTTAATCGTCCTTGAACCGTCTTCAACTCTTCATCCTATCCCGCTGATCTGACGTAGTGCATCGCCATTCTTTAGCGCTACTTTAAGGAAAATCAAGGTTTGATTTGATTCTTTGAAATATCTGAGCAAATAAAAACGGAATCTATCAAACGCCTGGTCAACTCATGCAATGCATGAAGTCCACACATAGCCTTGCCCACTCAGACTCAACCTATTATTAATACGATATAGACTTAATAAGCAAACCTAAGTTCACCACGCTCCGCCCCTGTCAAAGAAGCAAATTATATCAAAAGTTTCGTCAGTGCGAATGCTCGGCGTTCACTCAACATAATACCCTGCGACGAAGCCCATGCAGCATATTTTTCCATGTGGCACCCGTATGGGTTAGCCCACATAGGTTCCATCAGGTGCCTATAAAATGCTGGCCAGGTATATCGGGATCATCCGCAAGCACCACTGGTGACTCCCTTCTAAGCTGTTAACGTAAGAAGCCTGACCCTAACCCTACGTTATCATGAGCCCAATGCCAACAAATTTAATGCACTTCAAGGATGTTCATCTGCTTGTTTTTTTCAATGTAGTTCGAGTGTACGCATCCGATAACAATGATGACTGATCTCTACTGAACTATTTATAAAGAGGCGAATAATTATTCAGATCTTACTTCTTGCGGTTCTGTAACATCTACAGTTGGAACTATGTATAAATCTCTAAAAACGCAAACTTATTATTTTGAACAAAGTTACTAAGCGTCTATCAAGCAAAATCAAAATTGAACACCAATAGAAGAAATAAGCTGGCATTTATCATGTTCCCAGAGCTGGTTAGTATTCCATCTAAATTTATTAGCAGCGTTAGCAGAGTTAAGCAGAGTTAGCAGAGTTTCTCTTTATAACTTAGCATGCGGAAGCTCATGGAGGTACTAAACTGTTTCAGTTAGAAACCGAGTCTCTACTCAAAAGACCCATACAACAATCTATATGGACTTTTCTCGTCGTCTGTACTCATGTACTCCACGAAGGCATTGGTAAACTCTTCTTGGCTGAGGCGCCCGTCGTGGTCGAGATCCATGGAGTCGAAAGCTGGCTTCACGAAGTCGAGTTGACGCAAGCCGACAGTAGTAAACATTCTGACAAATTCGCTTGCCACTATGGATCCGTCTCCGTCGACATCCATCAACTTGAAAAAGCCATGAATCATAGTGGTGTAAAGCTCTAGGAATTTTGGGTCGTTCCTAAGTAGTCTCAACGACTCCGTCATAATCTTCTCAGTCAATAAACCGCTGTCGTCGTCCAATCCATCAGACGATTTCATTTCATGGAAAACCTGCCATGTACACGGATAGGTGAATGTTACCAATAGGGGCAAATAATAAAGATATCTACCATATAACATTCGCATAATGCATAGATTGCAATAAATGTACTCCTGAAATAAAGACTAAATTAAAAAATTATTGAAACCAGTTATAGGCATATAACGTCGGGATGTGAATAGATGTCGCTTTCCGAGAACATAAACGCCACATTTTTCCATGTATTTACACTGCAGTCTATCGTATACCTCTTCAACTATATGTATAGTTGCTCGGCTGCGCTTGTGATTGATTCACGGCACTCGAAGAAGAGCAAGATCACCACAGTCCAGACGGTCGATAGCAATATACCTACTTACTTATTTACTTAGATCTCTAGTACATGGTTTCGTCCATTGCTGTTCGTGACAACAGATCTACGCTTAACATTCGTCAACACGCTTTTTTGGACAGCTTGCATTATGCACCACAGCAGATACGTGTGGTTGCCTGAAAAAGAGCTATTACTATATTGGAGTTACTGCTCACTGGATCACAGCTGACCTTGTGAGACACTCAGCTGCTTTCTTACATGCTCACGCATTAATGGAAGTCACACAGCATGACTATTCGTTAAGACTTAGGCCTCGACCAACTTTAATAATTTATTGATTTGCGAGTATGTGTCAAAGTATGCTTATATGCATGCATGTATGTAGCCTACGCGTGACCATGTGCGTGTATAGATTTTCGCTTGTATAATTTATATTCTTCTGCGTGTTTGGACAATAGGACTGGGTGAATGGTTTTACTCGAGTAAAAATTCTCCAATGAAAGTTTTAGTGTCGAAACTATGCGACTTGATTCATAACAACGACGATTTATATGGCGCCGTCTGAGGCACACATTTATCTGAAAGGTCAAGCTGTCGGTGATTCTTACGTTCACAATTTCCTCATGAAGTTTGTCTAGATGCGAAATATGTTGGGATGGATCATTTCTTGCTCAGATTGCTACTGTGACCTGTTTTGCTCTCTGGAGTTATCTAAAGGAATATGTTGTCAAGTCTAAGCTACTAACATGCAGTCCCGAAATAATACTAAGGGTTTTTAACACGGTATGATATGCAATGCCCGTGCAGTCACCACTCTCAATATCCGATGTAAGCACTATAATAAACATAAACAAACACAATTAGGGTTGATGGGCGATATGGATTATCTGTTGCTAAGCTCTCGTGAATGAGTTAATGCCCTGCGGCGCATCGTGGATCTGAAGCGGCGCCCTAGATATATTAGATTGCAAGATGGTCTCATGATTCGTTAACATTATGCTATAGACAGGTTAATAAACAAGCTTAAGTCCTCTGTAAACACTTTGTAAAAAGTGAGCAATCTTACGTCAGCAAAGAGGGATTTCGCCCGATCCCTTACAGCAGGATCGACCTTCTCATCAAAGAAGCAATCCGCAAATGCTTCAAAATCTTTCTTCGATGCGAGCCCATCTTTGTCCACATCCAGGTAATCGAAGAAGATTTTCATTTTCCTCTCCCAAAATGTCGACATTCTGAGTCCTTTTGAAGTGCAATTCTGTGTGACACAGACAAGATCTTGGACAAAACAATAAATAAAGTTAGCTTCTAGGCAGTGGCATATCTATTTAATTCATGGTTGGGTTATTTAGCCGTCACTTGGAGGCAGACAAAGGGTCCTATTGGATCGCTGGTACACGTGCCTGGAACTGTCCCTCGCAACGATTCAGGAATCCAAAACAATTCCTACTTTCAAACTATACTTTCTATCTTATGCGGAGCATCAGTTTTCAATTTGGGCTGAGAGTACACAATCTTGTTAAGCAGCTTTGAAGTAATGCTACTGACAGCGCTTTATAACAGGTCGTTAATGTAATTAAATTACATTGGCAAACTGAATCACAGTGCCTTCATTCGCTCTCAGGACCGTTGCCTTAGGGAAGGTCATCCGCTCTCTCGTCTACTGACGTCATCTTGATAGCAACCCACTTCCGGTCACAACACTAGGTGTGTCGGTAAAACCTGAAGAAGTTCTTACTCTTGAAAATTCTAAAGGAAGAAGCTTTTCCCGACGCGCTGAGAATTGGGGTTCGAATTCAGCGGTATCGTACAGCAGCCATAAATATAATCATTCTTTCTTACATGATCATTTTATAAAATCTTCAGAAAATTGGAATAATGAAGATTGACCACTACTATGAAATGAGCCAGACTGCGACGGCTGGTTGCAAAGCGCAGAAGCAACTACTTACTTCGATAACTCCAAGCGTCAACTGCGTATCAGGTAATCAGTTGCTACACGTCTTAATACGTTTGTCGGTCAGGCAGGCAGGCAGAATAGCCGGCTGAATAGCCGACCGGCTAAGCTTGTGACCTTCCTGAACTAGAATAAACATTTGATCACGAGTCACAATGTGGGACCAAGCGCAAAGAAAACGCAAGTCTACAGACTAATTGTTGTGCTTCAATATCGTCATTGAAGATCTTGCGTTGTTAAAAAAGGTTTTTAAAATCATGGTTCGCTTACAACGTTGATTTTCGTGATTTAAAAATTAAAGCTGTGATTAAGTGAAGTAATTTTTTTAACTTTAACTTATAGAACAAAAGCCATTTAGAAAAAGTTATCAGGTCGTTAAATGCATATATACATACATACATACATGCAAACATACATACATACATACATACATATCCAACGATATTGATATTGATTTAAGGATGTATTTTAAATTACTTGTGCAATGTTTATTTGCGTGTTCTTTATTCTGTCTTGAGCCAAAGTCGTAGAATTCCGCAATAGGCCTATTATGTATTATTGTCTTCACACGCAATTCGACAGCACAAATGCGTATGCGTAATAAATTTACGGTTTTGTGTCCTAATAAGCCACAGCATTTTGCTATAGTGCAAATAGGTTTTACTCTGAAGATTTCATGTATTGATGTTAGTAGATCGTGGACAAATCTCCATGCTAAGTTCTACCTAAGCGAATAGTAAAGTGATCATTGATTTCACACGCAATTCGACAGCACAAATGCGTATGCGTAATATAAATTTACGGTTTTGTGTCCTTATAAGCCACAGCATTTTGCTATAGTGCAAATAGGTTTTACTCTGAAGATTTCATGTACTGATGTTAGTAGGTCGAGGACAAATCTCCATGCTAAGTTCTACCTAAGCGAACAGTAAAGTGATTATTGATTTCATGCAACTGCTGGCGTGTAAGACGTGTTTAATGGAGCCCGCAAACTTAGTTCCAACTAAGCGAACAGTAAAGCGATAATCCATTTTTGATTTCATGCAACAGCTGTCGTGTAAGACATGTTTATTGGAGCCCGCGAACTTAGTTCTAACTAAGCGAACAGTAAAGCGATTACCCATTTTTGATTTCACGCAACAGCTGGCGTGTAAAACGTGTTTATTGGAACCCGCAAACTTAGTTCTAACTAAGCGAACAGTAAAGCGATTATCCATTTTTGATTTCACGCAACAGCTGGCGTGTAAGACATGGTTACTGAAGGCCGCAAACTTTCACCGGGTGAGTTCAGTCCTGCAGGCTCTCAAGTCTTGTTTGAGAGTGGCCAGGTTTAAAACCCTTATTTTTCTGTAGAATATAAACGTAAAACCGCTTTCAGTTCATGAATCGAACCATTTTTATTTATAATCACTAGCGTATGTCTGTCAACTCAATGTTTTGCCTACTATGACGTCAGTTGTGTGTAGCAGTTCAAGGTCATTGTTCTCTATTGCACGCCTGCTCGTTTTCGATCGTTGCTCTATACGAATTATGAATACTTCATTGCAGTAACACAGTAGTTACACAACAGTCACAATTATATTGCAGATACATATTATTCACATTAAAGTCAACGGTATGCGGACGATTCCTCTTAGGACGATCGGTCATAGGACGATTGGTCATAGGTCGACTGGTCTTAGGGACGATTGCTCATATGTTCGAATATTTGCATAACTAATTTCTCAAACTAGTAAGGTAAATTCAAGAATAGGACTAATTCATGGATGACCGGTCATAGATAGGACCAATCAATAATGATGTGTCAGGTGTATTTGGCATAATAGACGGGAGTTTAGTCAGGTATAAAAGTTCAGGATGAGTTAATCAAATCTGCTAAGTTTAATAGCCTAAATCTCGGACACAAAGCTTTAGATGAATTTAACATTTGAAGCGGTTTAACTTAAAACAAGTCGCCGTGCGAGGTCCCCCCTCCTCCCCAAAAATTACCCCCGAACTATTGCTCCCGAACAATTTGCCCCCGGACAATTGCTACTCCCGACTAGGAAAATTTCCACGCCACCCCGCTTAGACCACAAGCTCGCCCAAAGTACATCTACATGCTTTTATGGGTGCTTATATGTGATGCATGATTCTACACACGTATATAATGTGTGTATGCATGAAGGTACATACATAGACTTCATGGCTACGTATAAACCAAAAGCAAGATGTTATATGATGATAACGTGTGTCACAGTCACACTAGCTTTAACGGCAGATGAATGCGTGTCACTGACTGTATTTAGTATTTATTTATCAAACAAAAGAAAGAAATTCATAAGTTAACTTGTTCTTTCATAAAATATCTGACTTGTTGGATAGATTATTAAACTAACACCAATGAAGCATCACAATTCAATAGATTATCGTCTCGCTTTGTATCAGGTGTTAAACTAAATAGTATCATCATCATCATCGTCGTCGTCGTTGTTGTCGCGGTCGTGGTCGTCGTCGTCATCATCATCATCGTCATCATAAAGTTGCATGGTTCATTAATATACTCTGAAAGTCAGCGGTTACACGCATATTCAACCCTTAGTTAGGGGGGACAATTGTCCGGGGCAAATGTCCTAGGCAAATTCCGGCGGCTATTGTCCGGGGGAGCAATTGTCCTACACTCAAAGTGATTATTGATTTTATGCAACAGCTGGCGTGTAAGACTTGTTTAGCCCTTAAACTTAGTTCTAACTAAGCGAATAGTATTAAAAGTGATTATTGATTTCATGCAACAGCTGGCGTATGAGACCTGTTTATAGGAGCCCGCAAACTTCCACCTGGTGAGTTCAGTTTTGCACTCTCTTCAGTCTTATTTGAAAGTGCTCAGGTTTGAAGCCTTATTTCTATGTAGAATATAAACGTAAAACCGCTTTGAGCTCGAGAATCGATCAATTTGTATAAATAATCACTAGCATGTCTGTCCACTCAATATTTTCTCTACGCGTGTCAGTTCATTTCTTTTTTGTTGTAGCCGTTCAATGTCAGAGTTCTGTATTGCTCACCGAGTGTAGGACAAAACTCCCCCGGGACAAAAACCCCAGACAAAGCATCCCCAGCTTTGGGCAGGACATTATCCCCCGGGAGTGCTTAAATTGTAAAAAAAGAAGTGCCTGGACGTTACTGTCAAAAAGGTAAGAACTAAATATTGCAGAGGGAGATCACCAACATAAGTCGACGACAAATGGTTCACTAGGGTCCACTGTATTCAATAAAATAGAAATTGGATTGATGATATTAATGATGCTGGAATAGAAGTTGAATGGGTGATTCTTCCAAAACATATGCTATTTAGATGAATATAATGCCTGCTGAAATAAAAGTTGGATTATTGAAAAGAATATTTGCCTAAGTAAAAGTTGAACTGGCAAAAACAGTCAATGCTGAAGCAGAAGCTGGATTTGTAGGCTTTATTATTATCAATCCAACTTCTATTTTACCAAATACAGTGGGCGAAAAATAGAATTTAGTTAGCATTTGTTAGCTGTTTGTCCATTGATCATTTTATTGACGTCAACTATTTGTTGGTGAAATATTTGTGTTTATTTAATTAAAACGTAGGTCTACAGAGAAATACCTTCTATTGTGAAATTGTCGACACGGAGCCACTGACGCAGGTAGCGTTTTGAAAGTTGTAGTAATAAAGTTTCTCAACGCGCGAAGCTCGATACATTTGTTTGCCACTCTTTTTCCGAGTGCCCCATCCCTATTTACAGAGAGTTGTGCCTCCTTGCAGAGGAACTTGCTCTGGTCAATATTGAGCTAGAACCGAACTTAGTCTGTAGAGAATTTTTTTAAAGTTATTTTCAAATCAAATGCACCTACATATAGACTGATAGAGCAATGCACCGAGAGTTGTTAAAACGACTTCAGCCAGTCTCGTAATTTGATGTTGTTCAGTCTTTCCTGACACATTGTGGACCGTAAGCCATGTTGTCAAATTGTCTCATATTGGTTCCAGTCTGCAGATCTGCCATTCAAGACACCGGCACCATACTCTTCTAATCTTAGGCCTGAAAAATGTGACGATATCTTGTTCACCAAACTACTCTCCAAGCATGCATGGCTGCTAACATTCTCTATCTCTAATAATTGATATAGGCTACTAGTGATCGGTAAAACCGTAAGGCCACCCTCTTCCAATAAAGATTTAAGAAAGCACCCAATAGGCCGAGCAGACGAGCGCAGTGCCAGATTCCACCGCCTCAGAACCACAAGAGGATTGCCAGCAGGAGCAACAATGTTCATCAAAAATTGCTCATTGTTTGTCAACGGTGCCATTTTGCGCCACAAAAGACAGCATAATATGGCTGCTAGGACTGTTCCTAACATTTGCTTAAAACTGAAATTAGTACCGATTCGAATTTTCTGAAGCTAATACTCGAGTGAAGTATCTTTGATTTGACTTATTAAGTTTAAATAACTAACAAATATTGGCGAAGTTATAACCTATGTGTGCAAAGTCGGTTCATTAATGCTGCCCCAATCTGTAGATTAATATACACATGTCAGAAGTCTATTAGAGTCGCCCTTTTTGTACCTTTCGACCTTGGCATTATAACTAAGAGCTTGCGAAGAGAGACACGTGACGTTCTGGGCTGGCTTCCTGTTCCATACCACATTGACTTTGAGCTTTGCTTACTCGTCTTTAGATCGATACATGGATTAGCTCTCGGGTATTTGTGCAGTTTCTGCTTCGGGACTAACTCCTCGGCGTCCGGTCTGTTACTCAGATCATCTGTAAAGACCAATCTCCGTGTGCGAGGGATGAAGTCGCGCTTCCGAGACCGTGCTTTCTTGACCGTTGATCCACGGTGTTGGAACAATCTTCCACCTACCGTTAGATTGGGCGACACAGCAGACTCACTTAAAACTAAATTGAAAGCGTTTCTGTTTTATAAGGCTTATCCTGTCTACTTGCTTTCGTTTTAGGTTGTACGGCGCCCTTGTAGCGGTTAGGGCCGCGTTAACGGCGTCTTATAAATCGGCCTTGTTGTTATTATTATTATTATTATTATTACTTTTATTATTATTATTATTATGAGGTAACCAGGTTCACAATTGTTTTGAAGGACATATAAGAAGGGTTATCGCGATGCAAACATTGTAGAAGACACAGAATCAGACAGTTCAGTAGCAGTCAGTGAAAGCCGACAGAGATTTTTAACTTTGTAATTAATTTTCATCTCACAAATACCGAGCTGCTCATCTTTTTCATATTCGCTCCTTCAGGGTGGTAGCGTAAGATGTAGGAAACCTCAGAAACGTTTCATTTTGCTCATCTTTTTCATATTCGTTCCTTCATTGTGGTAGCGTAAGATGTAGGAAACCTCAGAAACGTTTCATTAATTGCTTCCAGTTAACATTTTCATTAACTTCTTCCAATGCATTTACATATTCACATATACCTTCCAGTTACTGTATCTATTGCATTTTTGTTCTTGGTGTGCTTTGCTTTTTATTTAGAGCATTTGAGCAGTGATACGTGATTTTGTTTACCCACAAAGCCTCTTTGCCCAACTCCAGCGTAAAGGGCTTTTCAACGCTCAGAACATTTCAATGGAATTTTCTCAATATAGGTACAGGTAGGTTCAAAGCGATGCCATTGAATGTCGTATGATACGCTATTTATAAGTTTTTCTTATCGTTGAAAATTGGCTGTATTTCGTTGCAGAATGTCTGAATTTTGGAGGAGAAAGATGCGAACGTGTTTCGCTAAATTCGATTCAAACAACGATGGAGTCATATCGAAGGAAGAATTTATAGGATTGGCGGTTCAATACGCCAACTTTGAGGCGGCGGACAAGCAGAAGGCGGAGCATCTAAAGGCACTTTTTGAAAACGTGAGATGCTCAGTATGACTAAATAAGCCTATTGCTTTGTCGCAAAAACAGCAGCAACAGCAACAACAATATTTCTTCTTCTACTACTACAATAACTCCACTGGCCACTATTACAACTACTACCACTGCTACCAGTAATAATAAAAAATAGTGATAACAATATTTACAATGATGATAAGAAATATAAAAACTGCATAATTTTCATTCCGGAAATGTGCGGTAAAAAATCTTTCGGGATTTATGATTACCGATACTGCAACTACTAAGACAGCTACACGTGCAAACACAACTGCTGTTATTATACTAAGTCTTCTGCTTCTACCTCAATTGCTACTTCTACTAATAACAACGATAACAATGATAATTGATAATGAATAATAATAGCAATAATTACCACAATAATTAGCATTTTGACAAAGTGCAACTGCTAATTTCATGATAATGAGGGACGGCATGTGTCTTGAGAGTGAATAATAACGACGAAAATAATAAAACAGCATGGCATTTGAAATTCAGGGTTTTCACGCAATTGCTTTACAGTGCACCTCACTTAGACAACACCTAAATGAGTGCCAGTAGTTCCATATGGCCATAAATCCCAAACACTCACGCTTTCCAAACAGATGACGATGATGATGTTGATTATGATGATGATGATGATGATGATGATGATGATGATGATGATGATGATGATGATGATGATGATGATGATGATGATGACGACGACAACGACGATGCCGACGACTACGACGATGCCGACGACGATGACGATGACGACGATGATGATGACAATTACGATGACGATGACGATGATGACGATGATGATGATGATGATGATGATGACGATGACACCAACGACGATGACGATGACTACGACGTCGACGATGACGATGACGATAATACAATACAATACAACTAAAATTTGATATTGCTCCATTGATACAATCAGTTCAGAACTGCACACAGTGCAATTGCATTTATAATGCAGAGCAATTATTGTGCGCGAAGAACTTGCTCAAGGTCCCTACACAGTGACTCCTCGGACGAGGGTCGAATCCACTCACTCAGCGCACACAGAGCGGGTCCTTTGACTCTATGATTCCCGGGAATGGAAAGAGTGAGGTGGTTTTCCAACACGATTTGAATTAAAAGCCAAAAGTCGACATTATACCTGCATTCGTCTGGCTGATCGTTTTCTACAGGCTTGCACGTCGTGTTCTCTGTGAAGTGTATGCGTTTATCCTGGAATTAAAAACAGTTCTTTGGTATTGATTCAGGAGTGGGAGCTGATCGTTCAGAGGACTGACCCAAGCGACGCGACTAGAATTACCATTGACGCATGCATCGACGGAGCAGCTAAGCAGCGCTACGACCCAGAACTGGCGGAGCGCTACCGAACCATATGCACGCTCTCTTCGACCTGATGGACGTCAACTGCGATGGCTGCATTCAGGCGGATGAGTACGAGAGAATGCTCATCCAACTCAAAGTACCGGACGCGTCGTCGTTCGCAAAGGAGTCGTTCAAGGCGATGGATGTCAACGGTGACGGGAATATCAGCTTCGACGAGTTCATAAATGCCTACCACGATTTCATGTTCTCGGAGGATGAAAATAGTCCGTACTCGGTCTTCTACGGACCTCTCGTCGACTAGTTCTCTGGTCCTCCTCTACCCATAGGCTTCGGCCTTTTTTTTACAAAGATCTACATAGTCTTTGCTAAGACGACTGATCGGCCAGATTACTTCTCTCTATGTTGCTTGCTATACATGTAGACAAACAATTGTTTGGTTGGATATCACTCTCAGTACCGTACCAAGGGCGGTGCCAGCGGTACGTGGAACAGGCGCAAATTTTGAAATAGCGAAAATATCAGGATAGAAAAACTTTAGTATTTCCATAATTTCGTTCTTTCTAGAAATATGAGGTTATTCTCAGTCACAAGTGAATAACTGACTTCAATAAAATCATGTATGTAGATCATTATATTGAGTTTCTTTGAATAATATTTATAATTGTCTATTAAAACTGAGTTTTTTGAGAAAACTATCTGTATATTAATAAATGTTACATTATATTCGAATATTTATAATTGTCTATTCAAGCTGAATTCTTTGAGAAAACCATCTGACCATTAATAAATGTTACATCATATTCGACATTTAGATAGGCAACAAAATATGGGAGCGCGGGATTAATTCTAAACACAGGGCGCAATTATAGCTTCATACGGTACTGGTCACTCTTCTTGTTGTCTATGGCTGATCTAGATGAAGCCATATTTGCCTCATTTCAAGCTTCGGCGAAGGAACGCCAGTGAATTCGTCTCCAGACTTGGTGTGCGGTGGTCCCAAATAGAATAAGGTCATCGAACATGGTGGGGAAAAAGAGAAAATGATTAAAATATTTGAGAATAAGAAAACTTATAGGAAACTGGGAAGGAAAATGATCGTGAAAGTAGTTTCTGTACGACAAAAGATATACTGAAAAACGCTAAAAATAATGATAAGAAAGCCTTTTAATATGGCAGATACATGAATAGGAACTGTAATTTATATTTAAACTTCCAATGACCCGAAGTGAACACACAGTCATCTTATAGACGATCGATATATTCGTGTTGATAATGAGATGTTTAATAACCAGCATGTGACCAACTATGTATGGACCAAATCTGAAGCAAATTACTGCAACTTAATATAAATGGCAGACTAAAGAAATTAGAAAGGCAGTCACTCACGTCATCGCTTAAATGTGGGTTGCCCTAATTATACCACGGTCAATGTTAAGGCGAGACTGGTTGGACCGCGTGTGAACATCTGGGCAAGGCCAGTACATATGAACCTATGGTTTTGGCAATGGGCTTAGCACTCAATTTGCTCGCAATAGTACAGCATTTGCTAAACATTTCTTGTTTAGAAATATTTCTTTGCCTGAACGTTCTTATGCACTATTTTTTCGATACCTGATAGCTTAATTTTACAAAAACTTAGAGATCAATAATAGTGTTTATCGAAACTGAAATTCTCAAAATTAGTGTATCATTTCACGGAGACTTCGCAGGCGAAATACTCAGATGAGTATTGAAGTTGAGAGGCAGAATGAAACTAGAAAGAGACGCATACAGACTGACAGACAAACCACCACGAATGGCCAGGAATATGATTATGCATACAACAGATGAGCGGTTTGAAATAAAATAGGCGGACAGACAAATAAGCGACATAGGGTCTTCAGGTTAATTCAATCAATCAATATTTGTTCGAATGTAGGCTACCTACTCAGCTGATAACAACATGAACGGCGATTTTCTTAACTATTTCTTAGGAGGACAATAATTAATTATTGCGATCCTAAGGTTCTGTTACAACTACACTAAAAGCTATGATGCAGATAGGCCTTTGCACTAAATTCTAGAAACGCATGCATATTTGAATAATGTTACTAAGCGCGAGTCAAATAAAAATTCAACACCAACAGAAGAAATAAGTTGGCATTCATAATGTTCACAGCGCTGGTTAGTTTTCCACCAAAATTATATTAGATCGTTTGACGTAATAACATGCGGAAGCTCATGAAGGTACTAAAATGTTTAAGTTAGAAATCGAGTCCCTACGCAAGAAACCCAAACAACAATTTATATGGACTTTTCTCGTCGTCTGTAATCATATACTCGACAAAGGCATTGGTTAACTCTTCGAAGTTGATCCGCCCGTCGTGGTCCAGATCCATGGAGTCGAAAACTGGCTTCACGAAGTCGAGTTGACGTACGCCGACAGTAGTAAACATTCGAGCGTATTCACCGGCCTGTATAGATCTGTCTCCGTCGACATCCATCAACTTGAAAAAGCCCTGAATCGTAGACGTGTAAAGCTCTATGAATTTTGGGTCTTTCTTCAGCTGCTTCAACGATTCCGTCATAATCTTCGCAGTCAACAAACCACTGTCATCTGATCCATCGGATGATTTCATTTTTCGGAAAACCTACGAATCAAACGAATAAGCGATTGATACAATTAGGGCAAATTTTGGAGTTATCTGCTACGAAACGTGCATGTAATGAATAGATTTCAATAATGGTATGCCTGAAGTAATGACTAAAGGTAGGGACACAACGTCGGGATGTGAATAGACGTCTGTCGACCAAAGCAAATTTTTATTTACGGGAACAGCAACAAGAAATTTGTCTGTCCTTGTATTTGCTCTGCAGCCAATCGCATGCTTCCTCAACTAGTAGCCAATTATTATCCTCGCACTGGAAGGAGAGCAGGGTCAACCCGGTCCAGTAAGCCGCTAAGGATATACCTACAATGTACTTACTTACCCACTCTCTTACTTGCTTAGTGCTGGGAATTCAGATTTTAGATCTCTACTATCTCTAGTACATGGTTTCATCAATTGTTGCATGCCATGGGGCATTGAGCAATAAGCTTTTGGACAGATGGGGGTACGCTTGACATTCGTCAACACCTTTTTGACAGTTTGCATTGTGCCCTGCAGCAAGATGCGTTGGGTTGTCTGAAAAAGAGCTATTATTATATTGAAGTTACGGCTCACTGAACCACAGCTGAAGTTTGCATAAATGCGAAATATGTTTTAATGAATAATGTCTTTTTCTCATATTGCTACTGTGACCTCTTTTGCTCTCCTGAGTAATCTAATGGAATATGCATGATGTCAAGCCTAAGCTACTAACATGGAATCCCGAAATGATGCTAAGCCATGGCAGTAGGCCTATGCAATGTTTGTGTAACCACCACTCTCGATACCCGATGTAAACACATTAATAAAGCAAAATAAATAAATTACAAATGACAGTGACAGGGTGATATGGTTTATCGTTCCGCTGCCTAGCTCTCGTGATTAAGTTGACGCCCTTCTTAGCATGAATCTAACGTAAAAGTCCTTTTGAAGTTTGGATTGCATAATGGCCTCACGATCCTTTGACATATTCTAAAAGCAGTTAAATATGTCACATTACGCTCTCTGTAAACACTATGCGAACAAGAGAATGCCATGGGGCATTGAGCAATAAGCTTTTGGACAGATGGGGGTACGCTTGACATTCGTCAACACCTTTTTGACAGTTTGCATTGTGCCCTGCAGCAAGATGCGTTGGGTTGTCTGAAAAAGAGCTATTATTATATTGAAGTTACGGCTCACTGAACCACAGCTGAAGTTTGCATAAATGCGAAATATGTTTTAATGAATAATGTCTTTTTCTCATATTGCTACTGTGACTAACATGGAATCCCGAAATGATGCTAAGCCATGGCAGTAGGCCTATGCAATGTTTGTGTAACCACCACTCTCGATACCCGATGTAAACACATTAATAAAGCAAAATAAATAAATTACAAATGACAGTGACAGGGTGATATGGTTTATCGTTCCGCTGCCTAGCTCTCGTGATTAAGTTGACGCCCTTCTTAGCATGAATCTAACGTAAAAGTCCTTTTGAAGTTTGGATTGCATAATGGCCTCACGATCCTTTGACATATTCTAAAAGCAGTTAAATATGTCACATTACGCTCTCTGTAAACACTATGCGAACAAGAGAATGCCATGGGGCATTGAGCAATAAGCTTTTGGACAGATGGGGGTACACTATGCGAACAAGAGAGCAATCTTACGTCAACAAAGAGGGATCTCGCCTGTTCCCTTACAGCAGGATCGACCTTCTCATCAGAGAAGCAATCCGCAAATGCTTCAAAATCTTTCTTCGATGCGAGCCCATCTTTGTCCACATCCAGGTAATCGAAGAAGATTTTCATTTTCCTCTCCCAAAATGTCGACATTCTGAGTCCTTTTGAAGTGCAATTCTGTGTGACACAGACAAGATCTTGGACAAAACAATAAATAAAGTTAGCTTCTAGGCAGTGGCATATCTATTTAATTCATGGTTGGGTTATTTAGCCGTCACTTGGAGGCAGACAAAGGGTCCTATTGGATCGCTGGTACACGTGCCTGGAACTGTCCCTCGCAACCATTCAGGAATCCAAAACAATTCCTACTTTCAAACTATACTTTCTATCTTATGCGAAGCATCAGTTTTTAACTTGGGCTGACAGTACACAATCTTGTTAAGCAGCTTTGAAGTAATGCTACTGACAGCGCTTTATAACAGGTCGTTAATGTAATTAAATTACATTGGCAAACTGAATCACAGTGCCTTCATTCGCTCTCAGGACCGTTGCCTTAGGGAAGGTCATCCGCTCTCTCGTCTACTGACGTCATCTTGATAGCAACCCACTTCCGGTCACAACACTAGGTGTGTCGGTAAAACCTGAAGAAGTTCTTACTCTTGAAAATTCTAAAGGAAGAAGCTTTTCCCGACGCGCTGAGAATTGGGGTTCGAATTCAGCGGTATCGTACAGCAGCCATAAATATAATCATTCTTTCTTACATGATCATTTTATAAAATCTTCAGAAAATTGGAATGATGGAGATTGACCACTACTATGAAATGAGCCAGACTGCGACGGCTGGTTGCAAAGCGCAGAAGCAACTACTTACTTCGATAACTCCAAGCGTCAACTGTGTATCAGGTAATCAGTTGCTACACGTCTTAATACGTTTGTCGGTCAGGCAGGCAGGCAGAATAGCCGGCTGAATAGCCGACAGGCTAAGCTTGTGACCTTCCTGAACTAGAATAAACATTTGATCACGAGTCACTATGTGGGACCAAGCGCAAAGAAAACGCAAGTCTACAGATTAATTGTTGTGCTTCAATATCGTCATTGAAGATCTTGCGTTGTTAAAAAATGTTTTTATAATCATGGTTCGCTTACAACGTTGATTTTCGTGATTTAAAAATTAAAGCTGTGATTAAGTGAAGTAATTTTTATAACTTTAGCTTATAGAACAAAAGCCATTAAGAAAAAGTTATCAGGTCGTTAAATGCATATATAAATACGTGTACCGTATGTATGTATGCATATATACATACATACATACATTCACACATACATACATACATACATGCATACATACATACATTCGCACATACATACATATCCAACGATATTGATATTGATTTAGGGATGTATTTTAAATTACTTGTGCTATGCTTATTTGCATGTTCTTTATTCTGTCCTGAGCCAAAGTCGTAGAATTCCGCAATAGGCCTATTATGTATTATTGTCTTCACACGCAATTCGACAGCACAAATGCGTATGCGTAATAAATTTACGGGTTTGTGTCCTTATAAGCCACAGCATTTTGCTATAGTGCAAATAGGTTTTACTCTGAAGATTTCATGTATTGATGTTAGTAGATCGAGGACAAATCTCCATGCTAAGTTCTACCTAAGCGAACAGTAAAGCGATTATCCATTTTTGATTTCACGCAACAGCTGGCGTGTAAGACATGGTTACTGAAGGCCGCAAACCGCTTAAGTTAACCGGGTAAGTTCAGTCCTGCAGGCTCTCAAGTCTTGTTTGAAAGTGGTCAGGTTTAAAACCCTTATTTTTTTGTAGAATATAAACAATGCGTGGTCATCTAACTCCGTCTTTTATCTAGGACGCTGCCGAAGCTGCTGGGTCGGGTCGTCTAGAAATACGCCTGAAAATGCATTTGCATTCCATAGCTGTAATGTAGCTGCTATGTTTCTGTAGAGTAACTGAACTGCAACTGTACTGTAGCTATGCTGTAACTTTAATGTAACTGTATGGTGACTTCAATGGTTCTAGGACGATTGGTCATGAGTCTTATGTGATAGTCAACCCGCATACATGCAGAGTTATAGACCTATCAGAGTTGATAAAGTTTATAGAGTTTATAAACGCACATAGTTATTTAAAACGAAACAGACACAAAATTATAAGGCTTATATATAAAAAAACTAAAGGAGAGTTTGTAGAACATTGGAATAGCCTACTGTTTACTAATTAAAAGAAATATAAGACATTGCTCGCAGATAAGCTAGAATGTCGGTTTTCCCACAGGCGAAATCTCTCGAGGCTTGGTTGTTTAATTCCAGTCACTCTCTGAAAGAATGCTGCTTTCTGCTTCATGCTTTGCATTTAAGAGTGCGTACAAAGCTGCAACGCCAGACAGTTTCACCTTCCTTCGTGATGGGTGCTAGCAGTACTCGAATCCGTTCAGTAGATATGTTGGGTGACCTCGCTTAGAAATGTCAAATTCATCTAAAGCTTTGTGTCCGAGATTTAGGCTATTAAACTTAGCAGATTTGATTAACTCATCCTGGACTTTTATATCTGACTAAACTCCCGTCTATTATGCCAAATACACCTGACACATCATTATTGATTGGTCCTATCTATGACCGGTTATCCATGAATTAGGCCTATTCTTGAATTTACCTTACTAGTTTGAGAAATTAGTTATGCAAATATTCGAACATATGAGCAATCGTCCCTAAGACCAGTCGACCTATCACCAATCGTCCTATGACCGATCGTCCTAAGAGGAATCGTCCGCATACCGTTGACATTAATGTGAATAATATGTATCAATGCAATAGAGAACAATGACCTTGAACTGTTACACACAACTGACGTCATAGTAGGCAAAACATTGAGTTGACAGACATACTCTAGTGATTATAAATAAAAATGGTTCGATTCATGAACTGAAAGCGGTTTTACGTTTATATTCTACAGAAAAATAAGGGTTTTAAACCTGACCACTTTCAAACAAGTCTTGAGAGCCTGCAGGACTGAACTTACCCGGTGAAAGTTTGCCGCCTTCAGTAACCATGTCTTACACGCCAGCTGTTAGTGAAATCAAAAATGGATAATCGCTTTACTGTTCGCTTAGGTAGAATTTGGCATGGAGATTTGTCCTCGATCTACTAACATCAATACATGAAATCTTCAGAGTAAAACCTATTTGCACTATAGCAAAATGCTGTGGCTTATAAGGACACAAAACCGTAAATTTATTACGCATACGCATTTGTGTTGTCGAATTGCGTGTGAAGACAATAATACATAATAGGCCTATTGCGGAATTCTACGACCTTGGCTCAGGACAGAATAAAGAACATGCAAATAAGCATAGCACAAGTAATTTAAAATACATCCCTAAATCAATATCAATATCGTTGGATATGTATGTATGTGCGAATGTATGTATGTATGCATGTATGTATGTATGTATGTGTGAATGTATGTATGTATGTATGTATGCATTTAACGACCTGATAACTTTTTCTTAATGGCTTTTGTTCTATAAGCTAAAGTTAAAAAATTACTTCACTTAATCACAGCTTTAATTTTTAAATCACGAAAATCAACGTTGTAAGCGAACCATGATTATAAAAACATTTTTTAACAACGCAAGATCTTCAATGACGATATTGAAGACCAAAAATTAGTTTGTTGCATGACTTGCGTTTTCGTTGCGCTTGGTCCCACATAGTGACTCGTGATCAAATGTTTATTCTAGTTCAGGAAGGTCACAAGCTTAGCCTGTCGGCTATTCAGCCGGCTATTCTGCCTGCCTGCCTGACCGACAAACGTATTAAGACGTGTAGCAACTGATTACCTGATAAACAGTTGACGCTTGGAGTTATCGAAGTAAGTAGTTGCTTCTGCGCTTTGCAACCAGCCGTCGGCGTCTGGCTCATTTCATAGTAGTGGTCAATCTCCATCATTCCAATTTTCTGAGGATTTTATAAAATGACCATGTAAGAAAGACTGATTATATTTATGGCTGCTGTACGATACCGCTGAATTCGAACCCCAATTCTCAGCGCGTCGGGAAAAGCTTCTTCCTTTAGAATTTTCAAGAGTAAGAACTTCTTCAGGTTTTACCGACACACCCAGTGTTGTGACCGGAAGTGGGTTGCTATCAAGATGACGTCAGTAGACGAGAGAGCGGATGACCTTCCCTAAGGCAACGGTCCTGAGAGCGAATGTAGGCACTGTGATTCAGTTTGCCAATGTAATTTAATTACATTAACGACCTGTTATAAAGCGCTGTCAGTAGCATTACTTCAAAGCTGCTTAACAAGATTGTGTACTGTCAGCCCAAATTGAAAACTGGTGCTCCGCATAAGATAGAAAGTATAGTTTGAAAGTAGGAATTGTTTTGGATTCCTGAATGGTTGCGAGGGACAGCTCCAGGCACGTGTACCAGCGATCCAATGTCTGTCTGCAAGTGACGGCTAAATAACCCGACCATGAATTAAATAGATATGCCACTGCCTAGAAGCTAACTTTATTTATTGTTTATTTATCAAAAATGGATAATCGCTTTACTGTTCGCTTAGTTAGAACTAAGTTCGCGGGCTCCAATAAACATGTCTTACACGCCAGCTGTTGCATGAAATCAAAAATGGATTATCGCTTTACTGTTCGCTTAGTTGGAACTAAGTTTGCGGGCTCCAATAAACACGTCTTACACGCCAGCAGTTGCATGAAATCAATAATCACTTTACTGTTCGCTTAGGTAGAACTTAGCATGGAGATTTGTCCTCGACCTACTAACATCAATACATGAAATCTTCAGAGTAAAACCTATTTGCACTATAGCAAAATGCTGTGGCTTATAAGGACACAAAACCGTAAATTTATATTACGCATACGCATTTGTGCTGTCGAATTGCGTGTGAAATCAATGATCACTATACTATTCGCTAAGGTAGAACTTAGCATGGAGATTTGTCCTCGACCTACTAACATCAATACATGAAATCTTCAGAGTAAAACCTATTTGCACTATAGCAAAATGCTGTGGCTTATAAGGACACAAAACCGTAAATTTATATTACGCATACGCATTTGTGCTGTCGAATTGCGTGTGAAATCAATGATCACTTTACTGTTCGCTTAGGTAGAACTTAGCATGGAGATTTGTCCTCGATCTACTAACATCAATACATGAAATCTTCAGAGTAAAACCTATTTGCACTATAGCAAAATGCTGTGGCTTATAAGGACACAAAACCGTAAATTTATTACGCATACGCATTTGTGCTGTCGAATTGCGTGTGAAGACAATAATACATAATAGGCCTATTGCGGAATTCTACGACTTTGGCTCAGGACAGAATAAAGAACACGCAAATAAACATTGCACAAGTAATTTAAAATACATCCTTAAATCAATATCAATATCGTTGGATATGTATGTATGTATGTATGTATGTTTGCATGTATGTATGTATGTATATATGCATTTAACGACCTGATAACTTTTTCTAAATGGCTTTTGTTCTATAAGCTAAAGTTATAAAAATTACTTCACTTAATCACAGCTTTAATTTTTAAATCACGAAAATCAACGTTGTAAGCGAACCATGATTTTAAAAACCTTTTTTAACAACGCAAGATCTTCAATGACGATATAGAAGCACAACAATTAGTCTGTAGACTTGCGTTTTCTTTGCGCTTGGTCCCACATTGTGACTCGTGATCAAATGTTTATTCTAGTTCAGGAAGGTCACAAGCTTAGCCGGTCGGCTATTCAGCCGGCTATTCTGCCTGCCTGCCCGACAAACGTATTAAGACGTGTAGCAACTGATTACCTGATACACAGTTGACGCTTGGAGTTATCGAAGTAAGTAGTTGCTTCTGCGCTTTGCAACCAGCCGTCGGCGTCTGGCTCATTTCATAGTAGTGGTCAATCTTCATCATTCCAATTTTCTGAAGATTTTATAAAATGATCATGTAAGAAAGACTGATTATATTTATGGCTGCTGTACGATACCGCTGAATTCGAACCCCAATTCTCAGCGCGTCGGGAAAAGCTTCTTCCTTTAGAATTTTCAAGAGTAAGAACTTCTTCAGGTTTTACCGACACACCTAGTGTTGTGACCGGAAGTGGGTTGCTATCAAGATGACGTCAGTAGACGAGAGAGCGGATGACCTTCCCTAAGGCAACGGTCCTGAGAGCGAATGAAGGCACTGTGATTCAGTTTGCCAATGTAATTTAATTACATTAACGACCTGTTATAAAGCGCTGTCAGTAGCATTACTTCAAAGCTGCTTAACAAGATTGTGTACTGTCAGCCCAAATTGAAAACTGATGCTCCGCATAAGATAGAGAGTATAGTTTGAAAGTAGGAATTGTTTTGGATTCCTGAATGGTTGCGAGGGACAGTTCCAGGCACGTGTACCAGCGATCCAATAGGACCCTTTGTCTGCCTCCAAGTGACGGCTAAATAACCCAACCATGAATTAAATAGATATGCCACTGCCTAGAAGCTAACTTTATTTATTGTTTTGTCCAAGATCTTGTCTGTGTCACACAGAATTGCACTTCAAAAGGACTCAGAATGTCGACATTTTGGGAGAGGAAAATGAAAATCTTCTTCGATTACCTGGATGTGGACAAAGATGGGTTCGCATCGAAGAAAGATTTTGAAGCATTTGCGGATTGCTTCTTTGATGAGAAGGTCGATCCTGCTGTAAGGGATCAGGCGAAATCCCTCTTTGCTGACGTAAGATTGCTCACTTTTTACAAAGTGTTTACAGAGGACTTAAGCTTGTTTATTAACCTGTCTATAGCATAATGTTAACGAATCATGAGACCATCTTGCAATCTAATATATCTAGGGCGCCGCTTCAGATCCACGATGCGCCGCAGGGCATTAACTCATTCACGAGAGCTTAGCAACAGATAATCCATATCGCCCATCAACCCTAATTATGTTTGTTTATGTTTATTATAGTGCTTACATCGGATAATGAGAGTGGTGACTGCACGGGCATTGCATATCATACCGTGTTAAAAACCCTTAGTATTATTTCGGGACTGCATGTTAGTAGCTTAGACTTGACAACATATTCCTTTAGATAACTCCAGAGAGCAAAACAGGTCACAGTAGCAATCTGAGCAAGAAATGATCCATCCCAACATATTTCGCATCTAGACAAACTTCATGAGAAAATTGTGAACGTAAGAATCACCGACAGCTTGACCTTTCAGATAAATGTGTGCCTCAGACGGCGCCATGTAAATCGTCGTTGTTATGAATCAAGTCGCATAGTTTCGATACTAAAACTTTCATTGGAGAATTTTTACTCGAGTAAAACCATTCACCCAGTCCTATTGTCCAAACACGCAGAAGAATATAAATTATACAAGCGAAAATCTATACACGCACATGGTCACGCGTAGGCTACATACATGCATGCATATAAGCATACTTTGACACATACTCGCAAATCAATAAATTATTAAAGTTGGTCGAGGCCTAAGTCTTAACGAATAGTCATGCTGTGTGACTTCCATTAATGCGTGAGCATGTAAGAAAGCAGCTGAGTGTCTCACAAGGTCAGCTGTGATCCAGTGAGCAGTAACTCCAATATAGTAATAGCTCTTTTTCAGACAACCACACGTATCTGCTGTGGTGCATAATGCAAGCTGTCCAAAAAAGCGTGTTGACGAATGTTAAGCGTAGATCTGTTGACACGAACAGCAATGGACGAAACCATGTACTAGAGATCTAAGTAAATAAGTAAGTAGGTATATTGCTATCGACCGTCTGGATTGTGGTGATTTTGCTCTTCTTCGAGTGCCGTGAATCAATCACAAGCGCAGCCGAGCAACTATACATATAGTTGAAGAGGTATACGATAGACTGCAGTGTAAATACATGGAAAAATTTGTCGTTAATGTTCTCGGAAAGCGACATCTATTCACATCCCGACGTTATATGCCTATAACTGGTTTCAATAATTTTTTATTTTAGTCTTTATTTCAGGAGTAGATTTATTGCAATCTATGCATTATGCGAATGTTATATGGTAGATATCTTTATTATTTGCCCCTATTGGTAACATTCACCTATCCGTGTACATGGCAGGTTTTCCATGAAATGAAATCGTCTGATGGATTGGACGACGACAGCGGTTTATTGACTGAGAAGATTATGACGGAGTCGTTGAGACTACTTAGGAACGACCCAAAATTCCTAGAGCTTTACACCACTATGATTCATGGCTTTTTCAAGTTGATGGATGTCGACGGAGACGGATCCATAGTGGCAAGCGAATTTGTCAGAATGTTTTCTACTGTCGGCATGCGTCAACTCGACTTCGTGAAGCCAGCTTTCGACTCCATAGATCACGACCACGACGGGCGCCTCAGCCAAGAAGAGTTTACCAATGCTTTCGTGGAGTACATGAGTACAGACGACGAGAAAAGTCCATATAGATTGTTGTTTGGGTCTTTTGAGTAGAGACTCGGTTTCTAACTGAAACAGTTTAGTACCTCCACGAGCTTCCGCATGCTAAGTTATAAAGAGAAACTCTGCTAACTCTGCTAAACTCTGCTAACGCTGCTAATAAATTTAGATGGAATACTAACCAGCTCTGGGAACATGATAAATGCCAGCTTATTTCTTCTATTGGTGTTCAATTTTGATTTTGCTTGATAGACGCTTAGTAACTTTGTTCAAAATAATAAGTTTGCGTTTTTAGAGATTTATACATAGTTCCAACTGTAGATGTTACAGAACCGCAAGAAGTAAGATCGGAATAATTATTCGCCTCTTTATAAATAGTTCAGTAGAGATCAGTCATCATTGTTATCGGATGTGTACACTCGAACAACATTGAAAAAAAAACAAGCAGATGAACATCCTTGAAGTGCATTAAATTTGTTGGCATTGGGCTCATGATAACGTAGGGTTAGGGTCAGGCTTCGTACGTTAACCGCTTAGAAGGGAGTCACCAGTGATGCTTGCGGATGATCCCATTATACCTGGCCAGCATTTTATAGGCACCTGATGGAACCTATGTGGGCTAACCCATACGGGTGCCACATGGAAAAATATGCTGCATGGGCTTCGTCGCAGGGTATTATGTTGAGTGAACGCCGAGCATTCGCACTGACGAAACTTTTGATATAATTTGCTTCTTTGACAGGGGCGGAGCGTGGTGAACTTAGGTTTGCTTATTAAGTCTATATCGTATTAATAATAGGTTGAGTCTGAGTGGGCAAGGCTATGTGCGGACTTCATGCATTGCATGAGTTGACCAGGCGTTTGATAGATTCCGTTTTTATTTGCTCAGATATTTCAATGAATCAAATCAAACCTTGATGTTCCTTAAAGTAGCGCTAAAGAATGGCGATGCACTACGTCAGATCAGCGGGATAGGATGAAGAGTTGAAGACGGTTCAAGGACGATTAACTATCTGTCTATCTCCTCCATCGATCCATCGATCCATCCATCGATCCATCGATCGATCGATCGATCGATCCATTCATCCATCCATCCATCCATCCATCCATCGATCAATCGATCCATCCATCCATCCATCCATCCATTCATTCATTCATCCGTCCGTCCGTCTATCCATCTATCTGTCTGACGGTGTCTGACTGATTAAATTAAGCCATCGGTATTATACCAGACCATTATTTTTGCTGTCCGACTCTCCATATGGGCTATCCAAATTATCTCTAAATGAATTCTGAATTTCATTACAGATTATCATTCTATCAATATATCCATCTACATGGTCTGCCAATTTTTCTGTCTGTCAGCTCATTGGTTGATTGATTTACTGTGTATATCGTTTATATATATACATACCTATCTACCTACCTACTTACATCGCATGCATACATGCATACATATATGCATACATACATGTATACACACCTACCTACATACAAACATACATACATGCATACATACGCACATGCACACACACATGCATACATTCATTCATACATACATACATACATGCATACATGCATGTATACTGAATCAGTGCAATCGGTATGCAAATCACTTACACGAATTGGAGAGTGTTTTATCCATATTGACGAATGAAATCCTGCCATACTGGGCTCACAGCAGGCATGTCACCGTTGTATCTCTAGCGACGTAAAAGTGCTTTAAGCCATTGAGGTCAGGAAGCATTTGGATCAGCAGTGCACGCATGAATTATCTAGATTTGCGACACGAGTGACGTTTAATTTAGTGCTTCAAATCCAAGTTTCAGTAAACCTTGCCCATCAGATAGATAAATAGATAGATAGATAGATAGATAGATAGATAGATAGATAGATAGATAGATAGATAGATAGATAGATAGATAGATAGATAGATAAGGTACAAAACAATCCGACATAGGAACATTCTTCAAAAAGCCAGTGGGTCATTTATCGCGTGATTATTGCCCAGGTGTCATTGATAATGAATCAGTTGCAGTGTAATTTTATGTTGGGAGCTTTTCTAAATACACTCCTGCCTCGAGCAACAAGCATGATTCTTCGCACTGACTACCTAGTAACTCGCAAGACATTAGCTATAGAATAGCCGCGCTGGTTTTTTTACTGTATCGGCTGGCCGTCGAGCTCTGCTTTCGTTTTATAGTTGCGAGCTTCTGGTATACCCCATGCAAACCCCACGACCAAG
Organism: Bimastos eiseni; assembly: GCA_959347315.1. Taxonomy (NCBI): domain Eukaryota; kingdom Metazoa; phylum Annelida; class Clitellata; order Crassiclitellata; family Lumbricidae; genus Bimastos; species Bimastos eiseni. The sequence continues at coordinate 12,609,971 of OY365816.1, read as the reverse complement.
CAGCGCCGCGCCGCGCCTTTACCGTTGTTGACCCTTACACGTGGAACACATTTCTCTCAGAAATGCGACTGCTGCCAAAGAAGTATGCGGCTTTATTTTACAAGTGGCGTAATACTCATTTGCATCGCCGTGATTGGGCTGCAAGTAGATTTCTTGACGAGGCGCTATGTAATGATAAAATAAATGAATGCTTCACGGAATCTACTAAGACGAACGTAGTCAGCAATCTATTGGATGAGAGAAGCGGACGGAGGGAGGGAGGAAGCTGAACGAGGCAGAAGAATTACGTCAACCTGGTATTTCAGGGCAAGACCTCGCTGAGAATTGAAGAGTTGAATGTGAATTTTCAAATACATGCGGGTACGGAGAGGGAGGCACTGAGATTCATCAAACATAAAAGCGATAGAATGGGAGAAACCTTTTCTTTCAATGGATGTCATCCAACCTCCTCGGTCTCAAGTTTCTCAACCCTTCCAAGACAGAATTCATCCTCATAGGCCGCCCTGACCAAATCAAGAAAATCCCCGACCCTGCAGTTCACTTATCCGCTAACCCGTCATCCCTTCCTTCACCTCAGATGCCCCATTCCAAAATCTTGGCGTCACCTGTGTTCGTCATCTCTTTCTCCAAACGCATTTCAAACCTCTTCCCTGTTTCATCCACATTCGCGACCCCCGCCACCTCCGACCCAAAACTGCTTCCACCATTGCCACCTCCATCGTCCACTAGAAGCTCGATTACTGCAACTCCATTTTTCTCAACCTTGAAGCCACTCGCATCAAACGTCTACAACTCATTCAAAACTCATTAGCCAGAGCCGTCACCAGAACGCCCAAGCATTACCATTCACCACATCACACCAATGGCTAAAAATCACAGAGCGCATTCATTTAGAAGTATTACCGCTAACTTGCAATTCCATAGCCTACAATACTCCCAGCCAAAATACCTTCGCGAACTCTTCACCATCCAGCCAACCCGTTCTACCCGATCGTCATCCTGTCTCACCCTTACTCGACCCTAAGTCACTTCTTATCTCAAGTTCTCAAACCGAGCCATATAGCCACAAGATCATTATCAACATAATCATCATTAACATGAAGATTGCAAAGGCAGGCATAGCGAACGTGCAAATTCAACCCAAACAATGCTGTTTATAGCTAATAATTAATTAAGCTGCGGTTTTTTTCCTTTTTAGTATTATTTAAGTGTCGACCTCTGACCATCACAACTTTTGCCTCTTGTTATGTGGGTGGCCCCCTACAGGACCTCGGTCCTTCTCGGGTCTTATCCTCCCTGTTGAACCTTACATGTCATATCAATTTATTATCAACTTTGTCATAATGTAAATGCCGAGGTCAATAAAAACAATTTGTTTGTTTGTTGCATATCTAGCGCGGCACCACGTCTCTGGAACGATCTGCTTCCTGAATTCCGTACATTTTCAGTTCCTCCACCATCACAGCCTGTCATCCAACATCATGTGTTCCCTGCTCCCCTATGACGACGCTATACTTCACACTCGAGTCTGCATCACTGCTAGCTTAAAGAGACTGTCCATCCATTCTACCTATCTGTTTCTTCGTGTTCTTCTTGATCTTCTTCTGCCGTACAGAGAACAATGGCCATTTTACTTTCGAAACTATGAAGACAACAAACCACTGTTAAGACACTGGAGTATAATATCTTTTAAAATAATGAAAATAATGAAATGATTGATCACTTTGCGAGGCTAACATTTGTCTGTTTTAAGTATAAAAGCTACGCGCATTCAATTAAAAGCAATAAAAGTGAACTGATGTCTCATTAGCAAATCATTTATACCATATTTCGAGTGAAAAGCAAAGCTGAATAAGCTCTTATGGAGTTAATAATTATTGTCGGTCAATTATTCAACCAATGGTCCCCAGATCAAAACATATGGGCTATTTTCATCTTCTGAGGTAAGATATTCCCAGCAAGCAATAGAAAACTCGCTAAAGCTGAGATTTCCATCCTTATTTAGATCAATGGACTCAAAAGCTCTGCGTGCGATGTTGGCGTCCTGGAAGCCAATGTCGGCAAGTGATTTAGCGTATTCACTTTCCTGTAGATTGCCATCACCATTTGTGTCCAGAAGACTGAAGAAATGGTGGCATATTCCCAGGAAGGCCTCCTTGAATTCCGGATCATTTCTTTGTTGTTTCACGGACTCTGCTAAGATGGCTGCAGTCAGCAATCCGTTGTCATCGGATCCCGCGGACTTCATCCATTTTCTCCATACCTAAAGTAGCAGTGCAGGGTGTATGTATCTGGCTATTTATGTAGCACCATATAAGAACCTCTCGAAGAGTCGAAGGCGCTAAACGTAGCTACCCGTCAGATCTTAAAAAATGCGATTTGAGTAGTCTAGAAAATGTTTCCTGGGCTGCAAGCGGTGAAATGTTGCGAATTTGTAATGGAAGAGCGTTCCAGATATAGATAAGCAATGAGGCCTACGTAATAAGAGTCTTTTGGAAGTTTTAGATCATTTATTACTGCGATTTCACAAAATTCATCACCAAAGCGTGAAAATAATAATAATTTTTCTACAGAATACTCAATCTAACTTTAGGTCGACGGTATAACGGTGCAGTTTAATAGTCGATGAAAAAAAGATTAGAAGCGAGTCAATTTTTCTTATCTACACTTTGGCCGTATTACGCATTTTTGTAAAAGAGATTTGAGAACGTTTGCATATATTATAAATATATTATATATATTTATATTTATATACATATGATAGTCTTAATGCATTAATCATACTTCGTTATTCCCCATCTAGACATAAATGATGGTGGTTAAGAGTAATCACTGGTTTATAAGACATGGTTCAGAGTTAAAATTTGGCTTTGAAGAACATTCGGGCTATGTCCCTTAATTCATAACTGAATGCCAATATTCTGCATTAATGACAAGTTAAAAGAGATAAGATAATTCTATGATAATATGAAAATCACGACGACAGCAAACCTAAATTGGTTTTCATCATCAAAAACGTGCATAAGAAACTGAATAAGCTCTTATGGTACCGAATGCTATCCTATGAAACTATGTTTTAGATTAACTTACTTTAACGAAATACTCTTTGAGCTTTTCTCTTTGAGCGGCACTGGCATTTGTTGCGTCACTCTGTCGATCGCCGAGCGCCACGAACTCTTTCAGCGATAGGTAGCCATCGTGATTCAGATCATGGTGATTGAAGTACGTCTTAATCTTTCTTACAAAGAATTCTGACATCTTGAGTAGATAACTTTTTGATTGGTTGTTCAGAAAGTGTTACCGGTTAGCGAATAGCTAATGCAGGCTCTTCTACAAATCGAGCTGCTTTTAATGCTATTCTGCTGATAAAACATACACTCAGAGGCTTAATCGGTTTAAGGTTCCTCTGTGTAGTTCAAAGGTTCGTTACGACAGACTGATGCGACACGACATTCAAGGTCGCCAGGACACCGAGTGCTCCTATCGACTGCATCCGCACATTGTATGCTATGGGGCGAATCGTCGACCGAACCATCCAGAGATCCGCCTCCTTACTGGCAGGCGTACATGTAGTTGGCCTCCAGAAAGGTGATTTGGTGGCACTCGGTATGCAACCTTGCCTTTGTCGGCATCGCCTCTGCGGGCTGATGCGAATCTGCGTCTATGCAGCGAGACGAGACAAAACAAGGGTGGAACGGGATCAGGTTTCTGTCAAAAATGGAATTTGCTAATGCATTCAACACATTTCCCAGGGACCTGATGATTATGCTTTAGCTGCTCATAGCATTTTTGTTTATCTCTGTGCCTTTGTTCATCAGCCACATGCCTCAGATTATATATGCCTCAGTCTAGCTCGCTTTTGATATAGTCATATTTTATAGGACGGCTGCAAATAGTCTTCTTACACCGAATTTCTATTTGAATGCACTAATGGACAAAATAATTGACCACGAAGACGTTGTATGGAACATCTGTTGTCCCAGTGCCGTTGTACAGAGTGGAGTGCTGGTGCCTGAGAAGGGAGGAAGAGAGGAGGGTGCTGAGTTGGCTGTGGAGAATACTAGGTCGATGCAGAAGAGACAAGATCAAAAACGAGGTGACCAGAGGGGAACTGGGACAGGACCAGACAGTAACAGATAAGATCTGAAAATGGCTATCGTGGTGCGGACATGTGAGAAGAATGCACAGCAAAAGGCTGCCCACTGCGGCTCTATTTGGTCATATAAATGGAACGCGAAGTCGGAGAAGGCAACAGAACACCTGGATGGACAACATACGAGGGAGATCTGGAGGCGCTGAACATAAATATGAGAGAAGCGGTGGGTACAGCTAGAGACAGAGCTGCTTAGAGACATCTTGCTGAGGCCTCATCTTCGGCAATGACTGTCCTAGCGGTTCAGTCATATCAGCGGATTTTTCGCGTTTGCGCTTCTGGCTTTGTCTCAATACCAGTTGCCGTCCTGTAGTATGCGATCTGTCGAGGCCTTACATTTGTTGGCTGACATTCCAACTATTCAGTTATAATTGATCTACGTAGACTGATGGCTTCAATAATAGACAACGGTTACAGACATGTCATCTGATTGGCACACCCTAATTTTATTTTGTATAGTCTAGGTGAGGCACCCAATTTTTTAAACTGCATATTCATTCCACTGTATATCTTAATTTGTCCTTCGTCTTTGAAATCATGCCGTCAAACCGATGGTTGTTAAGTGTGAAATCCTAGACGATTGATCATTTTGAAAGCGTTATCAGATACGCTAGACCTAAGCATTTTTTTTACTAATCTGTGAATTTTTTAAATTAAAAATTTTGACATGAATTGCGGGCGTATTAAAGGCACATATTCACTTTGTTATAAAAAATGAAATGAAATGCTATAATTTACATAGCGTCTGCTTGCTGTCCAATTAGGGATTACATCTGCATAAACATAGCGAGCACGGCACAAGACGAGGCTTAAGAATAGAAATATTACGCGTAGCTTCATAGGTAACTTAAAATTTTGTAAACAGTCTTAGAAGAAAAGCGCAAATACATGATTTCAAGTGCGAGGCTCAAGGCTTAATAATAAAATGCTTACTCAGGAAATAACAAATCAAGCATGATATAATTATATGCAGAGGCCCACTTCAGTATAAATGATCTTCTTATATAATATATATAGTTTATCAAATAATGCTGAAGTTTTTATTCTACTTTGTCGGAAGTGCTCTGTAATGTAGTGCTTAGCATGATAGCCTTGAACTGTCAATCGCCATTATTGTAATTGTTGTCTTCAAACTTCCAAAGCGCCACCCGAAAGCCAAGCGCACTGCGCAAGCTAATTGACTGACGGGCGCTGCGTCAAATAAAATGGATTGTCAATAACGGGTAGTCCGAGGAAGGTGAGAGTCCGGTTTCCAAACTTATAAAGCACTGAAGCCTGTTTTATCCACACTGACGAGACAAACCTTACCATGCTGGACTGGCCTACAGCAACTGGGCTGGCATATAGCAGCTGGGCTGGCCTACAGCAGCTGGGCGCGTCACAGTTGTAGCTCGAACCACGTCAAAAAAATTTGGGTCCTTGAGATCATGAGCAATTGGGATGCGATTTCTAATTTTTCTCTAACTATGTAGATGTGCATTTGAGAAAGAAACATGCTGGACTCTGGGTTCAGTTAGTCCAGTGACGGAGTTGTCAAAAGCTGTCCAAGTTGTCAATTAAGCCACAGAGAAAGTTATCTTGCAATGTCAGTCGGGCGTTGAGAAACCGTGGATACTAATTTAGTTTGCATTCCTTATACTTATGTGACATGCGAATGCCAATGATCTCTTCGATATACTAGACAAATCTTTCGCAGCGACAAAATAATTGAATTTGAAAATTTTCTATGTGTCGTAACAGCGCCAAATCAAGCAAATAACACAAGAAAATAGAAAGTTGGTAAAGTAATCAATCTGCTTTATGAATATAGATTTAACAAAGCGAATAAAGTTGACTATCTATAGGCTGAAAAAATTCGAATACAAAACAGTCTGAATTGTTCCAATCATTTACATTTTTGCAAGCACGAGTCAGAACTAAACACTTGGAAGTCTAGTTGAACATTATCTGTTATAAATTTTATGGGAACTAGAAAATGAAACACTTTCACAATGAGTGTTCGTAATCTTAATTGATTACCTGCAGTCAATATATCTGATTTGACTACAGAGCTGTGATCTGTCTCTTCTGGTTTGCTCTTGTGAGCCCGCGTTGCTCCTCTAATATTGGCTTAGCGATGCTCTGTCAAATGCCTTTGTGACGCAGCGGATTCTTTCCTTAAATTGACTTACCACCCTGTCATGACCTACTAACCTGGAGCAGTTGTCAAACGCTGCAGTTTATTGTACCACAGTGCAAATCTAAACGGAGCGAAAATCTGCAAACGGCAATGTTTTCCTCTTCGTGGTATACGCCCTACACGTTTCAAAGAAGGCCCGGCTAGTTGGGGCCAAAATCACTGCGCAATAGAGAAATTTGACACAGAACTATTATAACATGTTGAAAATAAATGACAGGCTTGACAGGAGCTGGAAAATGTCAAGTTGAGAGGCACGCAAAATCAAAATTTTGATGAAAATGCATCGATTTAATGGTTGATAGAGGTTTTATGTTAGTATTTTCTATTTCTACACTATTAGGACCCAAGTTACAAAACCAAGGGTCTTCTAGCAAGAATCTTTAGGCTACTAAACTGAAGCTGGTGTGATAGGCCTATTATTTGGTTGTTATTGGATGCTGAATTTGATGTTGCGTGAAAGTAAAATACGCTAATCCCTCTGCCATTAGTTCAGTTCGTACTTTTTCATTTATTTTTGTTGTTCCAGTAATTGCTTTTTGTACTTGTCTTGTTGTTGCTGTAATTAAAAAAAATTGCCATCCACCATGCTGACAGACCTTTGGCTTGGATGAATATCAACCTGACTGCACATGCTAAAACGAGTTCCATTTATGCAGGCATTTATGTATTTTTGAACGTAGGCAAGTAGGTTTACGTATGTATGTCAACGCATATCAATTAATCAATCAATATCATATTTATAGACTCTAATTACATGAATTGTTAACAGTACATACATACAAGTTGATACAATCATAGCCAGTATAATTAAAATAGCACGATAGATTTAAAAAAGTGTCAACTGGACAATAGGTTGCTTATTAAACTTGGGATTGAGGTGGGAGGCAACTGCCTGTAATTATATATGTAGGGCGAAAATTTACTGGTTCCAACACCATTATATCAGACATCATTTTCAGACCACCTCCCTAGCCTAACCCACTTCGACAATTCTCTTGAAATTGCTGACTAAATGAGCTAGTAATCAGGAAGAAGGGAAATTCTGTCTTGCGGCTGCGGTCTATTTTATTTTCCATTGTCCCCTGTCAACGCAAAGAGGCAGATAATTATATTTACTAATGAAACAACAACAGTGGTCTACAGGTTAAGAGAAGTTAATAAGCACTGTTTATTCAAACCTTTGCATTACTTTAGTTCACGACAATAGAAATGTCTTGATTGATCTAATTCTCTACATTAAGAATAACTACATTAATTCGAGTGGGAAACAAAAAGGCATGGGTTTCATAATGAAACCGCATATCAATCAACCAAAGGCCCCCACAGCAAGGAATAAGGACTTTTCTCATCATCTGAGGTCATATACTCCAATAAGGCGTTACAAAAAGTGTTCAAGCTCAGTTTCCCTTCTCCTTTGATATCCATGGACTCAAAGGCCCTGCGTGCGATGCCAGCACCCTCAATGCCAACGCCAGAAAAAGATTTTGCGTATTCACTTTCTTGTAGAAAGCCATTACCATTCGTATCCAGAAGACTGAAGAAATGGTGGGATATTTCAAGAAAAGAGCTCCTGAATTCTGGGTCATTCCTTTGTTGTTTCACGGACTCTGCTAAGATGGATGCAGTCAACAATCCGTTGTCATCGGACCCCGATGACTTCATAAACTGCCGCCATACCTGAGCGATAATACAAGGTTTATAGACCTAGGAACGGTCTGCGTAGGCAAAGACCGGCACGCATAATTATAAAAAGGCTAAATATAGATCGCTATTTCCTCAAATTACCACCTAGCCGTAATAATATTCCTATTCTGACAGAATATTCAAGCAAAATTTCGTTCACATAGACAAAATTATTGTTTGTTTGTGCGCGAGAGATTATACAGAAGTAACCAAAGTAATTGCATCTGCTGCAAAGTTATATCAAACCCGAGTAAAAGAAATCTGTGAACATTAATGTAATAGCCATCCGTATTGGCCAGACCGCGTTATTCCTTACTTACTCTGGGTATAAGGATGATGGCTAAAAGAGACCAACTGGTTACTTTTGGATATGGCTCATAGGTCTAGTGAAAGTCTGTCTTAGGAAGAAAGGATCGAACTTTGAGCGAAGTCCATCAATTCGTCATTGAGTGCTTTGGCTAAATCACCACCATAGTAAGATTACAGAATAATTTAAAAATAATTGAGCAGCGTATAATCAATAGGTTGTCATCAATTGACGTAAAATTCTGCTATTAAAATAATTATCTTACTTTGATAAACAACGCTTTAGTCTTCTCCCATTGAGCGGCACTGGCCTTCGTGGCGTCATTATGACGTTCAGCCATATCAACGAATTCTTTCAGGGATATATAGCCATCGTTGTTCAAATCATGGAGTTTAAAGTACGTCTTCAGCTTTCTTGTCAAAATGTCTGACATCTTGGGTCGATAATCGATGGATTGCCTCTTTATAGAGAGTATTGCCGATCAGCGAATAGTCTCTAACGTTTGCTGCTCGTGTGAGACCAAGCTATTAAAAAGATCGAGCTACAAAGGGCAAAATGAACATATTATAAGTTAAATGTTAGCCTGGCCTCAAGGAAACGTCACAAACCAGTGGAGCGTCAACGCTTTCAAATCGCTAGCTCGATGAGTGCTCACTTCTACTTGAACAGCATTCGCCAAAATGTACGCAATGGGTCGAATCGCCAAGCCCCAGGTAAGAGCCCCTCGTCACTGGTAGGAGACGTTGATCTCTCCGAACTTGACCATGTATACGCTACAGCCCTGTCTATGTTGACATCGCACAGCGGGAGATTGAGTTCCACACAACAAGAGAATAACTAAACGGCAGGCCTATACAAGCCCCAGGATAAGGTTTTGGTCAAACTGGATTTTGTCAATGCATTCCTCATCATGTTTTAAGTTATTCATAACATAGTTGCTGATCTCTATGACTTCGCTCAAAAGCATGTGTCTACGAATATATGCTTCAGCGTGGCTCATTTTGTGATCATGTCACAAATGGGACGGCAGCAGAGCAGAGCGACAATATCGGCCTCTGCTTTGCCGCCTTCCTCTAAAGCAGATCGCAAGTGAATAACTGCTCAGGTCTCCACACAACGCAAATAACATGCGCGTTGTAGGGATACCTGAGCATTTATTTAACTGACTGGTCCCTATGATTTAAAGGAAATTGGGACAAATATTATTCGTTGAAATTGCCTTTAAATTATACGTACTAGTTAGCCCATCGGACCTCAGATTTACTGCATGGGTGGGTTCCGTAATCCGCATTTTCAACAGAAGTGCACTTTAATAGAAAACACCTGTCTCAGTGTCTTGTCTATTTGCACGCAGCGCTGCAGCGTGGAGATCTTGAGAATAAAAATATGTTGCATCTTCACGCCATGTCGATGGCCTGCTTTACCCTTTCTATACCGTATTGTGTTTGGGATTTGTTGATATGGCTGTAGGCCTAGATGTTGCTTACTGTCATCTTTGCCTTAGGCCTAACATTTTGAATGATCCACTTTCTTGGTAGGTCAGGCGGAACGGTGAACAGTTCGCTCATCCGGTCTGTGCCATGACAATTCTCAACACCTACAGTTCCAGAATAGTTGTCCTCAGAGCAGAGGCGTCTATCCCCCTTAAGTCACTTGGAGCAACTTTCCCCTACCATCCGCTCCCACTTCTCTCCCCACCTCATTTTTAAAAGGAACCGGGGACATAACCTCCAAAAAATTCTTTTAAAGCGAATGTTAGCATATTCTGGATACAAAAACCGATACTGACCAACCAGGCTTTCTTAACTGTTCACCCCGTCCAAATTCCTTATATAACCCGAGTTAAACTTTAAGAACCATGGATGTTCTCCTTCAATATAACCTCAAACTCATAGGTCACATTGACCATCTCTCCATCTTCATCCTCCTTTTTATGCTACTTGAAAACTCAAAAAACCCCATGGTTTCTAATCCTCCTGCATTCATAGCATAACCATTGCCAAACTTCCTATCCTTGTGGGGTCAAACCCCCAGCCTCCGATAAAGAACGCCTAAAACTCATAAAAATAGCCAAACGCTTAGGTTACATAGAACAATCCTTCTCAACTTACCAACATAGCAGATGCCAAATCATAGAACAATCCTTCTCAACTTGCCAAAATAGCAGATGCCAAACTCCTTTTCTCCATTTTACACAACCCCAAACATGTTCTTCACCAATTCCTATCCCCCCACTCCGTCTTCCATTCACCAATTAAGACCTAGAGCACAATCAAGTTCTGAGATTGATTTCCCACCAAGAGACCACTGTTAATTTATCTCCAGATCATAAAATAGTTTCTAGTTTGTTACGGGTATTGCTTCTAGCTACTTTTATTGATCTTCTGTCACTCATGTTGTTATTATTAGACCTACTATTAAGTAATTAGCCATTTTAAACTTAAACCATGTAAAATTTTAAATAATGTCAAAATGAAACGATTATAGGAATAAGAGTGATAGCATAGACCCTACTCGAATATTTATAAATTCATAATCACATGTGGCTCTTCTAACACGCATGTCCCTAGTTGTGGCTATGCTCGTCATAGGCCTAATATCAATTAATTGATCATTTTATAATGTAAAATTTTAAACAATTTCAAAATTAATTGGATTATATGAATGACAGAGATGACATATTAAAAACTTTATATTGACTTGACAAAGCAATGAACATTCTTTCAAAAGATTCCATTAAGCAGATTAATGAAAGCCAACAAAAGATACGCAATTAGTAATGATTAGGGCGTAACGATTTCAGTCGAACTTCTATCGCGTGTTTTGTTTATAACCAAACACATTCAAATAAAACGTCTGAAAAATCGCCCTAGCATTTGTAACATCGACTTTAACCTATCTTGCGGCGATATTAGAGTACATGAGCGCACAGAGTTTTTTTTCGCATAGATCGATGGAAAATTTTGATATTTATTTGAAGAATTCGTACGAGGCCGACTGCCTGTGCTGCTAGCCTCCTACCACTATTACTAATGTTACAATGTTAATATCGCCGCAAGATAGGTTAAAGTCGATGTTACAAATGCTTGGGCGATTCTTTAAAGAATTGATTCTTTAAGTTAGGCTTAAAAGAATTAGTTAAGATTAGTTAGATGTACGACTGCTCCTTGAATATTTCCTGATGTTACTTTATACAAGTGTTTTGTTTGCTGCACATTTTGAGTTTATTATGTCGGTGCTCGCAACAATTTATATAGCAAAATACGTCAGTGGGTGGCCCTGTTAGCGGGAGGTAATCCTTTCGGGCCTCCCTTTGTAACCCAACTGAGTATTCAACTAAATATTATGTGTACACTCTTGATGATTTTGTTTTGATTTGGTTACAATAAAATATTTTCGTTCGTTCGTTCGTTCGTTCGTTCGTTACAATACTCCAGCTGCCGAGAGAAGAAGCCTAAGTACAAACAAGCTTAGTTAAACAGTTACTTATTTTAAACCTGCTAAACAGCAAGTGAGAACATTTGAAATTTTTTTATAAAAGAATAAAAAAAAATTCTCAGTTGACCTGACTTGAGTGCCTAGGAGCTGACTGATTCTGTCCCATTTCTGTTGTCCCACATGGACTCGTCTTATATACATGAGCTTGGTGGTGTGATACCGCGTACACATTTCTCACGCTCCTTGATTATAGGCATAATAGATTTTGTTTCAGTACCCTCTGAACACCACATGCTTTCAATCACGTGGTCTTATGTACTCGTTCAGTTTTTAAAAACTGTTTTTTTATTATTGTAAGGAATAAGCTAGTGACGCTATGAAAGCTGACACATGCATGATACCTCACGCTCCTTAGTCATAATAGATTTTGTCCCAATGCTCTCTGAACATCACTTGCCTTTTATCACGTGGCCATATATCAAATTATACACTTGTTCAGTTTGTCGAACATTTTCGTATTATAGTTGCTGTCAAAGTTGGCTGTTATGGCCCAAACACGCTGACTATAGTTGATCACTGATCGAATCGGCGTTGTTGTAGGCCTACTCCATGAATATTTCTCAGGCATTATAAAAGTTCTCTCAATGCCCTCTGAGCATCACGTGTTTTTTAACGGGGTCTTACATCAGGTTATGCATTTGTTCAGTTTTATAACGTATTTTGTTTTTGCTAGGCATACGCTACATGCATTTGGTGATGCTGTCAAAGTTGGTTTTTATGGGCTACGCTGCGTGCAAATACGATAGTTGATCACATATCAATTCCGCGTTGTTGTAGGCCTACTCTCGGCCAAGGTTATGTCGAACAGGTCGAACGGATTGTTTGACCTTCCACTATAATCCAGCTGACTAGCTTCTCTTCTTAAACTATTGGAAAGACAGCCTACATGCACAATAACCTGCATTTTTAAGGAAACTCTATGATCCATCACCTAAAAGGTGCTAAGACATAGTTGTCCAAGTAAAATGAAGGCGACTTATATTAATTATCGTTTTAGTTATTCATCTGCCTCGTGATCCCTCATTGCATAATACTCACTGACCAATACTTATGACCCAACATTAATATTTTTTGGCAATTGCCCAGTTGCCTAATTCAAATGTCAGCCTTCAAAGACGGAAGATGAACGAGTGAATCCCTTCAATCCGTTTCATTTATATTTCTGCATCTGTCTGCATCTGTAGACCGATGTGTCTAAATGTACCTGAACAATTAACCAGCTGTTTGTCTGTCTTAATGCCTGTGTGGCTGTTTGCTCTTCTGTCTAATTGCATCTCTGTATATCTGTTTTTCAACGGTTGCTGTCACTTGTTTCCATTCGTTTCCTTTCAAATCAATTTTGATATGAACCCTGAAATGACCTCCTGTAGCAGATAAATAATATTATACACTTGTATGTCCCGACTTATTGTATTGTGATGCTATCTGGGCTTATGCATAGGATTCACGACTTTAAAATGTAGTACTACTGTAGAAGCGAGCACTCGTGCATGGCTAGAGCTTGCTTTATCTTCCGCACCGATATTGCTTTCATAAAATTCAAAAATTTTGAGGATCCATCAAACCACTACCCTCCAGATTGCACTATTTATTTATCGCTTTAGGCATGGTCTGCAACCGGGGGCTACGAAAATTACTTTAAATAAGGTCACACGGTGCATCCTTGCAATGCCATATCCATGAATAAATACCGACCTACATGTATATAATGCCTAACAAATACCCGTAAATATTCTATTAAAGGCACAGAACCTAAGATTTGGAATCAAATTCCTTCCATTGTCCCAGTATCGAACTAGGAACCACACTCTACTCCTTTGAGCATATGCCAAGATCCTTCCTAATATTTGACGTTCTCAACTGGAATAAATAGAGTTCCCACTCGCTCACCAATTGTGGCAATGGAAGAGACGCAGCATAGTTAAGATTAGTTAAAATTAGTTAAGATTAGTTAACTATTCTAATTGTGCAATTTTGTTTCTACTCATCACATTATATAAATACCACTACTGCACTCCATGGAACCATCCTATTGTATGGGCTATTATACTTTGTCAACGGTAGGATATCCCTTAGGGCCTTCCTGTGTAACCTAATATTGTTCAAAATTGATTAATTTCTTGATTTACATGTTTATTGTGCTACACCTACATTGCCAATAAGGCAAGCTGTTTGACTTAATTTGGATTGGCTGCAAAAAAAATTACCGTTATCGTTATCACATATGCGCAGACACCGCCCAGCAATACAAAATACAATAATCATGAGATTTTTAGCGTGTTTAGTGAATGCATTTCGAGTCGATAGCCGCATGTCGTAATTGAAAGACACGAGAGCAATTGTCTCAACACCCTCAGGTAAATCACCGACCTGTTGAAATATTATGACTTGCAATGGGATAAAATCGACAGCCAAAGTAGGCCTACCCCAGCTGTGTGGTAAGTAGTCCCACATAACTAAGCAATTTTCAAGACAAATGTTTAACAGATTTTTTGCTATATAAATATTTGGGCAGCCATCAACAACAACCTCTAGCAATATTCTTTCTCAACAAATACGTTTGATTACCAATTCTCCGGTTTTTTGGTGTTTATCATTTTGCGTTGGCCTTGTGTAAGTAAAAGTGTTCTGGCAGTTCGGTCGAATACAATAACCTTTGGATAAAGCTGCGTGTGGAAAGCTTAGTGGCTTCCACGCAGAAGACTAGATATCTAATCGTGGAGTAGTCGTAGGACATTTCGATCCTCTGAGACAAGAAATTTATTGAAAGCAATAAGTGACTCGTTGACACTCAGGCCCAGATCACCAACACAGGTGGAGAAGACAGAGGTAGCGAATTCAGATGTAAAAGACCCAAAGCCCAGCTTATTCAACTGCTGGCGGGTGCCGAGCCAAATATATTGAAATTTCTGCTGAATAAGTCGCATTTGATCGGATGACATCCATGTATAGTTAGGGCATCTGTGGCTAGGAAGAATTGACTCCCGATCCATATTATCATAGGAAGAATTAACTCCACGGTAGTGTCTATTCGCCAACTCTAGTGAGTATTTCCTATATGAACAATGCACTCCACTACTCAATTGTTCCTAGGAAGAATTAACTGCACCAGTCAGTATATCCTAGGATAAATCGACCCAGAAGTGTTTGAAAGGGGGAGAGTGTATTTAGCTCACTACACCGGCGCCACCGACTGAGACGATGAACTTGTCTGTGAATTGTAGTGCTAGTGTTATCAACCACAAACTGCTACCAACCCGTAGGCCTAGTCATTACGGTTCTGAATTAGATTTCCATTGCTCATAACATCTTGGCTGATCTCTATGACTTTGTTCACTGATATTCTACTGCAGCTTGGCTCGTTTGTGATCGTGTCACAAATGAGGCCGCAGCAGAATGACGATATCGGCATAAATATGTGGGCGCCGTATATTCACAGTTTCGAGAGAGATGCTTGCTACAAAACCTTTCTCGGCGAAATTTCCATTTGCATGCAGCGCTGCAGCATCGTGACCTTGATAGTCAAATATGTAATATCTGCACACCGTGTCGAAGATCAGTTCCTTTTCCTTTCTATACCTTTTTGTGTTTGCGATTGTTGATATGGCTAAAGGTGTTGCTTACTATCTTCTCTGTCGTAAGCCTGTCATTCGAATAACCTTCTTAATGGGTCAACCGTAACGGCGAATGGTTCGCTCATCCGGTATCTGGTATGACAATGTGTCAACATCTAGCGTCCTAAAATTTATGATCCAAGTGCCGTATCAAGAAGCTTGGAAGCAGTAGGCACACCCCTGAACTTTAACGTAACCCGATTTCCAACTCAATATCTCTGTCTTATATTTACATCATTGAGAATATTAAAATGCATGTTCAAGTGTGTAATTTTTAAAAATTAATTAGCTTGATGTCATACTGCTAACGCAGCTAACACAGTTATTACATGTGTAATATTGACGTTAGGCTAAACTTATAATTATCATGGCCAAAATGTCTAGAAGGCGTTCTGTACATTTTACATTGTGGCCTACCTTTTATTAGTTTTACAGAATGAGAGTTAAATTGGTAAGTTTTGCTATACATAGATTGCCAGGACATTTTCTTATAGCCTAACAACGCTTTAGTCGTTTGCTCGCAGCAAAGTCTCTCAAACAATCATCGCAATTCAGATTTCAACACATCTGATTCTATGTTCATAACACACAAGTAGCTGAGTTGCTCTTGCTCATACGACCACGAAACTAGTCCTTGATTAATTAAGGTATTTGAGTAAGAACGTTGACCTGTTCAGTTTGTCACCGACATCGATGTTTGACAGAAAAACTACTTATGGCAATTTTGACGTTTGCAAGTATTGATCCCAGGTTATCTTTCTCATTGTTTGGTAATTGGTGGGTGCTATTTCGCTTAGCAGATCATTGTTATGGGAATATAGGGCAAACCATTCCAAATAGCATAATGACAGCACACTACTGAGCAAAAGATGTTGGAATAAGGGCGATATCAAATTTTCAGAATTTCAGAATGGAGGTGCAAAAGTAGTAACAAAAGCAGTAAGAATTTGTTGAGTAAATGTAGTTTGACAAGGCTTATTTCACTCTCGAATAGGCTTACCGGTATGGCAAAATATACCAAATAACATCATGATCACATGTGGCATACTGAGCACGCAGGAGCCTACTACAGCAGTTATGCATTAAGATTGCTAATACTGAAACGCAGCCAATCAGGCTAGGCTTAATTAGGAATATAATTAATTAATTAATCATTTTAAACTGAGAATCATGATTACGATTACTATTTTGTAAATTTCAAACAATTTCAAAATTACTAGATTATGGGAATCAGAGATGACATACTAAATAATAAATATTAACTTACCAAAACTTTGAAAATTCTTTAAAAGGATTTTAAAAAGCATACGAATCAAAGCAAACAAGAGATGCATGAAGCTGTGCACAATGCACACAAATATTGATTTAGTTCAATCGAACTTCTATGGCGCTCGCTGCTAATTATCAAACATTTCAAAGAAGACGTCTGAAAAATCCCACCCAACCACAGCATCGACGTGTTAACACGAATTTGATTATGATTAGCAAATTGGTCAATGTGTAGAAGGTGCAGAAACCTCTACGCAGAAGACTAGAAGTCCTTCTAGTTGTCGATAGGTCCGAAGAAGAATGCATACGGACTTTTTTCATCGTCCGAGAAAAAGAAATCAAAGAATGCATTAGTGACCTCCTCGATGCTCAGCTTCCCGTCGCCGTTGACATCGATTGCTGCGAACGCCATTTTTGCAAACGACGGATCTGGTATTCCTGCCCGGTTAAATATTCTTTCGTACTCTTCCTCTTGCAGATAACCGTCCAGGTTGACGTCCAGCATGTCGTGAAGACCTTGTATCATGACACTGTGAGGTTTCATTAGCTCCGGATCGTAGAGCTGCTTCGCGAGCGAGACGATGAGCTCGTCTGTGGTAAGAGTGTTCCTGTCGCCAACCTCAGCATTCTTTATATACAGCTCCCAAATCTAAATAGTTAACAGAAGTGATTATACTAGCGCGAGTCAAATGCCAACACCCTGACAAAGAAGGTCAACGCGAGCAGTACAATAAAAGGGACATCAATACGACCAATAAGACAACGAATATAATGATGCAGTTGAAAAATAGCCTACAATGATTGAATTTTGTCAGTCTTAGGTCGGCAAAGTGTGGTACTCTAACCTTTCATTTCTACATCCCCTTTTTTCGTTCCTTTTCCTCACATCTCTACTTCTCCAAGCTCCCATTCCATTCATTAACCCTCAGCTTCCATCTTCCTATACCTGCCCCTCCCATCCTACCTCTCTTCCCCATTCATCCTCATCTCTTCTCCCATTCCCACTCCTAGCTTCACCCCTTTCCATTAACCGCCTGTATCCTCACTCCACGTCCTCACCCTTCTGCTCTTCATCCCCTACCATACTTCATGCCCACCATTCCGCTTACGACACTTCACTCTCGTCCTCATTTTCTTCCATCATTCCCTCATTCCTCGTTCTGCCAGTCGATGCTACTCAACTTCTTTACCACTCCCACGCCCTAAACTCTTGCTCCTTTCTAGTCCGCTGCCGATCGTTCTCCCCATTTACTCCCATTGCATTTCCGTTCAATCCGCACCTTTCACCTTCCACCCCAGTATTCCCTTCTTTCCTCTCCTTCCCGTTTCATTTCCTCGATATCCCGCTACCGATCCCCTATACTTCACCACGGGTCTCCCTTGCACTCCTCCGACATCCATAACCTTACTTTTGTGCACCCTTATTCAATATCTTCATCGCCTCCCATTCAACTCAACTCCCAAATCCCTGTCCGCCCCATACTAGGCCTACTCTTCTTCCCATTATCACGCACATCACACCTCCGTCTATTCACACTTCCTTTATCTTCCTCGAATTTAACGACTTCCTCCTGTACCATCACCTCCTTCTTCTTCGCTTCCACGGATTCCTCTTTAACCTCCATATTCGCTGCATCATTTTGTATGCGGCGCTAGCAGATTGTTGTATGGCGCCTTCTTAACGTAGGGAGAATAGTGTATCACCTTACACGACGATACAACTGTAGACCTACAGATTGACATTACTGTGCCACATGTATAATTCTATTTGACATAACTGAACAAGACATCATTCGATTACAATCCTATATGCACTGTGTGATGTTTGTGGTGCCTAAAATTAATAGTTATTAATTACTTGTACTGGTGGTTATGTCTGTGGTAGTGGCGGTGGTAGTGGTAGCAGTAGTGGAAGTGTAAGGGGTGGAAGTAGCAGGAGAAGTAATAATAATAACAGGCGTTGTAATAGTGGTAGTCCAAGAAGTATCATTACGGGAAGCAGTAGTAGTGGTAGTGGGAGTGTTTGTAATGGAAGTGGGAGTAATGGAAGTAGCGGTTGTAGGCCTAATAGAAGTTGTACTTGTTGTATAAGTTTTGTCGATTTCCAGAATGAGCAACGATTATATTAAGTATCTCACTTTTTCAAACTCGGCTTTGAGATGTTCCGACTTTTGTTTATCTTCTTTACCGAACTTGGAGAATTGAATCGCCAATCCGATAAAGTCTTCCTTTGATATGACCCCATCGCTGTCTAAGTCGAGAGTGGTGAAAAACTTTCTCACCTTTCTCTTCCAAAATTCTGACATCCTGCTGCGAAATACAACAAGGAGAGGCAACTTCAGCCGTCAAAGTTTAACAGCGGTTGAACCATAAGCCTACACCATTTAGACATTTGGTACATGTAGCCCTACGCAGAATGCCTCGACTGTGTGGCTGTAATACATTGAGTCTAGAAATACAATTGTGATTTGATTTTGCTCTTCTCACAAAGTCCAGTTAATGCAAAAACACACACACCTCGATGGCGCAATTTCAGCTATATTTTGCAGAGCAATTGTGCGCCGACTTGCTCGAGATTCCCATAATACACAAAACTCTTCAGACAAAGTTCAAACCCGTACTGTGAAAGACCCGTGCTCCTTTCAAATCCTTCAGCATCATCTTGCCTTCCATTCAGATAGGCGTCATCAACTGACTCAGTCGAGTTGGCAGCAGCTAAGTAGTGCCCAAAATACAACACATTCTAATGAACTTATCTCTCTGTCTTGTTGTTGTTTAAGACTTTTTACCGCCGATTTACCGGTGACAAGACGGAAACACGCTGTGCTGTTCAGCGCAAATTATGACATCATTATCTGGCGCATAAGCGCTATCTTTGAAACCTGTTGACAGCTGTTGGTATAAATGTAGTCGCCGTAAGTTTCATAACGTCCTCAAGCGTTTTCACTGTGCACAAGTTAAATAGGCACAGGCACTTCATGGAGTCTTAAACTGGGTAATCTAACAAAAACCTAATTAGATCTAGACGCAGGCTAATAAATTGAACAGCCTTACATCATATAGTAGGCCTACGCGTCGAGACTTTAATCCATTGTTTATTGTTTATGTGAATGAACCGATGGGAAATTTGAAGTTTGTCTGAAGAATCCTCCAGACTACACTACTACTGCCTGTGCTACAATCATTAACCTACTACCAATACTACTAGTAGGTTATTGTAATAATAAATACACCATCAGTTCTAGATGAGAATCTGTTGACTGGGTTTTTCGTGTTTGTGGGACCTTGCCAATAGTGACTCACTCTTCTTGTCATTTATTACTCGAGTGTGTTCGTGTTACTCTGACTAATTGACCAAAATAGACTGTATCATCACGTAGATTAGCGCAGGAGGTGCCTCTGAGTAGGAATCTTGAAGGGGCACCTTAGAAATGTTTGTAATGAATTAATGAATAAGTTACTACCGTAATGTAAACAGGATAAAAATCAAGTGGGGACTGGGACATTTTAAGACCAAAATTTTTATTTAATGGTAAAAGCAAATGAAAAAATTAAATTGTCTCAGCTGACCTGCTTTTGTTGCCGATGAGCTGACTGATTCTGTAACATTTCTGTTGTCCCACATAGACCCATCTTATATAGATGAGCTCGGTGGTGTGATATCACACGAGTGTTTCTCACGCATTATAGAGGATGTCTCACTGTCCTACGAACATCACATGTTTTTAATCACGTGGTCTTATGCACATGTTCAGTTTTAAAAACTTGTTTTATTATTGTAAGGAATAAGCTGTTTGGTGATGCTATGAAAGTTGACACACGCACTTCTCTCGCTCCTTAGTCATAAGAGATTTTGTCTTAATGCCCTCTGAGCATCACGTGTCTTTTTCACCTGGTCTTACATCAGTTTATGCGATTGTTCAGTTTTTATAACTTGTTTTGTTTTTATTAGAAATACGCTACACGCATTTGGTGATGTTGTCTAAGTTGGTTTTTATGGGCTACACAGACGGACGATAATTGATCACATATCGATTCCGTGTTTTTGTATACTAAAGGCCTACGCCCGTCCTTAGTTCTGAGTAGCAGGTCCAACGTATCCTGTTTATGAGTTACGACTTTGACCCCCTCCGCTAGAATCTCATCTTAAAACTATTGGAAATACGTTTTATGCATGTTTAGGCCTATTTCAGGACTTTGTAGGAAATGTTGTGATTCCTCACTGAAATCGCACCATTACATGGCTGTCCAAAGGAATTCAAGAAAACTTGTATTACTTAATCTATTAACTATCATTATAATCACACCTGACCCAGGGCCGTATTATCCATCAGGCTGACTAGTCTGAAGCCTACGGGTCCACAAGAAGCCCATGCAGGAGCCCATGCTGCGTTACCGGTAAATTACGGCCGGGCTAATATAATGTTGAGTGGCATAAATTGCTGGACGCTAATCAAATCAATTCGTCATTTCGGTGGATAATCAAATTCATCGTATAATTGTCTAATTTAACATCCAGTTGTTTTTATCTTTGTGGCATTAGGTTGTCTGCCTACCACTCTGATGCTTCAAAGGAACTCAACTGTGGATATGAAAAAATAAGGCTGGTTTGGAGCAATTTCCAGAAAACTAGGTGAAACAGCCAAATGCATGACAAGAGCTAAGGGTATTTTATTCAAGTTGAATACCTTGGATCATTGCATCTTACTGGTGTTCTGGTCTATCGTGACAGAAAGGCTTCACCAGACTTGCATCTATAGCTTAAGCTACAGAGCACAAACTTAATATGGATCACAACAAAACTGTGAAGCTCTTAAGGTCATTGAATAATTAAGTCGCCAGTTTAAGAGATACTTTGGAGGACTTTAAGGAGAAAGGGAGGACCAAAGTGTGTCTTGAAAATGAGCTGGTGTAGCCTACAAAAAAGATTCCTAAAGAAAGAAACAAGGTAGTGTGAAGCTTAGGCGAAATGATGGCATTCCTGAAGATACTACTTATTCAAGGAAGGAGAATTATGGGTCACGGTGTTTCTTCCAATGATCGATTAATTATTTGTTAATAGCATTTCAGAAGAGTTTGAAAGTAAATAATGTGGTTTCTGGCAAAGTCTGCTTCCTTTCAGTTGGTTGAAAGATTAACGAGAAAAATGTGTAAGTAGAAAGATTTAGGACCATATTATGTCAAACTTTACAGTAAAGTACCGGTATTTTGGTATTGCTTTGCTTCATGCAAATCAGTAGGCTACAAAATTGAAGGTCATCGGGCATGATGGTATTATTTCATTTGCTACTTCACTTATTACATCATTTGTAATACTATTTTAATAAATTGTACGAAACGAGAGAGTGAAATTCGCGGGTAACTTGGAAGGGCGTTAGAGATGTCGAGCCTCAAAGAGCCCAAAGAAACTCGAAGAATAGAGGCCTTGTCATTGGTTAATACGGCTCTGCGCCAGACTCTCCAAACACGCAGGTGCCTAGTAGTAGCTATAGCAATCGTGATCTCAGCATATCTACAGCGCCCACAAAAGCCAAGTTGCGGGAACCAGCTTATTCACAGACGCTTAATCATTCCTGCCCTCAAATAACTCCACTGGCTCAAAATACCTGATCGAATTTAATACAAAGTCATATCACTCACCTACAACACAATCCAATCCTCGCAGCCGACATATCTCTGTCAATTGTTCAAGATTCAACCACACTGTTCAGCTCGTTCCACTCTCACACTGCTCCGCCCTTCCGTCACATCATCCCATTGCCTAAATTTGCAAATCGCTCCATAGCCATTGCTGTCTCGCCTCGTTGGAACAAACTATCCAGCATTAAGACAAATAACATTCTACGAACTCACAACTGTTTCACCTCTTCCTAGCTCATCACAGGTTTTTCACTCAAACTGAAAACATTGCTTATTCGCAAATCCTATCGTGATTCCTCTATGCGCTAAGCTTGCTAAAACTGAAATGAAGAAACTCAGGCTTAGGTCTTATATTAATGAGTGAATTCATCATTTTAAAGTTTTAACTGAGAACTTTGATTATGCTCGTTATAAATTACAACTTTAAACAATCTCAATAATGAATTGATTATATGAATGAAAGAGAAATCATAATACAAAATGTAGACCTGTAGCAACTTTCCAAGAAGCAGACGAATCAAATCAAACAAAAGATGTAAAAAGCTGCGCGTATTGCGCAATGAGTATTGGTGTATTTCAATCGAGCTTCTTCTGCATATGTACATCTCTGAGCAATTGAACTTTGGTTTGCCTGTCGATATGTGTGCCTGGTTGAATGTCCTCCTGTCTGATTGTGTCTCTGTATTTTTGTATATCTGTCCGTCGCTTAAACTTATTTCTGTCTTTTACTTTCAAATCAGTTTTAACATAAGATCAACAGGATACGGATCCCAGTAGTGTGGATAGGGTCCGCCGACATGGTTAGTTTTCAAACAAATGTTTCAAAAGTTGTTGGCTCATAAAATATTCTTGACAGCTATAAACAACCTCTAGCAATTATTTTTCAGCGTATACGTATTATTGCCAATTCTCCGGTTTTATTTACATTTTCCAAATAAAAGTGCTCGGGCGGTTATTGTAATTGTAATTACGACCTTTGTATAGCGCCATCGTAGGAAGCTATTTCTTGGCTGCTTTACATGACAGTTGGCTGAAAATTATAGAACTTGTTCTCGACACTACGTAGAAAGTACAAATTTAACTGTTTTTTTGATAGCAGGAGGGGTTTTAGTTTGCTGAATGGTTGCAGGGAGATTGTTCCAGGCACGTGTGCCAGCGACCCGAGGGACCCTATCACTCTTTCTAGTTACGTTCTTTGATGATTTTGAAGATCTCAGTCGTGATCTACTGGGTTCATCGGATAGTGACCTGAAGTTGTGTGCGAGATAGTGTGATGCACATTTGTTGAGGCGTTTGTCCATCAGAGTGCAGAATTTGAGTTTCATGCACTCGCCATTATAATTATTCCAATCCATTGAAACTCATTTTGCATCGCAGTTGAAATGTGGTAAAACTTCTCAAGTCTCAATACCAAACGAGCAGTAGCGTTAATGACAGCCTGAGGCGGAATTCGACAACCATATAGATGAATCATCAAGCCATCGATTATTTCATTGTTGACTGATAGTGGTAGTTAATTCATGTGTCATACTAATACTCATAATTATATTCGTGATCTAAATGCCTTTGTTCAGAAATGTGGGTTACTACGAATAATGCTTCGGTGTGGCTCGTTTGTGATCATGTCCCAAATGAGGCGGCAGCAGAGTGACAATTTCGGCCCTCTGCTTTGTTGCCTACCTCTTCATCTGTCCGTAAGCATGCAAAATGATCAAGCCTCACACTACGCCGCCCATAATTATTGGTTTCATTTGCCTTTAAATTGCATGGGCCAATTAACCAATCGGTTCTCAAATTTACTGCAAATTTTGGCACCGTATACCGCAATTTTGAGAGATATTCTTTCTATAAAAACTTCTCTAGGCACATTTTCTATTTGCACGAAGCGACTCATCGTAGTTACCTTGATAGTCAAACATGTAATATCTGCACACGATGTCGACGACCTCTTCTTTCCCTGTTCTATACCGCTTTGTGTTTGCGATTTGTTGATATGGCTTCAGGCGTCGCTGACTTTCCTCTTTGCCTTAGGCCTAACATTGTGAATGACTTTCTTAGTGGGTCAATCGTAATGGCAGTCGGATCGCATGGGCGCTCATCCGATCCGTGCCATTACTATGTTTCAACACCTGCCGTTGTATAATTTATGATCTAGGAGCCGTTTTAAGAAATGTGGGTGCCATAGGCACACACTTTATAACCTTTAGCATAGCCAGATTTCAAGCTCAATATATCAGTCTTACATTAACATTATGAAGAAATGCATGTGCCTGTGTGTCATTTTGCATGGTATTATACTGATAACACAGCTAACACAGTTATGAAAAGTGTCATATTCACGTTTGGTTTAACATACGTTGTGACCAAAATGTATAGATGGCCTTCCATGCATTTTGCGTTGTGATCTATTTTTTATTAGTTATACAATAAGAAAGTGAAATTGACTAGGTTTGCTACATATAGATTGGCAGGACATTTCCTTATAAACATAGCTCACGTCGTCTGCTCTTAGAATATAAGTCAACCGTCAACATGTTGGGGAATTATGGCAGGGTTCTGCAATTATTTTATACTTCACCGTTTGTATCGTTTTTCTGAAATTATTATAGCCTCACGGCGCTAAATTAAAACTAGCATTGCTTTATGGCAGCAAATTGGAGATTATGTAGAAAATGTAGAGGCCACCAGGCAGAGGACTGGAGATCTAATCGTCGAGGGATCCCAAGAAGTACGCATACGGACTTTTTTCATCCTCTGAGAAAAGGAAATCAAAGAAGGCATCAACGAACTCGTCGATACTCAACTTCCCGTCGCCGTTGACATCGATTGCTGCGAACGCCATTTTTGTAAATGACTGATCGGGTACTCCAGTCTGGAAAACCAATCTTTCGTACTCTTTTTCTTGTAGATAACCGTCCAGGTTGACGTCCAGCATGTCGTGAAGACTGCGTATCATGAAACTGTGAGGCTTCATCAGCTGTGGGTCGTAGCGTTGCTTCCCGAGTGAGACGATGAGATCGTCTGCGGTAAGTGTTTTCCTGTCGCCAATCTCAGCATTCTTTATATACAGCTCCCAAATCTAAATAATTACGAAGTGATTTTACTAGCGTGGGGCCAAATGCCCGCACCTGACAAAGAAATTCAAAGCTAAACGGCAGACCTACAATTAATAAAATGTATACGAACAACGAATATAACGACGCGGCTCCCGTCTGCTCCACATCCCTTGCCATTTTCATCCCCTCCCTGCCCCTTAGGAAACTACGCTCTCATCCTCATTTTCTTCCATCCTTCCTCCCATGCTCCCCTTGCTAAGTCGATGCCACTCATCACCTTAACTTCTATTCTGCCTTCTATGCCAATTCCCTTTTTCTCCGCTACCAATCTAATCCTACATGAGTGACAGTAGAGCAATAAAAGAGCTAGAATTATTAACACACTAGCAAATATCTCTGTACAATGATCTGGGAATAAATTGAGAGTGGTCTTTGGGTGGGAGGACATGGTTGTGCTGTAGGTCCTAATTGGTGAATGGAGGACGGAGTGGGAAAGGATATGGTGAAGACCATGTTTGTTAGACTGTATATAATGGAGTAATGGAGTTTGGCATCTGCTGTGTTGGTAAGTTTAGAAACTGTTGGGAAGGATTGTTCTATGTAACCTAGGATATAGGCTCTTTTTGTGAATTCTTCTAGGCGCTCTTTATCGGAGGCTAGGGTTACCCCACTGGTATAGAGAGGCATATAACATAACAGTTTGGCAATGATAGTGGGTTTTGTTATGTTTTGAACGGAACAACAAGAAATAATTGAGTTATGGGTTTTCTGATAGGATAAAGCTCCTCTTATCCATGTTACATGACCCCAGGCATATCCTTCACCATCTCCTACCTTTACTCCATCCCTATTCCATTCACCAATTAAGACCGAGAGCACACAACCATGTTCTCCCACCCAAAGACAATTCTCAATTTACCCCCAGATCATTACATAAAACATCTACTACTTTGATATCAATCCTATACTTTTGCTGATCACTGTCACTGATATTAGCATTTCTGAGTTTTTGTCAGATTGTATTGAAGATTTCTATCTAACAGGATATATTATTATCTCCTACATCTGTCATTGCCTATCAAAGTTATCACTATACGCCGTATGTTGGGATTGAAGATTATTGCCATCCAAAGGAAAGTGAAGATAATAGACAAGCATGAAAATGTTAAAAACTGTAAGACATTGGATGCTCAGAGGTATGAAAGTCTGGTGGAACAGAGTCGATTGTTTTATCGTTAAGGTCTTAAAGCCAGCCTACGGTGTACATGCATCTGCAATTTCAAGGACTTCTCTGGGGGTTGTGTGCCGAAGCCCGTTAAAAATCGGGTGGGAGGAAGTGGAAGCGGAGGAAAGGGTGAAGTTGATCCAATGACTTAGAGAATAGACGTCCCTGATGACAGTGGTGGTGGTAATAATAATAGTAGTAGATGTTGTAGTTGTTGTTGTAGCAGTTTGGTCGGTCTATAGCTGGGCAACAATTATTTTCTATATCCTAAGTATCTCACGTCTTCAAACTGAGCTTTGAGATATTCCGCCTTCTGTTTGTCTTGTTTCCCCAACTTGGAGTATTGAATCGCCATCCCGACGAAGTCTTCCTTCGATACAACTCCATCGCTGTCGAAGTCGATTTTGGCGAAAAACTTTCTAACCTTTCTCTTCCAAAATTCCGACATCCTGCGGTAAAATACAACAATATGCAACTTCGGACGTCACAGTTTAACAGCAGTTGAACTATGTATCATCCAGACACTGTTCAATGGTGTGTATATAGTTACCTCGAGCAAGTTCGGGCACAACTGCTCTCTACAGGGTGGGCCATTAAAAAGTGATCCCCTCAGGTTTTATGCCAATATTTTGGACAAACGTAAAAATTAACAAATGATACTTTGCAGACGCTAAGCTAATTCATATTTAATTCATATATAATACGCTAATTCATATTTACATATAAACGCCAAATTTGATTTCTGATGTTGCTATTCTGTGAGCAAATAAGTTCGCCAACATGCTCATTTAACATTTCCTACTTTTGGCCGAAATATAATCAAAATTCCGTAAGTGGTTATTTCTTTTGGCCCACCCTGTATATGTGTGTGCATTTTCTAAAATCTGTAAGAAGGGCAACATCAAATCACAGTAGGATTGCTAGGTTCGATTTCACGCAGCCACAATGTCAAGGCATGCATTCTGTGCACATGAACCAAATGTCTGAATGGTACATAGTTCAACTGTTGGAAAACTGTGACGAATATTGGAATTCGTTCTCTGGTAAACCGGTGATCTGTTAAGTAAAGTTTCTTTGCAGACCATCCAGCGGCATCTTGCCTCCTATTCGCATGGACCTCAGCTACTGGTGTGGCACGGTGGCTGATCGGTTAGAGCGGTCGGCTCGTAACCCTGAATATGTGTACTGAGTGGAAGCGGTCGACCCTCGTCCGAGGCGTCAGTCACTGTGTAAGGACCTTGAGCAAGTCCTTCGCGCACAGTTGCTCTGCAGTACAACTGCAATTGCGCCGTCGAGACGTGTTCATTTCCGTGCAAAAGATGTTGGGAGAAGGGCGATATATATATCTCTCTCACATTTAAAGAATTTCAATTTTAACTGGAGCAGTCGAGTTGACAGTAGGTAAATTGACTAAATTCAACACATTCTAAGAAACCTACCACTCTGTCCCGTTATCGTTTGCGATACTTTTTAACCGGTGACATGACTTAAACAGGCTATAATCTTGTTTAGCATTAAGATGGCGCTTTTAGGCTACGTCAGTTTAAAAAAATCTGTTGACATATTATCATTAGACACTAGCTACTTGCTTGTGATATAAATGTAGTCGTTAAAAGCTTTAGGACTTCCTCAAACGCTTGCATTTGACACATGTCAACGTTATAGAAAATTTAATCGGCATAATTTATTTCAAAAACTTAAATATTCCTACTTAGACTCAAAAATTGAACGGCTTCATCAATTTAGTAAACTACACGTCAAGACTTTAATCTATCTTGTGGCGATATTAGAACACATTAGCGCACAGAGTCTTGATTTATTTGCATAAACTGATGGAAAATTCTGATATTTATCGGAAGAATTCCTACCGCTACTACGCAACTGCCTGCGCTGCTCAGTCTTGGGCACGAGATCAGAAACTCAAGACCAAGACTGAGATCGAGTGGTCCGAGACCAAGACAAAGAGCTATGGTCCGAGACCAAGAACAAGACCAAGATCATTACTCTTCCTATAAACAATTCAATTTATTAGGACACTAAAACGGAATAGTATGCTCAAAGCATTAATTTTATTGCTGAAGAATACTAATCTTAATAGTGGTCCAAAAAACAGGTTGCGGTTTCGGCCCTTGGCTTTGTCCTGAGAATATCACACTATAAATTACTTACAGTATGCGATAGGTAAATACATTAAGACATCTGAACAAGTATAGATTAGCGTTCCATTTGAATAGTGTACTTGTACCACGGACCTCGGAATTGTAGGTTAACAGTGTCCACACGTGGCAGATCACATACCGTAATTATTAGATTGTTACAAAACCTTGAAATTTGTTATAACATTTTTTGAAATGGCTGGCTCCGTTGTATTGCAACATGGATATAGAGATCTATTAGTTAAATCATTACGCAATACATCGATAACAATCGCGTAGGGCCAAGATATCCGGTGTCGCTGATAATCGAAAATAACCGACAACATCCGAAAAATTGCTCTGATACGGTAAATGACCAAGAATGCTAAATTATGACGAAAAGACCGTTCCTTTAAGACCAAGACCGATTGTCCGATACCAAGACCAAGACCGATGCATTCGAGACCAAGACCAAGACCGCAGCTTTTCCGGTCTCGAGACGGTTTCGAGACCAAGACCGCAATCTCGAGACCACATCCCTGGCGTTGCTACCAATACTACCAATGCTACTACTAGTCCAGTAACTCTGCCGAGAGATGTAAGAATAAGCAAGTTTAGGCGAATAAATTGCAGTTAAAAAGCAAGTGAGAAAATTTCAAATCTAAAAGTATTGTGTAAGAAAAAAGAAGCCAGGGAGAAAATAAAAATTTTCTGTTTACTTGCATTCAGTGAGTATGAGATATGACTGTTTCTATCCCATTTCTGTTGATCCGCATAGGCCCTGCTTAAATACATGCACTTGGTAGAGTGACATCACGTGAATATTCCTCACACTCCTTAATCATGCTGGAATTTGTCACAACGCCCTCTGAATATCACATGACCTTTATCACGAGGTCTTATATCAGGTTATGCACTTGTTCAGTTTTTAAAAGTTTTATTATTATTTTAAGGAATAAGCTACTTTGTGATGCCGTCAATATTGGGTTTTATGGTCCAAGCAGACGGACGATAGTTGATCACAAATCTTATACACAGGTCTTATATCAGAATTTGTAGACCTACGCCCGTCCATTGTTCAGGTCAAATGGAATGCCATTGCCAGTTGCGACATTAACCCCGACGACACAATCCAACGGACTAGCTTCCCGCCTGAAATGTATTAGACAGACTTTTAATGCATGTTTGCTTTAGGACTTTTTTGCAGGAAGTGTTATGATCCCACACTGAAAAGGTGCTATGACATTGCTGTCCAAGGGAAATGAAGGAAAATTATATTTTTCTCATCGTTTTAGTTATTCATCTACTGCTTGATCCATTACTATTTATTGTAGCGTTCTTACCCTCCGCCTTGGATGCTATCCCGCTGCGTTGCTGTGAGGTGTTAGGTAGTTCCCTCGTGGAATTATGTCTGCTGTCTTATCTTGGGAATAAAGGGTTCTTGGTTCTCTACTAACGTAGATATAAGCTTGGGTGAATTTCTGTAATTCCGGTCAGGGTTTCTATAGTTAGGGCGTGGCACATTACATAGCCCCTTGCTCCTACACAAGTTCGCAACTTCGCTATGTGTAAGTCCGTGCACGGAAGGAGTAGTGGCCTCCACGCAGCTGACTAAAGCTCTAGTCGTAAAGAAGTCTCAGCAAGATCGACCCGACCCATGGAAAATTCACCCAGGCTTATATGATATATAAGGAGAATGCCCCTGGATAAGGTTTAGGTTCAACTGGATTTTGGCAATGCTTACGACACCTTGCAGAGGGACCTGGAGTTAAAAGTTGCTAATAACATCATAGCTGGCTTCTATGACTTCGTTCAGAAGCACGTGTCTAAGAATATATTTGCTGCAGTTTTGCTCGTCTGTGATCATGTCACAAATGGGGCCGCAGCAGGGCGACGACATCGGCTAATTACTTTGTAGCCTATCTCTTCAGCTATTCTAAAACATGCAAAATGCTCTAGCCTCACTACACTGCACATAGTTATTTGTTCCATTTGCCTTTAAATCATTAGATCCCGTGAGCCGATCGGGCTAAAATTTACTGCATATGTGGACACCGCATACCCTCAACATTCGATGGAGGTGCATCGTGATTGAAAACACCTCTTTCGGTCCCTTTTCTATTTGAACGCAGCGCTGCAGCGTCGTGACCTTGATAGTCAAAGATGTAATATCTGCACTTCATGTCGACGATCAGCTCTTTCCACTTTCTATGCCGTTTTGTTATGGGATTTGTTGATATGGCTGTAGGCCTAGGTGTTGCTTACTGTCTTCTTTGCCTTAGGTCTAACAATTTGAGTGACTTTCGTAATGGGTCAACCGCTATGTCGGACGATTCATCCGGTCTGCACCATGACATAGGCTCAACAACTACCGTCCTACATAAAGCCTGTTATCTCAGAGCTGTTTCAAGATGCTTGAGTGCCACAAACGCCCTAACCTTGAACGTAGCCCGAATTACCACTCTATCTCTCATTCTTGTATTGACATAATTGAGAATACTGAAATGCATGTGCATGTGTCATTTTGTTTTATTCTATTGGCATAATATTAAACTGTCAACGCAGCTAACACAGTCATTACCAGCGCAATATTGAAATTAGGTTCAACATACGCGGTGGCTTGTTGTTAATTAGTCATTTAAATTGAAAGTGAAATTGGTAAGTTTTATATACGTAATGTAGATTGCCAGGACATTTTCCTATAAACATCGCTCTCGTTTATGCTCTCAGCAAACAATCTCCAGCGCATTAAATAATATGTTAATAACAGTTAAGTATCTCAATGGCCCTTGCACCAAACGATTGCGAAGCTCTTCCTGGATTGATTTAAGTTTTAGGTCAAATTGAATGGTGCAGCTTGTCACCACACAGAAAATATTCTTATTGCAATTTCAACGTTAGAAACGTTGATCCCAGATTGTCGATCTTTATGATAATTCGTGTGTGGTAGTTCGTTTAATAGATCGTTGTTAGTGACAAACAGGGCACATGCTGTAAAAATTTCATGGAGGTGCAATTGAAGTGACACCAGCAGTTTTATTTGACTATTTTAAAGGTTAATAAGTTTTGGTGTTTGTTCAGTTAACAAGTTCGCCAAGCTCCCTATCGAATACCGACATGGCGATATCTACTAAATGCTATTATAATGACATGTGGCTCATTTAACACGCAGGTGTCTAGTAATAACTACTCCCTATATAAGCTTGTCAATACAGAACTTCATACACCAAGGCTCTGACCTACTATTAATTCGTTAATCATTTGAAATCGTGGCAGATTAGATCACGCTTTTCATAATGCAAAATTTTAAATATTTTAAAGAGAGTTGTCATGATAAAATAAAAACGTTTCAGCCCAATGTTCGTTTTACGCACATGTGTTTTGATGACGTCACATTGACTGACGTCGTTACTTTACTTTTCTTTTAATGAACTTTTATGTCAGGCAAAAGTTTGATTTGTCGGATAAATCGAAAAAAATTGACGGTTTTAAAGTTTTGAACAGAGTTTTTCTATTGCAAAACACGGCAAAATCAGCTATGCTCGTCGTCTCTTGTTTGCAAAGTTATAATTTCGGTCCGATATGTGATATAGAAGAAGCTGATGAGTATTTGTCAAGTGCATATATTTAGCACAAGGCACATGTCATTTGCATAATTTACTGTAATAAATTGAGCCGTCAATTTTTTGATACAACAGGTCATGTTCGTTTTACGAACATTGGTCCTCTGGGGTACTGATGACGACAAGTTGTCAACGTTGATTTACTCATACATTGTTCTGACTATGGGCCATGTGCATCGGCCAAATCATACATATATACATATGTACACACACTTGCACATACACACACCTGCAAACACACACCTATGCACGCCCACCTACACACACCTGCGCATACACCAGACACACCTACACTCACACGCACACACTCACACACACATACACACACCTACACACCCCTACACATACATATAGATATATAGGTATATACATATACACCCACAAAATACGCACACCTATACATGCACACACATACGAACACATACACAAACCCACACACAAACCAATACACCCAATTACTCACGTACACCTGTACACACAAATCTATACACGCACACACCTATGCACACACATCTACACAAACACGCATACACACACACACACCTACACACACTCACACCTATGCACACATAGCAACACACACATGGACGTGTGTTGTTCAGTTTGTTCTGTGTGTGTGTGTGTTTGTGTGGAGCTGAACACATTAGGCTACATTAAAGACGAGTTGGAACATGAATTATCCAGTTATATTTCGGTTTTGTGCTACAATGTAATTTCTGTCATGTTCAGCATTTCAGATGTTTTCAGTAACCTATTTGCCCAATTTTCGTAAAAAGTTGCATAATCTATTTGACATAAGTGAAAAATATTGATGGAAGCAGAAGAATTACAAGAAGCTAACAAAAGATGCATTCCGCTCTAAAAGTGTTGGCTTATTTCAGTCGATCTTGCACTGAAAAATAATCCCAGATCCTACCACATGGACCTTTAACATCAATATTGTGATCGTTTGCACCAAAGTGTAGCGTCCTATAAGCAGAAGACTTTAAGATCTAGTAATAGAAGTCCTCTTAATTGTCGAGAGGTCCGAAGAAGAATGCATACGGACTCTTCTCATCCTCTGAGAACAGGAATTCGAGGAAGGCATTAGAGAACTCCTCGATGCTCAGCTTCCCGTCGCCGTTGATATCTATTGCCGCGAATGCCACTCTGGCAATCGATTGATCCAGGATTCCATTCTGAAAAAGCATTCTTTGGTACTCTTCTTCCTGCAGATAACCGTCGTTGTTGACGTCCAGCATGTCGTGAAAATGATGTACAATAGCAGTGACGGGTTTCTGAAACTCCGGATCATGGCGCAGCTTCTCTACGGAGACGATGAGCTCGTTTGCGGTAAGCGAATCCCGATCGTCATTCGTTACATACATCGCCCACACCTAAGTAATTACGAAATGATTTTACTAGTGAAAGCCAACTGCCAACACCTGACAAAGAAGGTCAACGCTAAACAATACAATAAAAAAAGTGCATCAATACGAACCGGCAACGAATTTAGTTGAAAAATATTTTCAAATATTTAATTTGTCAGTCGGTAAAATTTAGTACCCTGGCCATCCATTTCGACATTCCTTACTTTTCCCGCTTCTTTTCCCAAAGATCTCGACTTTCACAAGCCTTCCTTCCATTCCGATAACTCTCCACGTCTTTCATTATCTACCGCTCCCATCATACTCCTCTTATTCCTCCTCAATTACTTCTTGCCAAACTCCACTCTCATCGTTATTTTCTTTCATCCTTCTTCCCATCCTCCCTAACCCAAGTCGATGCCACTCATAACCTTTACCCCTACCTACCCTCCACACATGCTTCCTTATTCTCCGCTACCAATCGCCATACCCTCTATGGGTGAACCGAACCTCGGTTCGAAACTCGGCTCGGCCCGAATTTCGTAGCACTCGGCATTACTCGGGCAAAACGAGTTTTAATATTTCCAGTGTTCTGATTTTTTTGCAAAACGATAATCGATCTAGCTAAAAGCACAAATACTGCTACTATTATTACTTAGCTAGTTACTACTTCCTATTGTAAACCAAGGCAAAACGATACATTCATAACGGATTTGCAAAATGCCAAACCAAAAATCTAGAGATTGAGACTTTTATTAAATAGTCATAACTCGGCAAAATTCAATTCGTAAAACTCGGCACCCGGACTCGGCAAGAAATTCAAATTAGGTTAATCCCTACTTCTCCTCCTTCCATACTCCCATTTCATCTCCATTCTTATCCGCTAGTCTAATGTTCCTCTTTCTTCTTCTCCATTCCAATATCACACATCCGTCTCCTCCCACTTCCCTGAGTTCCCTAATCTTCCTCCAATCCATCTGCTGCCTCATTAACCACCTGTTTCTTATCTACCTCCGCTTCCTCCTCTACGGCGTCATTCGGTAGACGGCGCGCGCGAGTTGCTGAATTGTATATAATGGCGCCTTCTTGACGCCGAGAGAGAACTCCGCCACTTGTAGTACTCGGCCAGTGCCAGTCCCAAGCCTGGATAAAGGAGGAGGGCAACGCTAATGGTCTTTGTTACCACACACTGTCGTTAAACTGCAACAACCAGAGAGAGGAGCGTTTCACATTATACCACAATTCAATAACATACATTTCTGTGATTTTGTTTCAATTAGCACAACTGAACAAGACATCATTAGACTACAATCCTCCTACTTGCACTATAGGCCCATGATGTTTGTGACGGATAAAAGTAATAGTTATTACTTATTGTACTTGTAATGGTGGTTATGTTGTCGGTGGAAGTGGGGAAGCAGTTGTAGTATTTTAGTCGCATTCTAGCTTGAACAACAATTATCTTAAGTATCTCACGTTTTCAAACTCAGCTTTGAGATGTTCCGCCCTCTGTTTATCTTGTTCCCCGAACTTCGAGAAATTAATCGCCATCCCGACAAAGTCTTCTTTCGACACGACTCCATCGCTGTCAAGGTCGATTGTGGAGAAATACTTTCTCACCTTTCTCTTCCAGAATTCCGACATCGTGCTGCAAAATACAACAAGACGCAATTTCAGACGTCACAGTTTAACAGCAGTCGGACCATTATACACCATTTAGATATTTGGTTCACATATACAGAATGCTTTGCCTTTTGTGGCTGCATGACATCGAGTCTATCAATGTAAACTGTGTGATTTGATATTGAATTTGTTAACAATTTAAGAAAATGCACACACGCACACACATTTCGCTGGCGCAATGGCAGCTAAATTGCTGAGCAATAATTATTGCGCGTGAACTCGCTTCAGGTCTCTACAAGGCCTACAAACACAACAACCCCTCGGGCGAGGTTCGAATCGCACTCTGAAAAACCGGTGCTCTCATAAGTAAAGCTTCTTTTGTTGACCAACTATTCGCATCCTGCTTTCCATTCAGATAGACCTCATCTACTGCCCCAGTCGTTATGTTTGCAGATAAGTAATTATTGTGCCTAAAACACAACACATTATTAGAAACCGACTATTCCGTTCCGTTGTCGTTTGAGACTTTTACAACCGGTGACATGACGGATATAAGCTATATCTTGTTACTATAATAATAACTACATGTATCCGGCGCTTTAACGCAATAGATCTTTGAAACCTGTTGACAGCTACATGTACTTACTTGTGGAATAAATTTGGTCGCTGTAAGTTTTATGACTCCCACATGCATTTTAACTTGGCGTTTTCTTCTGGCGTTTTCACTCGGCATAAGTCAAGTAGGTACGACAAACTTATGGAATCGTCAATCGGGATAATCTATTTTAAAGGCCTTATTAACCCTACGTAGACTCATTAAATTGATCTGCATTGTCCATTTTGTAGGGTTCTAGGACAATTTGACGACGGACAACTCCGTGACGAACAATTCGGCGACGGGACATTTCGACGACGGGACAATTCGGCGACGGGACAATTCGACGACGGGGACAATTTGGCGACGGGACAATTCGGCGACGGACAATTCGGCGATGGATGAGGTTCATGACATAATTATTAGTAAATACGCAACGGAGATGACATGGTCTCTATATGTTGACTTTGTTATTAGCAAGGCATTAGAAAATGCACAATTCGGCACAATTGTACTGATTAAACGAGTAACTCACCAGATAAAACTGTAGTTTAGAGTATTTGATTATTTAATTGTTCATATCCTATAAAAATATTATTTCAGCGTAGTTGTTTAACGTCATGCTCGTTGTGACTTATGCAAATCATTGGGTTTCACGCTTTAATGGTATATGTAGCTGGATGTGATGAAAGGTTCATGCTTGGGTAGAAGCCAGAAGTAATGAAAAGAAACATGCCTAAGTAGAAGCTGGATGTGATAAAGACAATTCTGTTTTAAAGGAAGCTGGATTGATAAAATGATTCACGTTTAAGTGGAAGCTGGATGTAACGAAAAGAATCATACCTAAAAAAGAAGCTGGATGTGATTAAAAGAAATCTGTTTAAATGGAAGCTGGATTGATGAAACAATTCATGCTTAAGTAGAAGCGGGATGTGACGAAAAGAATCATACCTAAGTAGAAGCTGGATGTGATGAAAAATCTGTCTCAGTGGAAGCTGGATTGATGAAAAGATTCTCGGCGCCGTAATGCCCCGGTGCTGAATAATATTGTCGGTCGCCGAATTGTCCCACACCGAATTGTCTGACACCGAATTGTCTGACACCGAATTGTCTGACACCGAATTGCCCGATCATCATTTAGTAGGTCATACGCGTCAAGTCTTTAATCTATCTTATGACGGCCGTGGAGAACATTAATGCACAGTTAAAATTTATACGATATAACCAATGGGAAGTCTCATATTTTTCTTAAGAATACTTACTACCAATACTGCTTCTGCCTATAGTACTACCACAACTATCACTATAAACGCTGCTGAGAGAAGTAAGAACAAGCATGCTCAGTATATGAGTTACTTATTTAATCCTGATAAAAAGCAAGTGAGAACATTTTAAAAGCCAAAATAATTATATAAGGATAAAAAGCAAGTGAAAAAATTTCAGTTGACCTGCAATCAGTGACTGTCAAAGCTGTCCTATTTCTGTTGTCACGCAAAGGCCCATCTTTATAAGCTTGGTGGCGTGATACCACATGCATATGTCTCACTCTCCTTATTCATATTAGAATTTGTGAAAATGCCCTTTCAACAGCACATGTCTTTTATCACGTGATCTTATATCAGGTTATGCAATTGTTCAGTTTTTAGAACCCTTTTCATATTATAGTTGCTGTCAAAGTTGACCTTTATAGCCACAAAGGCGGACGATATTTTGATGACAGATCGATTCTACGTTGTTGTAGTAGTTGACCCATTCCACATAACATCCAATGTTATGTGGAATAGGTCAAACGGATTGTTATTGCGAGTGACGACTGACCTCGCCGACATGTGCAGACCCTACAATCCAACTGACTTAACAATATTGGAAAGACTTTATATGCATGTATAGATGAGGAACGTTTAAAGGAAACTTTATAAATCATATCTTAAAAAACCCTAGAACATGTATGTTCAAGGGAAATGAAGGAAACTTATATTTCTTTTCGTCTTAGTTATTCATCTTCTTTTTTATCTACACAGTGTCCCGGCGAATGTAGACCCGAATAAGAGGTGTCCTAAGTCGGCCAAAACTTGTAGCACTTGACTGAAATTTTGAAAACAATAACAGTAGGAATATAAACACGAAATACTAAATCCGTTTGGAAATGTTGATAATTTTGTCAAGATTAGGAACGTTTGAGATGTTGTACAGATAAGAGTACGTTTCCAACATAAGCTACAAGAACCATAAGAAAATGAAGTTTAGCTACAGTTGGTGCTTAAAATGTCCTCAATGTCAACGTATACTCAATCGTAGACGTGGACGTCCGCTGATTGATGACCCGGACGATGATCACGTGGCAAAACAGCTGCCACTCCTTTTCCAGACGCGCCGTCGTTTGAAACACGTTACGTTACGATTGCGCTAAGCGCGTTCCTCCAGGACGCACCACATTTGAGAGTAACTGAATTGAGGTCTGGACTGTTGCAGAGATATGAAGTCAGGTGTCTCCCTGGATAGCAGAGCAATGGTCTTACGTGCCCAGGGTGGGGGGCACTTGTCTCGTACGTTTTGGCAACTGCCGAATTTGCAGTCATCGATCATCTTCAACAGTTTATCCGGAAGTAAATTCACAAACCGTTAGGCTCAATATCCCTTTTCTTGCCAAAAAATTTAACTAATATTAATCTTATTTTGTAAATGCTAAATTAGTTTATCTGTTACACCAACTGAAGTGACGCTCCATCGATGATGTCGTCGAAGGCGTATGAGAAAGTGAGGATCGATGTTGGTAACTCTCAATTTTACCAGCTGTTCTGAATCACTCAAAGTTTTTGCTTACGCTACATCAATTTAGGTCGTCTTTTTGCTGATTTATTCCAAAATGATGCAGAATGCTGCATATGCAATTTTATACATATTAGTTTAATCTTCAAATAGTTACTGACAAACGCTTAGGAGTCTACTTTTCATCGGGATGCGTCTCAGTTATATATATATATTATATATATATATATTATATATATATTATATATATATATGCCATCGTTCGTCAAGTTTGAACCTCTGCAAATCTGCTTCAAACTGTCCATGCAGTTTGTGAACAAGTCACAAATGAGACAGAAGCAAGACAATCATGGCTCTCATTCGCTTTTTTTAATCAGCCGTTCGCAAGCATGAAGAATGCTCAGGCTTCGCTGCCATAGTACCCATTGCCTTCAAATCATCGGGACCAATTAACCGACATGATAGAATTCATGCCTATGACTGGCCGCTGTATGTCCGCAAGTTAGGGTGAGCCGCTTGACACAAAATGCTCATGTATAGTGCCTTTCTATTAATTTTGCATGCAGCACTGCGATGTCTGGCCGCAAAGGAAATAACATAATCTCTATATTATAAAGTCTACGACCGGATTTCGGCTTTTATTATCCCGTTCTGTGATATGCAATTGGTCAATGAGTCTGTTTGAATTGTTCTCTGTCTTTGCTTTAGGCCAAGTATGTCGGCATGACTATTATAGTAGGTCAATCGTATTGGCGGATGGTTCACATTGGCGCTCTTACGGTCAGTGCCACGACCGAGTTTCAGTACATACCATCGTAACATACGTAATCTTGCGGTCAGTGCCACGACCGAGTTTCAATACATGCCATTGTAACATACGTAATCTGCCGTATCTTTACAGCTTTTAATTTTCCTGCTATAGGCCTAAAGTAGCTGGTCTATGTAGAGTTTTGTAGACTGGTGGTTTAAATAAAAACTGGAGGAAACCCTGATCATTGATTCATTGGCATTGAGAATTAAGTCTGGCCGTCAAATACTGTTTTTGAAATGTAAATTCCACAGTTGTGGACTGAGCAGCTCGCCTTAAAATCCTTCATTCTGACCGATCGATGGTTGTTACAACGTGAACTTCTAAATGTTTGTTTACTCTTGACGTGACATGTTATTGTTACCGTGCTGGGTAACTTAGGTTTTAGCGCAATTAATTATTTTCATTACGTCTTTTTAAGTTTTAACGTATTTAATTATAAACGGTGAAAATGCACATGTAGTTTTCCCATTGAACACAAATACTGTAGTACATTTGGGCTGCATTTAAGCAGACGGTTATCATAAATATATGTTTGCTTATCTGTCTGTCAGTACGATAATGCATGTGTGTGCGTCTGATAGTATATATTTGCATATGTACATGTATGGCCGTGATTCTGAAAGTATCCATGCATATATAGGCTGCATCATACAATATACACATAATTATATCTGTCTATCTGTATTGCTTGTTTGCCATTTTTTTCGAAAATGATTTTGAATCCAGACTCATGCATGTTCAGGAGAATTTTATGATGGTACCCGAATTACAATTTAGTCATTCACACACGAATGTCAAGCTGCAAAAGCAATATGCTGAAAAAGAAATATTTTCGAAGCAAAAGTCTGAAAAATTGTCACCACACCTGCAGAATCGACGTATTACGTTAATTTTATGAGTATGAGTAGCAGATATTTGATAGAAGCTTCAGCCAACAGATTCCATAATTATGTCTGGTAAGCGGTTTAAAAGCTGGGTCGTTATTTCACCTAGGATTTGAAAGGAGGTTTGATATTATGTCAATCATTGTCAAGTTCCGTCATCTTATTTGGCTTCGAAACATTTCCATTACAACTGTTATGATGTTTTTCTGAACTTTCTTGTTTTGACCGTCATCAATAAGCAGATCGGCCGTTGAAAGGATTTTTCAAACTGTGGGAAGTGCAGCGGCATCTACGCAGGAGACCAGAAGATCAAGACGACGAATGAGGAATGAAGATTCCCTAGTTGTCGAGAGGTCCGAAGAAGAACACATTCGGACTCTTTCATCCTCTGAGAAAATGAAATCGAGGAACGCATTAACGAACTCATCGACGCTCAACAGCTCGTCGTCGTTGAGATCGATTGTCTTGAACGCCACTTTCGTAAACGACGGATCCGGAACTCCGAGCTGAAATAGCATTATTCTGTACTCTTCCTCCTGCAGATAGCCGTCACGGTTGACGTCCAGCATGTCGTGCAAATGATGTGCAATGGCAAAGATGGGTTTCATCTGCTGCGGATCATAGCGAAGCTTCCCGATTGAGACAATAAAATCCTCTGCTGTTAGGGTGTTCCTGTTGCCATCTTCAGCGTTCTTCATATACAGTTCCCACACCTAAGTGATTAATTAAGAAGTGATTTACCAGTAGGATCCATATATCCCCATGATACAAGGCAAAAACATTCAATGCAGTACAATTAAACGTGCGTCAATACGAACAATCAGACGGATGAATATAAATACGAAGGTTATAAATCCCTATTTAGTAGGCCCTACTAGATCTTTGCCCATCATAGCGGATAATGTAATTTTTTATCTGCTTTGAGTCTAATTCCCATCCCCGTTCCGTGACTATACACCACCTATATTGGCCACTCCACTTCTGCTTTCCGCCTACCAATATATATATATATATATATTTGCATATCTCTTTACAATTATCCTCATCCCTCCCTCTTCTCTCTTGCCTCTCACCTACCATACTTACCATCCCTTTTTCCTCCATTTTCCCACCTCATCTCCTCCCCATCCCCGCCGCTCACACAACCTTACCTCTCCCATTGCGCCACATATGCCATTAATGTATTCTCACTCCCCATTCTCCTACCATCCTTATCCGCTTTCTTTCACTCCGGCCCCAACCCTTTCCTCGCTCCCTCTCATTGTTTCAACTCCGACCCTCATTCCCGTCTTCATCCCCAACGCTTCGCAGTTTCCCTTCCCACTCCCTCACTTGTCACCCTACCCATCCCACTTCTCTTCATCCGCTTCTCTCTAACTCTTCACTCCATCCGTGCCCTCCTCATTCACCTGCATCTTT
Source organism: Bimastos eiseni (assembly GCA_959347315.1). Taxonomy (NCBI): domain Eukaryota; kingdom Metazoa; phylum Annelida; class Clitellata; order Crassiclitellata; family Lumbricidae; genus Bimastos; species Bimastos eiseni. Next base: position 12,568,142 of record OY365816.1, on the reverse strand, counting down.
GTCTATTCCCATCCACCTCACAATTTCTATCAGACATTTTTCCCGCCTCCACAATCTACGCTTTACCTGCTGTTTTTCTAACACAAAGCTTCCACCTGCGCCCTCTCCTCTTCCACTGCTTCCTTCTCAAACCTCCTTACTCACTGCGTTATTCGGTAGATGCGAAGTTCTATAACACCCCGTACTGCGTTCTTGACGCAGTGAGATTAGAGTTAAACACCACACAACGACATTACAAGGACGTAGCTGGGCTGGGAGCACCTCTGAGTAGTATTGCTTGAAGATGCGCAAAAATGTTGGTGGCGCATAAATGTAGTTGCTTTTGCAGTTCGAATGGTGTTTATGATAGTGGTAGTAGTTTTTGTATATAAATGTCTAAACGGCGTATTGCAGAAGTGATAGTAGTATAGTAGTTGTAGTGTAGTTATTGTTGCTGTCGCTGTAGTTATTTTCTCACTTCTTAAACAACTGAACAATCATCGAGAATGTCTCACTATTTCGAACTCAGCTTTCAGAATTTCCGCCTTATGTTTGTCTTCTTTCCCGAACTTGGAAAATTGAATCGGCATCCCCAATAAGTCCTCCTTCGATACAACTCCATCGCTATCGAAGTCGAACGTAGAAAAATACTTTCTTATCTTTCTCTTCCAAAATTCAGACATCCTGCGGCAAAATACAACCAAGTTACATCTTAAGACAACACGGTTCAGTCCAACAATATATAATTAAGACATCTAATTCGTGTGTACAAAATGCCTTTACTATTAATCTGCGTGACATCTTAGCTTTGACTGAGGACACAACAGATTCGTGTTTTCGACGCATCAGAGCTTTTGCACAGACCATTTGTGTCGATGTACGAAAGCGATGCCGTAAAGTGCATTGAAGAATGAAACACTGAGTATATTACACAATCTTAGACAATATTAGTCACTCAATCAATCGCTGAAGCTATGAATCCAAATCGATGCGTCACTGGTATACATCGCCTGACAAGCAATCAATCCGAGGTGTTTCCCGAGCGAACGGCGAGGCTTTCGAGTGAATAGCTTTAAAAGTGTGCAAATGCATAAACGGACAGAGATTATACACTGATGCGTACAAAGAGTTATCACTAACTTACAACTCCACACAATATTCCCAGCCAAAATAGCTTCGCGAACTCTTCACCATCCAGCCAACCCGCTCTACCCGAACGTCCTTTTACCTCACCCTCTTTCGACCCACGTCGTTTCTGGAACAACCTTCCTCGGGAATTTAATGCCTTCTCGGCACCTCCATCATCGCTGTCCGTCATGCAACATCATCTGTCCCTAGCGCCCCTGTCCATCACACCTCGGGCATTTCATTCTAAATTTAAATACGGTCTTTTAAAGATCTCTTACCGAGCGTTTTGTCATGCTAGTTTGTCGAATTGAGCTACCGTTAGATCCGCATCAGGTGTTTCCCTGATATACAGTGACGACCATGCGACGTTTTTTACATTCAACCAATCCTTGCATTCAACCCGTAGACTGTCGAAACGTATATCTCCTAAGAGGTGTGGCAGTGACGTCCACAGGTACAGTAGGTCGACACGATCCTGGCGACTGAAAAGGAAACTTTCCTGAACGAGGTTTTTGGCCATGGAGAGCAGGAAGAGGGCAGCCGCGGGTTTCAGCAACCCCTCGGATGCGTGTCCCAAGTTTTCCTCGAATGAAATGTGAAGGTTTGGACTGAATGGCTACGAAACTGTGCAAATGCATCGCTGGACAGACGGGACAGAATCTTTGCTTTATATATAGAGATTATTTTGTGTTGAAGTCGAGCATGGGTCGGATTCGGCGAAGATCGCGATTGTGCATAAAACAGGAGCGAGATAGGTTTGAAGTGTAGATGGAAAAATAGCGAATAGGATTAAAGGTGACGCCAAGATTTGGCGCATTAGGGGCATTAGAGGTGAAGAGAAAAAAATGACGAGTTAGTGGGTAAGTGAATTGCAGGATCAGGGATTTTCTTGATTTAGCCTATGTGGATGAATTCTGTCTTTGAAGGGCTGAGACAGAGGAGGCTGGAAGACATCCATTGGGACCAATTGACCATCTGTTTGTCTGTCTTTGTGACTGCGTGGTTGTATGTCCTTCTGTCTGATTGTGTCTCTTTATCTGTATGTCTGTCCGTCGCTTTCTGTATGTCGATTTACACCTTCCAAACAATATTCACAGATGAAAGGCATGTATGTAAAAAAATGCCACAACACCAACTGCACCGACCTGTAAATTTACGAGTAGCAATAACGATGATAAAATCGATAGCTTAAGTAGGCCTATCCCTGGAGTGTGAAAAAGGGTCGAATACTATCTAATTACTTCAAAACAAATGTTTCAGATATTTTTGTGTTATCCAAATTTTTATTCAGTCTTCAAAACTTATTTGGCTATGAATATAATTGAATATGTCTCGCTACCAATTCTCCGTTTTGCTGGCGTCTGTATAGTCTCATGATTGCATTGGTTTTATGTAAATGAAAGTGTTTAGGCAGGTCGGTCGTATATTACAACAGCCAGATAAGCGTGTGGAAAGAGTAGAGGCCTCCACGCATTAGACTATAAATCTAGTCATCGAGGGGTTACAGGAAGAATGCACTCGGACTTCGTTCATCTTCTCTGATGCGGAAGTGCCTACTTCAGGCACTAGTGAACTTCTCGATACTCAGCATCCCGTCGCCGTTGACATCGATTGCCCTGAATGCCTCTATAACAAAACAACTAATCAAGTATTCCATCGTAGATAAGCAATCCACGTAGACACAACAACTTTATAAAAGGTTTAATCGGGATGATCTTTTCAAGGACCTAATTAGACGTAGGCCCAAGCATAAATTTAATCGCTCTATGCATATACTGCATATTAACGGTTCAATTTGTCAAATCTAGAAAATGCATGGCGACATTAGAATACTGTATATGTGAATAAACCGTTGGTAAATTTGATATTTATCTGAAGAATTCCTACCAGCACCACTTCCAGGACTGCTATGCTACCACCACTTCCAGGACTGCTATGCTACCACCACTTCCAGGACTGCTACCACCACTTCCAGGACTGCTACCACCACTTCCAGGACAGCTACCACCACTTCCAGGACTGCTAACACCACTACCAGGCCCGCTACCACCACTTCCAGGACTGCTACCACCACTTCCAGGACTGCTACCACCACTTCCAGGACTGCTACTGCAAATAACTCAACGACTGATGCTGCCACAGCAGTTGCTGCTAATTCAACATAGGCAACTCGTACCATTACTACAACTACCACTACTGCTGCAGCTGCTAATGCACTCATGAATATGACAAAACAACTAATCAAGTATTCCATCGTAGATAAGCAATCCACGTAGATACAACAACTTTATAAAAAGTTTAATCGGGATGATCTTTTCAAGGACCTAATTAGACGTAGGCCCAAGCATAAATTTAATCGCTCTATGCATATACTGCATATTAACGGTTCAATTTGTCAAATCTAGAAAATGCATGGCGACATTAGAATACTGTATATGTGAATAAACCGTTGGTAAATTTGATATTTATCTGAAGAATTCCTACCAGCACCACTTCCAGGACTGCTATGCTACCACCACTTCCAGGACTGCTACCACCACTTCTAGCCACATCCTTATCTAGCTCTGTATCGAACAATATAAGACTATATATAACTGGTACAAAGTAATTAGAATTGCAATACAACGAGAAAATTTGCGATCATAATTAAGGGAACAATGACCAGGATCTAACATTTGAGAGACATGTCATTTTCTAATTATAATCTTAAATTTAATGCAGTATCAGAGGGATTGTCCTCCTATCGAGACTGACCACAGAGGAGATGAGGACTGACTTCTAGAGCGTTTTGCTGTGAATCTAAAAGTTTGGATAACGGGGATCAGATGGCATGAATTCTCGAAGAGGTGGAACAATCCTCTGAAGAGAAAAGTCTGTGGGGTGTCGCAAAGCCTGGTACTTATGATGGTGGATGAGTGGCGCTATTGGTGGAGGTACTGAGAGCATGTGGAATTAAGGAATAAATTTTTGAAGAGTCGAGATGCAGTGTGGCATATGGATTGGTTGGAGAAATTAAGACACATAGTGGTTGGGAGAAGTGGAGGAGAATGATTTGGGAGATGGCGATGGTTAGATGGTGTTTCTCGAGAGCATTGTGAAGATGCTTCTGAAAGCGAGACCAAAGTAAGTGAGAACTCATGAAAATAGAAATGCAAGCAAACTATATAGAAAGCTTAACGAACATTTTTAAATGTGGTGGAAAGACGAGAGAACAAGAGCAAATTGAGTAAATTAGCTACTTATTTATAAGATGAAAAGCAGTGCCTGAATCAATGGCTCTCAAACGCTTTAACACCACTGCTCACTTGAGATCTTTGGAAATTAAGGCAATTAGAGTAGAGTAGACACCATTGAACTAAAACTAATTTTTATGTTTAATTTTGAGCAATCTTGCTTTTAAGCATTTTCCATGCCAAAAAGAAGGCTTAATTTAAAGTTGTAAGCTTACATAATTTCCAAAATAGATGAGAGTAGAGTAGACAAACCATTTTATTTTAGGAGTTTAACTTGAATAGATTAAAATGCGACATCTACAATTTTACATTTACAATGTTAAACATAAACCGATTGTAAACTGTGCGTGTTATCGGTGTTAAGAAGACTTTTGTAATTTGCAAGACATGTTTAAATGTCAATCAATGTCAATGAGATATCTGGGCTTGAAGTCCCTTGCAAATTTCTTTAATCCTTGGACGAATTTCCGATAAAGAAACTCTCATTTCTTCTTCAACACACTTCAAATTTTCTCTCTTTTTGTATTTTTAATATTTGCAAGAGTTGAAAATCTGAGCTCAAGCAAGTAGGATGTGGAGAACAGTAAAATAATATGCTAAGCCCTATTTGAAATATTTGGATGTTCCTGTTCAGCCATTATCCAGAATGCATCTAGGAACATGTCTGAATGTTTAGGTCTTAAGTTCTATCAGAGCTTAATTCAGCAAGTTCAACTTCTTCTTTTAGCGTTAATATGCTAGTGTTGCCTGCAATTTGAATAAATGGGTATTTCACCCAATTATAGTGTTCAGATGACAGGGATGGAACGTAATGCTGAATCTTTTCTTCAAGTGTGGTGAGATGATCAAATATCAGAGGTATCATTTCATTACTAAAGTTTGCAGGAATAAGAGGAAACATTCCAAAATTGCCACTAGTAATTATTGATTTCCATATCTGAATGTTGCGTTGCAAAGAAACAAGTTCGTCAGTAGAACTTAACATGTTCTCATTACGACCTTGAAGATTAGCGTTGACAACATTCAAATGCTGAAATATAGCTGTCAGATATGACAGCTTAGCACACCAGAATTCATTGCTAAGAAAAGCACAAAAGTCAGCCATTTTATCATTTGTGAAAAGGTAAGCATTTTACCTCTCAGCTCGAACACCCGAGACAAAACTTTCGCACTTGACAGCCCTCGTACTTCTGTATGTAAAATTAGGCACACATGCTTTGATTCTATATCAACGCAAAACTGTTTAAATAAGCGCGATTTCAACAGAAACATTTACCCTTTCTTTAAAATAGACACATTATGTTTTAGTTTAATTCGAATATCGTTTTTATTGATTTTGAATTTGATTTCGTTATCAGTGCCGCTTCACACTTGGCGGTGCCTCGTGACACACCAGTGCGCCGAGGCACACCGATTGAGAATCACTGGTTTAAATGCATTCAATGCCTATGAGCTGGCTTGTTCTGTTTCATCCATGTTGTCTCTTAAAGACCCTTCTTCTATACATATGGCTCGTCATATCACATGTTATATCAGATGTAATATCACACCGTTAGAGTCTACACGTAGAGCTGAGATGATAGGTGAGGTAGTATTACATTGCTAGACTTGACCCTTGCTTAGGTTGTGGTCCTCGTCTGTACTACAAGTGTCAAGTTAACGAGATGAAAGAGTCTTCGCTTTCGTTCTCTATGTAAGAGAGATGAATTGGTGTGTCAGGTCCTTTCGGGCACATCCAACAAACTACTCATTTGTTATAATAGACTTTAGTTCAAGTGCCCTCCAAGTATTACACGTTACACGTCTTTTATCATTTGGTCCTATGTTAGGTCATGCACTCGAACAGTTATACAGAGCATCTATCATATTGCAAAAGAAAAAGTTATTTGGAGACACGCGACAGTTGATCACTGAACGAATCTGAGGTGTACTTGCGTGGAAGATCCGATCATGAGTCCCGTGGAATCATCAGTTGTAAGAGTCTTTGATCAAATGATAGTTATGATAATATGATATTAATGCTCATAAATTATTTGTTGTAAGAGTCATAATCAATTTATGATGATAATAATGCTAATAAATTATCTGTTGTAAGAGTAATAATAAAATGATGATGAAATTAATGATCAACTAATTATTCAAAAGTTTGCTCAACAAAATCGATATCTTTTTGGGACAAGATGTCCAAAGGTTCGTAAAGAGCAAACTTTACACAATTATTTTCTACTATCACTACGTAAGGAAAACTAGAAGTCTTTGTTACTTAGGTCTTGGAAACTTTACTAGAAGTCATCTGAAGTTGATTTGTAAACTGCAGACTGGGATGAATGTGATGTCAGCTAGCTTAACACCTTGTCTTTGCACTTCAGCTGTAATCAACGGTAACCAACAGTAACAATAGAACGTCTCACAATTACTTTATTAAAGAAGTTAAAGTACTAACGGGTGACGCAATACCGAATCCAGTTTGATCCGGTTTTGTGGCTCATGGACAGCAAGAGCTAATTAGATTCAAAGAACGGTTAGGATGTTGGTTGTTACAGAGTCGTCGTCAATGTGTACCGTCTATAATGACGTGGAGCAGATCATGCAAATTGTTACAGAGAATTACACCTGGGATCACCAAACAGATTAGCTCCACATCTTCAAATGTTTCTCACACTTTGCAAGCATGCGTGTATCTGATCTTTATAAGAAAACTTTTGAGGGGATACGTTCAAGGCTTCACACGAGACGATCATGATCAAGAACCCACACCAAATCTTTATTATTTTTTGAATCCGACAACTCAGTTAATTAACAGATTCAAAATAATAATTCTTAGTTATTTATTAGAGTTTGTGAACATTCAGTTTCAGTTTGCATTCATCCGTTGCCTAGATTAGATAATAACTTAGTGGCGCCACCCCAAACTCTGAATTGGGTATCGCTGATTTACCATAGTACGCGAATGCCATTTACATGTAACAGAAGATAGTTATCTACCCGATCGATTGTTTCTGGTACGTGGCACATTCATTCAGCAGTTGAGTTAGCCTATAGAAAAGCGAAGAAACCCTAGCAATAGAAGCTGACCGGTCGTTGTAACAAAGATGGGACAAGCCACCGAAAATGCATAGAGCTCTAGGCGCAGGATTGGATATCTAATCGACAAGAGGTCCGAAGAAGAACGCATTCGGACTCTTTTCATCATCCGAGAAAAAGAAGTCCCAGAAGGCATTGACGAACTCGTCAAAGCTTAGCTTCCCGTCGCCGTTGACGTCCATTGTGCGCAATGCTTCCCTCGCGAACGACGCGTCCTGTACCCCGAGTTGGGCAAGATATTTTTCGTACTCGTCGTCCTGTAGGTAACCGTCGCAGTTGAGATCCAACAGGTCAAAGAGACCTTTAACTAGACCAGTGAAGTGCTTCATCAGTTCCGGATCGTAACGCTGCTTTCCGACTGAGTCCGTTAACGTCTCAACGGTCAGAAAATTCTTTTCGGAAGAGTCAGACTTGCTCATGAACTGCTCCCACACCTATATCAGAAGAAAGGAATTTATGTTAAGTAATGGATGTGACCGAGGTACACACTAATGGCTTAATATTTAGACTCCAGTAAATTATCATCACTCGTACACTTGCTGGCATATTTAGAGCAGTTGACTTAGGTTATGTCTCTCTTCTCGTCTTGCTCTCGATATATCAGTGCTGCCTTCGACACCGTGGGCCAAGACATTCAGTTGGGGCATTTATATAAATATGTTGGCATTGTCGACTCTCCTTTCATAGATTCCGTATGTTTCTCTCCGTCGTCTTTTTGTCCTCCAGCTCTGCGTGGACTCTCAAATGGCTCACCTCAAAGTTCGATTCTGGCACCACTCTTTTACATTCTGTACACCGCTGACTTTTCATACATATTCACCCTCAAGATGCTCTTGGCTCGTCACTGCACCGAAGACACCCAAGTTTTTGCCCATGGCCCAGCCTGCACAGCGGCTTCACTGTTGGCTAGAGTCTTAGTGGCCACCACGACCTTGGACCTCTAGCCATATCCGCCGAAATTCAGATGAAACCCAATTCACCTGGTTAGGTGGTCGAGCCCAATAAGCCAAGATCGACAGGAAATCTCCCCGAGTAAGGTTCCCGAAGTCCATTACTCTACCTCAGTTCGTGATCTCTCATTATCAGACCATGTTAATCGCATCTCTCGAAAACATGCCCTTATCATTGTACGTCAACTTCGCACATTCGTCGCCCACTCTCCACTCACGCGATCGACGCTCTCATCCGTGCACAAATTTGCAGTAATTAAGGCTGACTTGGGCCACTCCATCTTTTCTGGCCTCTCTTCACTAAGCCTTTCCAAGCATCAGTCAATATATAGCGCTGCTGCCCGTCTCATTGGCGGTCTCCCGAAGTATGCTCACATGTATATCTACCTTTTATCCAGGAAACTTCCCACTGGCTTCCTGTGCCTCAGCGCAGGACCAATGTCTAACACTTGTGAGCATCTCTCTGGCAGAGGTAGATTTTTCAGACCCATGTTACTTGGTCTATTCACTCCTAGGACGCTCCGCTTTCTGGTCGGGGGCCAGAATCCTTCTAGCTGATCTGCATATGTTTGGTGGTAGGCCCACTGCTCAATCGAGAAGCTCGGCGAAGTCGGCATCTTCCGCAAGAACTGCGAATTCCTCTTGTCCTGTTTCGGAGACGCCAGAAAACTATCTCACTTGTAAGAGTGCCAAGTATTCGTTTTTCTGGCCAAAAAAATATAATAAAAAATATATTTTTAAGAGTATCAAGTATTTTTTATGCTAAATTGTGACCCTGTTTATTGAACACGGGAGTTAGAGAGCAGCATCAAAACATCATAACACATTTGTTGATAGAAACTAGTACTTGCCACAACACAAAAATAGTTAATATCAAAACAGAAATCAAGAAGAATATGGCTGTCAATATCTAATGAAAGGTTGACTCTACTCGATGGCCATTCCCCTCCCTCAGGCCACCCCCAACAATGTGTTATCGACACGTTGTTGGGGGGTGGCCTGAGGGTGGGGAATGGCCATCGATGCATTAATTAACTGAGGAATATATATACATATACGTGTCAATGCCGTGTTAGGCCGCTAAATATACAATATATGAGTCCAATCGAGTCAGCTAATATATATATAATACACACTAACACACACACACCAGACGTTGCCTAAAATTAAATAACTATGTACATAAATGTACAAAATATACGGGCAATTCGTGACAAAGAGAAAGCATTTATCTTGGGTCGGGAACACCTATGAGACCGATGTGCGGCGCCATATAAATGTGTTAAACTACAATAACACAACCACATAGGACTAGATCGCGCACAACCCATAACAGTAATAACGTATCTATAGGCATTAGGACAAATACTTAATGCACTTGTGCACCGATGGCCAGTAAATTTTCGAATGCATAAGATTTTATATGAGTCCAAACTAAGGTAAGCTATAGGCCCTACCTCCACGGTTTCGAGACCACCGTTAGCAAAGAAGGCAAAATGTCCGGAGAGCTCAGGACTTATTCTTACTATAATTTTGTTTAACTATTATTATTTTTATTATTAACTCTGTAGATTAGGTTGCAATCATGTGAGTTTGATTCTTCTTCTAAATCAAACGATTATTGTAACATAAATAATTAATTGTAAATTTGCAAACGTGGTTGCTATGTTGGTGATTATTGTGAGGACTATTCGTTAATCAAAAACCAGAATCAACTATACGCATCTTACGTTCTCAAATTGAGCTTTGAGATGTTGCGCCTGCTGCTCGTCCGCTTTCTCGAACTCGGCGAATCGAATCGCCATTCCCACCCAATCCGCCTTCGACATGACGCCATCTTTGTCAAGGTCGAATGTGTGAAAATACTTTCTCAATTTTCTCCTCCAGAATTCAGACATCCTGTGGAGAAATACAACGAAGTTTATTCTTCAGGGTGTGATTTTCACTCGGTGCCTAGCAATATGCTATTTTGAAATAGGGCTACAAAGAATGACCTCTCATTGAATCTAAATCTGACTTTTGGCTAAGTATGCCACAGATTTGCTGTTAGCGCATTTTTGGCGAAGCTGGGTAGATGGTTTGCATGGTTTGAGGTAGGCACTCTAGTCGCATCTTAAATTCTGTTCATATCGCCTTCAGCTACTAACCGGGGCAGTCAAATTGGCATCAGATGCAAAATTTGCTAATACAGAACAGTTGAACAAACGTTAGCATTTACGACTTATAACTGGTGACATTAGAGAATCCAACTCCAATAACTTGTGCATTCCCATGATTATTATCCACCACCTTTACGCCACCTTGCAAACTAATGACCTAAATACTTGTAGGCTAAATGCACTTGTTGCAAGCTGTAAGACTTCCACAAGCGTCTTGATTCGCCACAAGACAACTATAATATGGCGAAATTGTAAAGGCTTTTATTCCCTTTATTATCAACGTATTCTGACTGAAGTACTATTGTAAATACGACATCGTCTTCCACATTGTAGAAAACAATATTATATTTTTTTATCTCGAAAATTTGTGATGAATTAGACCAAAGTGCTGTTTTAAATTATTTGAATAAACCGATGGAAAATTGGATAGAACGATTCCTACCACAGCTACCAGGGCCACCAACAGAGAGTAACACCACGCATACCACCACCACGCATACCACCTCTACCAATACTTCACCATGACGGTACCGATTCCACCACTACTGCCACGTTTCTTTACTCTTTACAAATGGTGCCATCGTTGGAATATGTGTTATATTGGCGCACTGGGCAGACAGAAGACAAGCGCTGAATGAAGCATCAGTTTGTTTTGCCGAAATTCATTTATTATTAATTAGCTGGGGTATCCGGCTTTCGCCCGGGTTGAGACAGGTATTTTGCCCAGGAGAGGAGGGATACGGCGGCCGCGGGTTTCACCAACCCCTTTATACTGGGTATCCGAGGTGTTTCCCGAGCGAATGGCGAGGCTTTCGAGTGAATAGCTGTAAAAGTGTGCAAATGCATAAACGGACAGAGATTATACACTGATGCGTACAAAGAGTTATCACTAACTTACAACTCCACACAATACTCCCAGCCGAAATAGCTTCGCGAACTCTTCACCATCCAGCCAACCCGCTCTACCCGAACGTCCTTTTACCTCACCCTCTTTCGACCCCGATTACGTCTCATCTCAAGTTCTCCAACCGCGCCGCACGTCGTCTCGGGAACAACCTTCCTCGGGAATTTCAAGCCTTCTTGGTACCTCCATCATCACTGTCCGTCATGCAACATCCTCTGTCCCTAGCGCCCCTGTCCATCACACCTCGGGCATTTCATTCTAAACTTAAATACGATCTTTTAAAGATCTCTTACCGAGCGTTTTGTCATGCTAGTTTGTCGAATTGAGCTACCGTTAGATCCGCATCAGATGTTTCCCTGATATACAGGAACGACCATGCGACGTTTTTTACATTCAACCAATCCTTGCATTCAACCCGTAGACTGTCGAAACGTATATCTCCTAAGAGGTGTGGCAGTGACGTCCACAGGTACAGTAGGTCGACACGATCCTGGCGACTGAAAAGGAAACTTTTCTGAGCGAGGTTTTTGGCCATGGAGAGCAGGAAGAGGGCAGCCGCGGGTTTCAGCAACCACTCGGATGCGTGTCCCAAGTTTTCCTCGAATGAAATGTGAAGGTTTGGACTGAATGGCTACAAAACTGTGCAAATGCATCGCTGGACAGACGGGACAGAATCTTTGCTTTATATATAGAGATTATTTTGTTTTATTGCCCTAATGTCCTACTAAAATCTTCATGGGACTTCGACACTAATTATTACGTCCATCTCTCCTCTTAGAGCAACAATAGAACACATTAGAGAATAGAGTTATAATTTATGTATATAAACCGACGCAAAATTTTATATCTGTCTGAAGAATTTTTCTTACCACTACTACTGCCTGTATTACCACCACTGCTATCAATACTACGATTAGGCTTACGATCGCTGCAGATAGAAATACGAACAAGTAATCTTAGTAAATGAGTTACATATTTTAACAACATAACAAGAAAATGAGATAAAAAAAACCTAACTTATTATAAGAGAATTTAAAGCAGTGTTAAACTAAAAAAATCTCAGTTGACCTGCATTCAACGACGATGAGCTGACTTGTTCTACTCTATTTCTGTAGTCACGCATAGGTTCGTCTTAAATACATGAGCTTGGTGGTGTGATATCACATGCATATTTCTCACGCATTATAAAAGTTGTATCAATGCCCTCTGAGCTTCACATGTTTTTAATCACGTGGTGTTATGCACTTGTTAAGTTTTTTAAACTTGGCTTATTATTGTAGGGAATAAGCTATTTGGTGATGCTTTGAAAGTTGACACTGGCATGACACCTCAAGCTCTTTAGTCATAATAGATTTTGTCTTAATGCCCTCTAAACATCACGTGTCCTTTCTCACGTGGTCTTTCATCAGATAATGCCATTGTTCAATTTTTACAACTTGTTGTGTTTTTGCTAGGAATGCGTCACATGCATTTGGTGATGCAGTCAAAGTTGGTTCTTATGGGCAATACAGGCGAATTATGAATGATCACATATCGAATCTGCGTTGTTGTATGGCTATACACCGAGCCAAAGTTCTGTGGAGCAGGTCAAATGGACTGCTATTGCGAGTTACGACTTTGACCACGCCGCTGCAATCCAACTGACTGCCTCCTCATCCAGGGACGTGGTCTCGAGACCGAGGTCTTGATCTCGAGACCGAAATACTGTGGCCTTGGTCTTGGTCTCGGACCATCGGTCTTGGTCTTAGTCTCGACTCCGTCGGTCTTGGTCTTGGTCTTAAAGGAACGGTCTTGGGATTAGTCTCCGTCTTAGGTTAGCGTTCTTGGTCATTTGCCGTATCAGAGCCATTTCTTTATTACTTGTCAGTTATTTTCGATTATTAGAGACACCGGTGTTTAGAACCCTACGCGACAATTATCAATTTATGGTGTTATTCCGTTTTAGCGTCTTAATAAATTGAATTGTTTATACAAGAAAGAGTATCGGTCTTGTTCTTGGTCTTGGTCTCGGACCTTCGATCTTGGTCTTGGTCTCGGACCACGCGGTCTTGGTCTTGGAACTCTCGGTCTTGGTTTCGGTCTTGGTCTCGAGGTTTTGGTCTCGTGCCCAACACTGTTCTCATTTTAATAACATTGGAAAGAGTTTGTTTGCATGCAGGCCTATCTATCAGGACATTTTAAAGGAAACTTTATGATCCCTCAACGTTATGTTTCCCTAGAAGCCGGATTGATAATAATATGTAGATTTTAATGGTGACGTAACATTTTATGATGTAAAGATTCTTATTATTTTTAACAAGAAGCTGGATGAATTAATCTAAATTTGTTCATCATTCCAGCTTCCATTTAATTATCGTTCTTGTAATTTACCTTGCTCCCAGTATAGCATTTCTTCCATCGATTCGGCTTCTAGTTGGCCGGATCCTCTTAGCATAACATAATCCATAACATGCCAGTGATTAAGAGTGGTTCAGGAGAATTTTTCTCTGTGAAAACCACTTTTGCATCTTCATCCTTCGTCCTAGTATCCAAATTTATTCAATTTCATCTTGAATGTTGCAACAGAATTCACAGACACAGTCTCATCATCAAGTTCATTCCGTGGATTCACCACTCAGGCACTGAAGAACCTTTGCTTTTATAGCCCATCCGGTTTCTTGAAGAACTTCTACCTGTGGCCTCTAGTTCTATCATCCAAAAAGAATTTGAATAGTGTGTGTGCTGAAATTGTATCCTTTCCCGACTCAATCTTGTACGTCTCTATCAAGTCTACCCTGATTCTTCGTCTTCGCATGGTTGTTAATTCACATTTTCTCAATCTTTCTTTGTATGTCAATTTAATGAATCCTTCTATCATTTTTGTTGCCCTCCTCAGTAAGTTTCTCCTGCTTATCGATGTCCTGTGTCAATATGTCGCACATTTTATGCCTGCACACAACGCTCCAAATGGGGCCTGACCAATGGAAAATTACCTCATTTTCCCTACTTTCGTTAATCATTCCTAGTATCTTGTTTGCTTTTTTGCTGCTTCGGTACACTGTCTTGATGGCTTGGTGCTTTTTTGAATGATGTCTCCCAGATCTTTTTCGTCTTCCGTTACTCTTAATTTCCTGTCGCCCATTTTGTACTCAAAGCTGCATTCTTTCTCCTCACATGCATTACAGCACAATTATCCATATAGAACAGCATATTCCAATCCTCCGACCACCTGCACAATCTTTCCAAGTCCTGTCTTAGCACTTTGACATCTTCCTTGTTATTTACCTTTGCACAGAGTTTCGTATCGTCGACAAATTTAAAAATCTTTGAGATAATTCCTCAGGTCATTACTAGTAATTCCACCACTGCCACAACAAGAACCGAGACTACTTGTATGCGCAACAAATATCCTATATTGTGGGATGTTTGTCGTAGTGGTGGTATTACTAGTAGTGATAGTGTTGGGAGTAGCATAGGGTGGCGTCGTAGTTGTGGTTTATGTGGTGAGAGTAATTATTCTGGGATTCTGCATTCGATTATAATTTCATAATTATGAGATTATGATCCAATGCCCAGTCAGTTAGAGTAATTGTTATTCAGAATCATGCCTTCATCGTTATTATTATTATTTTATTATAATAATTACTATCTGTCATAGGGTGTCGATCACAGTGGCCTCCCAGGCAAGGCATTTGCCGCCTTCCCGAGGAATTAGAGTCACACCATCCGGGCGTCTCCCAACAGACCTAGCAAGTCCACAAGTCGCCACACAATATCGTTTAGCATGGCGTACATGTATCTGGCAGTGCGACCCTTACACCGGCCCAAGGCTGCATGACATGCCATATGAGCCATCAGCTTTGACCATTGCTCTACAAGGGCACTCGTGAGGGGCACATACATGTAGCTCGACCCCAAGACGCGGGCCTGTCGTAATACGGACTGTCTTGAGCATCATTCAACCTCAGTCCGCAAGCGCTTATGGGGAGCGCTCCGCATGTGGGGAGGCGACCGCTCTCAACCTGGCCTGGTGGTAATCAGTTGCTATTGAGGCCTCTAAAGCTACTAGCTCTTTCAGAATGAGATGGCGATCCCAGGCACATTGCTTATGGGACAGACTTTCTTCAAGAAGTGGAGAATACGACTCAGACAGCAATTGTTCATGAGCGCATAACAGTTGGACAAAATGGAGGCCTGCAAAGATGCGGTGCCTGCGGCTAAAGTCAGAAAGGCGAGTTATGCCAGCGAGGACACACGACGGATGCCAAGAGCTCCATTTCTTATGGGTAAAAGTGGCCTGAACCCGGTTATTATTATTATTATTTCTATTATTATTATTATTATTATTATTATTATTATTATTATTATTATTATTATTATTATTATACCTATTGTTTGGTTAAACTACAGCTGCACAAAAGAGCCTCTGAAGGCGACTGCGTTGAAGCGCTGGATGCAAACTGACAATCGTTGGAACAAGTAGCTTGTCTCTCTAGGTTCTCTGGTGACATGTGTCAGAAGGCGACCCAAGTCTTTGATGAAGTTTATTCCTTCGTTGTTGACTGGGCCCATGGTTTCAAAGGCCAATGGATTGAAGAGATAGCTGACAGCGAGCTGACTGTACTTGATGGTCTTCCTGGTGGTAGCCACCTCTGCTGCAGCTCCCACCCAAGATGACGTCGCTTGGAGATATTATGGAGCCACAGTGTCAATCACTGTCGCATTCCATATCAGGTTCCGTCCTCTTCGCCAAGGGATCAGCGTCAGACCATCAGGGCGTTTTCCGTCCGTTCTGGAGAGTCCCGGGGGTTCCTTAATGTTTGGGAAACCAGCGCGTGTGAGGCTACGGCTGATTATGTCGTTTAATGCTGCGTGTCTGGCGAACCGCCCTGGCCCAAGACCACAAGAAAGCCCGTTTGCTCCTTCCGCATTGACTCGTGACCCGCATGGGCATACGTGTGGCTCACAAATGCGTGTCCCCAGACGGAGACCCACCGCAATTCTGACAGCTTCGTCGTCTAGCCGAAGTCCACATGAAGTGATTGGTAGGGCAAAGAGCCAGTCTCCGGCATGCGGTGCTGCGGCTGCCTTGAATCGCGTCTGATGGTATGGGTCGGTTTGGGCAGTGCTCAGCTTGGCAGCTGCCTTCTGCAATAGCGGCTTGTCCCAGTTTGATTGCTTGTGTGCTGCATCATTGTCCGGACGCATCATTTGGATCTGAAGAAGCATCTTGAAAAGCGTCCAGGCACCTGAAACATGAAACATAAAACGTATTTTTATGTCTGATTGGGTGTGTATGTCTTTATTATTATTATTATTATTATTATTATTATTATTATTATTATTATTATTATTATTATTATTATTATTATTATTATGTCACATATAGTATTATTCATCAATGGCATTGCCAACGGATCTGTTATCAGGCCATCTGGGTCGTCGCTTGTCAGTGGATTGTAATCTTGACATAGTGCCCTGAAAAGCCACCGCATTGAAACGTTGGAGTCGGCGTCCAGTCTCAGACAAAAAGGCGAGGCCCTCATTATTGAGGGGACTGAAGGTTTATATAGCGATTGGAACAAACGTGTATTTCTTCTCAGCTCGATTATTATTATTATTATTATTATTACAGTAATTTTTATTCATAATCATGAATGAGTGAATCTCTTTTCTTGATGCTGTCAGTCTGTTTATAGTGTTATTATGTCCATCTTCAAATGCAACGGAACGTTTGTGGGCATATCTTTTTGTCAATTCGTATTTTTTTGTCTGACTAGGTGTGTATGTCTTTATTTCTGTCCATGTGTGTGTGTGTGTCTGTACCATTCGCTTGCCTGTTTTATTTATTCCCCAAATATGAATTTGTAACACCGTCAAGAAATAATATAATATCCAAATGACAGCGAGAATTATGCCGTAGATAATTGATGCGTTTTTTGCATTTTATGCAGGCGTACGTTGCAAAAACTATCAGGCAATTCGTAGATAGATGCAAAATCTGTGCAATCACTCTGATTGGAAACTCTGAAACGGGAACAGTTTGAAAGCAAGCATCTGAAAAAGCGTCCAGGCACCTGAAACATCAACGGGCAACACGTATTTGATGATGAGTGGCCTAGTTTGGAATAAAGCTTTAGCCGAAGAATTCGATGAAGTATGCAATGGGGTCTAGCTAGTTTGGCAATACGGTTGTGACACAATTGATGCTTTAAGATGTTTTTGCTTTGAAAATTCTATTTTAGCGGTCAACAATTTAACAATATCTTATCTAGCTGACGAAGCCGAATGTGGAGAAATACCTCCTCATCTTTCTCTTCCAGAATTCAGACATCCTACTCATAAATGCAACCGTGTTTCGTTTAAAGGCAGCACAGTTTAACAGCAGTAGGCATATTGGTGTTTTCAACATGTCAAACCTTACAAATTGGGGCTGGACTATAAGATCCTCTGAGTCAGTTGGTAAAAGGGACGGAGTAGCAATGCTTTAGTTTATGAGACAATCAAGCACCCAATTCATTATTCAGTAGTAAAATATATGAAGCAATGAATCCATAATCGATCTTCCAATCGTTTAATAGCTGATGCATTAATTCATTTATTCACTCAATCTATCAAAAACGTCAAGCAGGTACAATAACTTTATTAGAGGTTTCTTTCAGATGGATTAAAGAATTGACGCGTACGAAATGGATTAGCTATTCCCTGTAATAGTCTGCATCGGTCTAATTATTAGACCTATGCAGGCTAAAACATAGAATAGCTTAATCTATTTCGTACGCACCAATACTTTCATTCATCTTACAGCGACATTAGAACAAATTAGTGTGTAGAGTTATTGCGAATAAACCGATGCAAAATTTGATATTTATCTGGAGAATTCTATTGCTCGTATTACCATCACTACTATCAATGTTACAATTGGGCCTACTATTGCTACCGAGAGAAGTAAGAAAAAGCAAGCCTTGTAGATGAGTTACATATTTAAACAACATAAAAGCAGATGAGATTATTTTAAAATCGAATTTATTATATGTGAATTAAAAGTAAAGGAGAAACTAAGAAATCTCAGTTGACCTGCATTCAATAATAATAAATTGACTGACTCGTTCTATCCCAATTCTGTTGTCCCGCAGACCCATCTTAAATAGGGCTTACATTAGCTTGGTGGTGTTTCCATTCTAATCACATGCGTGTTTCTCACGCATTATCGAAGTTGTCTCAATGCCCTCTGAACATCACATGTTTTAATTACGTGGTCTTAATCACTTGTTCAGTTTTAAAATGTTTTTTATTAATAAGGAATAAGCTGTTTGGTGAAGCTAGGAAAGTTGACACATGCATGATACCTCACGCTTCTTAGTCATAATAGATTTTGTTTTAATGCCCTCTGAACATCACGTGTCTTTTTCATGTGGTCTTACGCCACGTTATGCAATTGTTCAGTTTTTATGACTTGTTTGTTTGCTATGAATACGATACATTCATTTGGTGATGCTCCATTCTGCGCTGTTGTAGGCCTACGCCCGTCCATAGTTCCTTGGAGCAGGTCAAATGGATTGTCATTGCAATACATAACTTTGACGCCGTCGCTACAATCCAGCTGACTATCTCCAGGTCTTAAAACTTTTGGAAAGAGCTTGTTTGCATGTAGGCCTATCTATCCTTCGCAATGAAGGAAACTTTTATGATCCCTCAACGAATAGGTCCAAGGAAAATGAAAGAAACTTATAATTTCTTTTCATTATTCGTCTATTTATTGATTGATTATTTCTTACTGCCCTATAACTATCACCAAACGTTAATTCTGTTTGTTTCGGTCTGTCTCTAAATGTACCTGGCACTCTGTCTGCTGTCTGCACCCTGTCTGTCTGCCTGGCTTTCTGCATGTATATGTGCATGTATGTTTGTCAAACTGTATGCATTTATGTCAACATATTTATCTGCCTATTTTTTATTCTGGCAACTTAAATGTACAATGTGCTTAATGTCTGCCAGACTGCAGGCCTATGTCTCACTTGTTTGCCTTTTTTCCTCTGAAAATGAATTTGTGACAACAATTATAAAAAAATGCCATTTCACAAGAATCTCAAACATATTACGGCAGATGATCAATGTATGTATTAGGTTATTTATATAGCGTCTTATAAGAACCTCTCGAAGGCCCTAAGAACTTCTCGAAGGCGCTAAGAACCTCTCGAAGGCGCTAAATGCATTTCATGTCGGCAATTAGGGGCCTAGTTATTCATGCATGAAAGTACTATCTGCACAAACACTCTGCTGAAAACGTAACAATTTCACAGCAAAGGTATGAAAAGTATGAACATACTTCCAAGCACTTACAACATCGACGTTATGACGAAGATTAGCAAAACTTGGATTGAAACCACGACCAATGGATTCCTGCATGACATTGTGTCCTGGATGTGTGCAAGGAGATTCATAAACTAGGTCATTATCTTCATCTAAGATGTTTAAAGGATGTTCGTGCTTGAAAATTATATGTCAATCAAACAACAAGTCATTGGAAACCTATCTGCCTTAATCTTATATGTTTTCGAAGCAGTTTTATTAATACTTAGCGGTTTTGAATGATTTCCGGAACTTCTCATATTGCCATTGTCTTCTATAGGCAGAAATGATCAATTCATGCGTAGCAACAACTTGGCTGACCTAACAGGTGCATTGGCCTTTATACGAAAAACAAGGCATCTAATAGACGGGCTACGCATTAGAGATCTACCTACTACCTAGTCGTCGAGAGGTCCAAAGATTAACGCATTCGGGCTCTTTTCATCCTCTGAGTATAGGAAGTCGAAAAAGGCATTAACGAACTCCTCGATACTCAGCTTCCCGTCGCCGTTGACATCGATTGTCTTGAACGCCATTTTTGCAAATGACGGATCAGGTACTCCAGCCTGAAAAAGCATTCTCTGGTATTCATCCTCCTGCAGATAACCGTCGCGGTTGACGTCCAGCATGTCGTGAAAATCCCGAATCATTGAAGACAAGTACTTCGCTAGGTCCGGGTTGTAGCGCAGCTTCCCTAGGGAGACGATGAGGTCCTCTGCGGTAAGTGTGTCCCGACGTCCAACCTCAGCGTTCTTTATAAACAGCTCCCAAGCCTAAATAAGGAAGTGTTTAAACCACACCCATGCTCACTCCTTACACAGAAAAAGCACACTGTACGGCCAATTAAACGGCGAACCTGATCTTGCGGTTTATGAACAATTATAATAATGTTACAGAACAATGCAAAATTCGAATATCATCTAACTTGTACGTCTTGGTTGTAATGCTTTGGTTATTTTAGTAGCAGTAAAATTAATAGTGGTGTAGTAGTTATATTAGTAGTAGAAGAAAATGTGATACAGTTTTCTTCCTGTTTCAGTCAAGCAACAATAATTCTACGGATCTCACGTTTTCAAATTGAGTTTTGACATGTTCTGCCTGCTGTTTATTCCTATTCCCGAACTTGGAGTATCGAATCGCAATTCCGACGAAATCATTCTCTGATACCACTCCATCACTGTCGAGGTCGATTATGGAGAAGTACTTCCTTATCTTTTTCTTCCAAAATTCAGACATCCTGCTGCGATGTACAACTAAGAGTCAATTACAGACAGCTCAGTTTAAAGGCACCTGAACTATACACAATATAAACATTGGGTCTGTGTTAACAGAATGTCTTTATTTTGAAATCACATGACATCCCAGGATGCTTCAAATTCATGGCTTCAGCGATATAAAGCTTTATCGGCGAAACCGGAATAGAATATCCTCTAGATAGATGCTACGAAAAGACGCCGCAAAATCCCTTAATCAATGAAGCAATCGATTAATGACTGATACATTAACTCATTTATGCATGCATCCATCGATCGATCGATCGACCGAGACCCTTGTCACGGCCGGATGCCGCGCCCTTTCCACATTCAAGGGTTCATGCTGCTCTATGGTGTGACCCATAACGGTGCATGCAAGCCCCAATCCCAACACTCTAGATCCGACAGGGTATTCGCGGGGATATCAGGCGGTATATTGGGTCAAGCAAAGCAGGCACAATAACATTATACATGCTTTAATCATGACGGTGATAATTGCACAGATTTTACTAGAGTACTAACTAATTAAATGGCGTGATCAGATAGACAAGAGGAAGACCGAGAATGATGTCATTGGACTGGGCGGTTACAGTTACGTTGCAGGATATATCTGGTAAACGAGACGAATGGTGACAGTCAACGTGCGAACTTTTCTGGAGAGGCAGAAACCCAAAAGAAGAAGAAGAAGAAGAGACGCGTGGTACCGAGGTTTGCTCTGATTTATCTTACCTGAAAATTTTATGACGACTATAGAGAGAGTTTTAAATAATTTGAATAAAGAGATGAAAATTTAAATACTTGTCAGAACATTATTGTTCAAAGCATGGTGTGCAAAGTACGTCTTAACTTTGTTGACCAAAAATCTTGCATCTTGAGTCGATAAAAATTATCACTAGTAAGCGAATAGTAAATGATGTTCGTATGAGACCAGACTATTCGAATAACTTTTAATGCTGAATAAACAGATGAAGTGAAGTATTTGGTTAGAAGATCGTTGACCTGGGCTCAAAGGATGGTCACGATTCAATGGAGCGGAACCACATTCAAGTCGCTAGCGCGATAAGTGCTCACATCATTTATATAAACAACCGTCACCAAAATGCAGGCCTACACCTATGAATCGTCGAAAAAGTCGGCCGGATATTCGCCTCACTGGAAATTTGCCTTTTGATCGTAGTGCAACGTCATACGCTGTACGACACTGTCCAGGTCGTCATCGCCACATCAGCCTGATGAGAAACCGCGGTTCATGTATACAAGTATACCACGAGGTCAGGTTTTTCTTGAACTGGAATTTGCCAAATGCATTCGAAACTTTGCAGAGGGACTTCGATGTTGAAAGTATCTTCATGAATGCTAACGGATTTCTATGACTCCGTTCCTACGCTCATGACTTCGAATTGCTGTTTCAATTTGACTCTTTTGTGGGTCAGTCACACATGAAACAGCACCTGAGCGAACCTATCGACCCTCTGCTCTTTTGCCTTACTTTTCAGCCGCACATCAACCTTTCGCGGGCATAAAAATACTCATGCTCCCAACATTGTAAATATTTGTTCCATAACCTCTGTTGACTTAGAATTCATTTGTATAGTTGGCCGATGTATATCCGCCTGACACAAAACATCTCTTATGACGTCTATCTATTTGCGTGCAGCGATGCGGCGCTAGGCATCATGAGGCAGAAAAATCTGATCTCTCCACCTTAGCTCGACGACGTATCCAACACATTTCTATATATATACGGCCCTGTGGTTTGCTATTGGTCGTTAAGACGTAAGAAAAATGCTGTCTATCTTTCCCTAAAAGCCAAACATGTCGGCCTGACTGTGCTAACTGGTCAGTCGCAATGGTGGAAGTTCGCATGGGTGCTCTTGCGACCTGTGCCATGACTGTGTCAGTACAATGCCGACCGTCCTAAGCAATATGATCCGTCTAAACCTCTCATTCGTTGACTTACCAGCTAACGTAATGCAAAAATTGCAGATTTTCGAAAATGTATAAGACTGGTCTTACATGTAATAGATGACTTCAACGAACGAATATCAACAGACCCATTGACTCACCCAGATTTTATGGTGAATAGAATTAGGTGCCAAAACCGTTTTAATCCTGACATATTTATCTAGTGCCGCATGAAATTGGATAGCTACTGCCATCTAGAGATGACGTCATAATGACGTAAATCACATCGACGTTCCAGTTATAAGGACGGTCTAAAATTTAAAAATAACTTAAACTGTTCTTAAACGTCGTCGATATTAAAACGGTTTTGGAATTGAAAAAATCGATGAATATTTACTATTTATATTCATATTTTCCTTAGGGAGTCCCTTTATTTCCGGACACAGTGTATTTATTTTGTCCCTGTAACCAATCATGAGAATAATAATTGAATTCCCAACCAAACATTGTCGCCCTTTGATATGACTCCATCGTTATGGAGTCATGTCGAAGTCCAATGTCGAAAAATACCAAGTGCAGCCAAGTATCAACCACAGACATCACTAGTCTGATTAACGGCAGCCGAACTATTAATAAACAATTAATCCGTTTATATAAAATGCCTGTACTCTGAATCTGCATTGATATTTGTATTTCTTTGCATTGAGGGATCAGTTTCGAAGTACCCACGGGAACTATGCTGTTCTGCTCTGGGTGTCCAATGCCCAGGCACCCTTCGTCTTGTTTACAGGTCGAGCTTCTTGTTCCTCGCTCTCGGACTTCCACAAGACAGCGCCAAGCCTTCCTGTTTGCTGGACCTGCAACCTGGAGTGGACTCTACCATGGTCCATACCAATCTTAAGTCCCATTTAGCCGGGGTTGGGTCGGGTGCGTGTTCAGTAGATGCTCTTGAGGGGGTGCCATATTACTCCACTTAATAAATAAATAAATAAATTGCAGAGTTGACTGAAAAAAAATAATGCTACAGAGTTTTGCTTTCGCCATGTAAATGATTCTGATTCTCAGTGTCAATGGCAACAGATAGAAATTAAGGGAACCAAAACCAACACATTAGTAACAAACCCACCAATAGGTTTCATTGTCGACTGTGGCAGGTCATGCACTCGATCAGTTTACAGAACTTCTATCATATTGCAAAGAATATTTCCTTTGGAGACACGCGATAGTTGATCATAGGACGATCATGAGGTGTACTAGCGTGGAAAATCCGATCATGGGTCCAGTGGAATTATCTGTTGTAAGAGTCATGAGCAAATGATGATGATATTAATGCTCATAAATTATTTGCTGTAAGAGTCATAATCAATTGATGATGATATTAATGCTCATAAAATATCAGTTGTAGGAGTCATAATAAATTGATGATGAAATTAATGATCAACTAATAATTCGAGAGTTTGCACAAAAAATCGATGTCTTGTTGGGACAAGATGTCCAGAGGTTCGTAAAGAGCAAACTTGACACACATTATTGTCTACTATCACTACGTAAGGAAAACTAGGAGTCTTTGTTATTTAGGTCTTGGAAACTTTACTACAAGTCATCTCAAGTTGATTTGTAAACTGCAAACTGGGATGAAGGTGATGTCAACTAGCTTAACACCTTGTCTTTGCATTTCAGCTGTAGTCAACGGTAACCAACAGTAACAATGGAACGTCTCACAATTACTTTGTTACAGAAGTTAAAGTGCTAACGGGTGACGCAATACCGAATCCAGTGGGATCCGGTTTTGTGGCTCATGGACAGCAAGAGCTAATTAATTTCAAAGAACGGTTAGGATGTTGGTTATTACAGAATCATCGTCAATGGCGTGGAGCAGATCATGCAAATTGTTGCAGCGGATTACAACTGGGGTCGTCAAACTGATTAGCTGGTCATCTTGAAATATTTCTCACACTTATGGTGCATGTGTGTATCTGATCTATATAAAAAGAGTTGTGTGGCTTCTCACGAGACGATCGTAATCATGAATCAAGATCATATCTTCTTTATTTTCTGTATCCGACAACTCACTTAATTAAAAAATTTAAAATAATTATTTTAGTTATTTATTAGAGTTTTGGAACATCCAGTTCAGTTCGCAACCGTCCTTTGCCCAGACAAGATAATACCCACCCCAAACTCTGAACTGGGTATCGTTGATTTACCAGAGCCTACCAATGTCATTTAGCAGAAGCTGATAGATTTTTTCTGGTCCGTAACACATTTATTTTGCAGATGAGCAAGCTTGTAGAAAAGCGAAGACAGTCTAGAAAAAGAAGTCATTTAGCTGAACGAGTGTTGTAACAAAGATATGGCAAACCACCGAAAATGCAGAGGGCTCTGCGCAGGATTGAAGATCGAGAGGTCCAAAGAAGAACGCATTCGTACTCTTGTCATCATCCGAGAAAAAGAAGTCCCAGAAGGCATTGACGAACTCATGAATGTATGTATGTATGTATGCATGTATGTATGCATGTGTGTATGTACGTATGCATATATATGCATGCATATAAATATATATGTATGCATATATGCTTTTTGTCCTAGTCTGGGGTAATTGTCTTGGTAGGAATTCTCCGTTCCCCTTTTCCTCATAGTTCCGTTATTGGTACCAACAGGTGATGTTCCAATACTGTCTATCATATTAGCTGTCATGTTATTATCATGTCCTTGCAAGTATTTACTAACATACCGGCCTACTTATGACAATGATCTACATGAACACAACATAATTATATCCTACAAATAAATCCATATACTATGTATGTATATATGTATGCATGCATGTATGCATGTGTGTATGTATGTATGCATGTGTGTATATATGTATGCATGCATGTATGCATGTGTGTATGTATGTATGCATGTGTGTATGTATGTATGCATGAATGTTTGTATGTATGTATGCATGTATGTATGCATGTGTGTATGTATGTATGCAAGTATGCATGTATGTATGCAAGTATGCATGTATGTATGAATGTATACATCATGTATGTATGCATGTATGCATCACGTGAATGCATGCATGCATTCACGTATTGTATGCATATATATGTATGCATATATATATATATGTATGCATATATGCTTTTTGTCCTAGTCTGGGGTAATTGTCTTGATAGAAATTTAAGGTTAATCTTTATTAGATTATTAAGTGATAGTTTTATTTAGATTAGCTATTCAATGTAACTAAGGAGAGGCTCGGTTGCGCTATATAATTTTAGTATGATGTAGTCTCTTTGTATAATGCATCTTTGCCCCCTTGTTGTTGTCGCTTCCGTTGAAGAAGTTGGGTTTCTTGTGGTTTGCAATTTACGATTTTGATCCAGTAAAATTCTGCCATAGGCCCAAGCATCCATGGAAGGGAGTATGAGGATAGGACCTGGACACGGGCGAGGAAGGTTTTGAACCTAATCTGGCAGTGACTTCGACTAATTGAGAAGTTAGAGAAACTCCGGCTTGATCATTGCGCTTTCGGCCGCCATTTGCATTATGGAGATTGTGACTGAGCAATAGTTGATCGGTCACGAGCACAAGAGTTTAGCGATAGTTAATAAGTTTTAGATGTCTTTATAGCGGCCAGTAAATAGTTACGAAGATTAATATGGCGCCGAAGTATTGCGAAGATTAATTGACTTTGTGTAGTTCAATGTGTACATGTCATAGTGAGCCGCCTTGAACAATTGTATGGCATTAGTTGATTTGGTGTGACGCCTTTTCTTAAGTTAAGAGATAGAATTGTATCTCTGCATACTATTTCGTTCTGACAGGAAGTTTATGATAATTGTAATAAAGCGGCCTTTGGTTTAATTGGCTATCTGAAGGCGTCGTCATTATTAAAAGTATAGGCCTCACTAAGTCCTGCAATTTGCCCTATGTAAAGTAGCGCGTTTGTATAGCACCGTCGTCATCTTTATCTCGTCCAATTATCGCCTAGTTGAGCCTAGAGTCTGTCGAATGGAAAATAATAACCCTGACGGTGAAGAGGGACCCATCATCTAGCGCCAGAAGGGGTGGAAGAGGCAGCCTCCTCCTTGGACTTCTCCTTTCCTGGTGGGGAACATCGTAAGGAGGACGGGATGCCCAGGTATACCGAACTGCTTTACTGGCCGTATCATTCATTGACTTCTATGGCACCTCGATTAAATCCATTACGACAGCATGGTCGTCGCCGCAAGGAGTCCGCCACACTACTGCTACTACGTTTCTTTAGTCTTGACAGATGGTGTTTACATCGCTGGAATAGGTGTTATATTGGAGCACAGGGCAGACAGAAGACAGGCGCTGAATGAGGGATCAGATTGTTTTGCCCAAGTTCATTTATTATTTTTCTTTTTTATTGCCCTAAGGTACTAAAATTCCTCCAGGGACTTAGACATTAATCATTTAGCTCATCCGCACCGACCATCTCTGCTCAACGTTTACTCTGATTACCCTCCACTCAATCGGTGGTGGGGTAAACAAGGACACCAGTAAAGATAACAACGACAGACGGTTTGCTACTATTGTTATTTTTTATTTTTATTATTTATTTACTCGTAAACCATCGGACATGGAAACAGACTCCTTAGTTCATTATTATTATATATACACGTAAGAGTCAATCAGTCTCTAGTCTCATTAAGTTATTATCAGTTATTATTATTAGTATTCTTGTCATTATTATTATTATTATTATTATCATTATTATTATTATTATTATTACTATTGCTATTATTATTATTATCATTTTGGCCCCGTGGTAAACGGGATCCCACATGGCCTTAGGCTTTGCTAATAAATAATAATAATAATAACGAGTAGGGCCATTTTCATGCAAATTGCATAAGAACTAGTAATCTCCAAGTCCTTGAGGGATCCTGTATACTTCGGAGCATAAAAACAAATAATGATGATGATGAAAATAATAATAATAATAACAATAATTCACGAACGGATGGGAAAAGACCAGACGGATTGACATTAATATTCTTATTAATAATGTTAGTATTAATTATGTTATTGCTATAATTATAACAATAATAATAATAATAATAATAATTATTATTATTATTATTATTGTTGTTGTTGTTGTTGATATTTTTACTATCGTGATCATCATCCCTATCATCATTTTCGTCGTCGTCGTCGTCTTCATCATCATCATTGTCATTGCTAAAGAAATTGTATGGTGTTTATCCTCGTTAAATTTTATTTTCTCTGCCTTTTTCAATGACCAAAGACTGACCATCTAATTTGGCATGATATGTAATTAATTAGAACGTTGATGGAAAATTTGTTTTTATAAGTTTCGTCAAAATTCTACGAAGCAAAGACGTAATCTTTCAAATCGAACAAATTCCTTATTTAGTAACGGCTCTGAGATAATAGTTATCAGTATTAACCGATGGAAAATTCGTTTTATTAGTCTAGTCAAATTTCTACAGAGCAACGACTTCATCAGTCTACAATGTAATCTAGAAAATTTATTAGTCAATTCGAGTTTTATTTATATTTACCTCTGGAAATTTTGTTTTTATAGGTTTTTCCAATTTCTATAGAGCAACAGCACCATCTTTCTAATCTAGCAAATTTATGATTTAATTAGAGCGCTGAGGTAGCCTACATGTATTATTTATTGCTATTTACCGATAAAGAAATTAATATTTATCAACAATATTCTTGTCGACTTGTTTTCTTATCCTAAAAATCGAAATTCATCTTCGATAGAAGTTGTTATTACTAAGAAAGGAATGGAGGATTCGAATGAGTTGATCATTCCAATTTATTCCACTTTTAACGCTGGCGCCATTTTATCATTACATTGAGGTTCGAATATGAAGTGATATACATCGATGTTTGGTGCAGTCTGAAATTTGAGAGCCAACCGAAACATGAGATTGGATATGAGTCCAGGTCACGCAATCAATATGAGTCAGTGATTTCGCCATAAGAAGAATTCCCATCTGCTATCTTTGACTCCTTCTGCTTGTATCATGTTGTATGGTAATCGCGTATAGGAAAACCCCCGAGATCCTGCAACGGAAGAAAGTGTAGTCTTCATCCCTTTGTCACCAGGACGGGATCTGGTATGCAATGCACGTGATAATGGACGATATCGACGCCATTAAATTTTCTCATAGGTTATGGTTCACAAATTGATCAGAACTGGCGAAGCCGCCGAAGGAGTCCCACAGGCGTCTCAGGAGTTTTAAAAATAATAATAATAATAATGATAAAAATAGTTTAAAAAATAATATTTATAATAATCGGCTAACTGCCGGACAGATGATTTACACTGATATGGCTCGACTAAAGCACCGTAGTGAGAAACCTTGACAGATGCAGGGCCTTTAATAGGAACATCTGTTCATTAAACAGAGCTAGATCTCAGATGTACACATAGGCCCACATGTACCAACACGGCATGGACAGACGAGACCCGCTCGAACCCAATAGCTTTTCACGCGAGCAACACGAGCACATAGACCGAATGAGCCTGCTTGCGCTCCTGTTGCTCCTCTGGGCCTTCGACATTCAGACGAGGAGGTAGGATTTGCAGTTGGGGTTATGCTAGGTACGATACTCTTTAACACGCGCTTCGAACACCATTATCGTGAAAAGTTGAGCAGCATGGCTCCGTTGACTTGTTTGTAGAGTATGAAACATGAGCGACACAGATTGCTAAACGGCGTCATCTGGAGAGCCCATGGCAGAGTGAAAATCGCCGTACAGAAAGAACATCTCGATCGTTCTGTCAGAAAATGATAGAAAATGAACCGACGGTGTCATACTCATCCATTGGACACGTGACCAACGTCTCATATGGAATGTGACAGTGTCAGACACCAACACCTGGTCTCACCCTGTTCACTTATCCTACGTTCGCACAGTCTTTCAAATTTCCCATTAGCTTAGCAGCACAATTCTAATTATGTTCCCTAATATCAACATAAATATTCCAGATAAGATGCAATAAAACGTAGATGTGTTCTATATGTATATGGAGCTTTTTTTATCCATGAGCATACGCGTACATGTAGGTCTAATTATGCATTCATAGCTTTACAATGTAACAACCATTGGTCAGCCTGTGTGATTCAAAGGCAAAGTGCGCCACGAAATCTGGGTCTGTTATGAACTTTTTCAATGAAGCCATCTACGCAGACCAACTGTATAAATAGGCTGGTAGGTCAAGGAATGCAAGGCTTGGGCAGATCATGTACTTTAGAACGGCAGGCATTGAACTCACACGTCAGTCGTGGCACAAACCGCAAGAACGCCCAAACGAACAGACAACCGATACCACCAATACCAAGTTGTGTGCTTATTTCATCTGAGTTGGCTATTCCATAGTTCAAGTGAAGCAGATACGACAAGAAATGTATGCTTTTGTTGGGATTTGAATCCCAGTCTTCTCGATTGACCGTCCATTTCCATCACGCTAGCCATGACATATCCAAAGTAAACAAATCAGTTTTTATTTGAAACATCAGTCTACGCAGACCACAGATACTGTATTTCTTGAAAATCAGACACTGTAAATTTCGACAGATTACGCACCTTACGATGGCAAGTATTGAAACTCGGTCATGGTACTGACCGCAAGAGCGTAAATGTCAACCATCCACTGATACGATTGACCCACTAGGATGGTCATGCCAGCATACCTAACCTGAGGCAAAGCCAGAAGACCATTCTTACAGCCTTATCTACCAATTGCAAACCAAAGAACGTTAGGCGTATCGGAAAGGCTAAGATTTAGTTGTCTACTTAAGCATAGAGATTATGATTAGTATTGTCACTTGCGGCCACGATACAGAAGCGCTGAATGCAAATAGCAAGGCGCTGTAAAGCCTTTTTTTAAATCAAGCGGTTCGCCCGAAATTGCGACATACAGCGGCCAGCCATATAGCAATGGATTCTATGTCATGCCTGGTAATAATTATTGGTCCCGATGATTTAGGGCATAGTATGTGCTATGGTATGGAAGCCTGGGTATTTTTTCATGCCCGCGAACGGCTGATGAAGAAGACAATAGAACACAGGGCAGCATGATCGTTCTGCTTCTGTCCCATTTGTGACTTGTTGACTAACTGCTCAAACTGTCTAAACTTGACGAACGATGGCATAGCCTAGAGATCAGTATAATATTATTATGAACAGAGGCGAATTTTATAATTGGTCGCCCCTCCCAACATTGAAATTGCGCAGTCCACAACTTTTAAACAGGCGTTATGTCAGCAAGAGAAACAAGCGTTATCACAAGCGTGCACTTCCGCCACACGTTGCTACAACCTACAAGCCACTGGCTTGCTATCATATACAATTTACACTTTTTGAAAATGCAACCTCCAGGCCGTGGCCTTGTTGGTTAAGACGTAAATACGGCGCTGGTTGTTAATAGTTTTAACCATCAAGTCCCTGTGTCAGTAGTCGAATGCATTGGGAAAATAAAATTTCACAAACACTTGATCTTGGGACATGCTTGTTGTATTATTATCCAATGACCGCATGGACCGAAGTTTCGCATCTGACCGCTGTGACGATGCAAAATTGTACAGGGTTGTAGCGAGTGCGTGGCCAAGTTCTGAGAGACCAACGACAATGAGGCGCTGAACTCTGACCGGGTCACCTGTCGATCCGCCCCATTTCATGCAGTAGCATATGTGAGCACTGACCGCACTCGCGACTTAGATGCGGTGACGCTTCAGTGGTTCGTCATGATCCTTTAAGTCCAGGCTAACAAAGCCTTAACCAAAGATAGCTTCAGTTGACCTGTTAGTTTAGTGTTTAGGGCAGCTCGATTCTTTAACAAGCTGGTCTTACACGAACCTCATGAACAAATCGCTTATCTGCCATACTTTTTTAACAGGCAACCTGTGCTAATTTACTCAAGATGTCAGAATCTTTGGTCAATAGAGCTAAGACTCGTTCTGAACACCTTGATTTGAATAATGGTGACTATACATCGCTGAATGAATTCGTCGAAATGTGTGATCGTCACAATGATGCAATAAAAGCCGATGCCGTTGGAAGGGAAAGACCAGAGTGTTTGTTAGGGTAAGATAATTATATTGAATGCACGCGCGCTGTTCTGCTTGTTTGTAAGTTGCTATTTGATAAAATATAATCAATGCATATTTCTACAAACCGTTATTTAAGGAATTGTGATTTAAGACCCTAGCGATGACATTCAGTGCTGAGTTTATAGACATCGCTCGAAGGTTCCATCATACCCTTTCTTCATGAGACAAACTCTAACTCCAAAAATTACACGTGGGGCGGTTTTAGACGGACAGCGACAATGACAGGCGATTAGTGCAGATGATATATGATGAGTGTTGCTGAGGATGGGCTCCTACAGGCGGTGCATGAAGTGGAGCGACGAACACGTGCTGAAGAAAATTGCTCCCGTATAGGATCAAACAAATTTGGAGAATATCTCATATTCAATAACAATAATTAACAGTGTATCGCTCACAATCGCTCACAGTTGGATGGTGGTATAAATTTATCTGGATCTATGCTGTGCAGCCTTCTGCAGAAGCGCACCAAGACAATTTATGTTCCGCACCTAGACAATTATGTTTGGATATTAGTTTATCAGCAACGATATTGTGTAGCAGTCGGGAACTTTATTTAATGATTTAGGCCCAAAATATCATTGATAGCATCTTGTTGCTTGCTGACACCAGTACTGATGATGGTAATAAAATAACGGTCGTCACTGACTCCTGGGTCGATGACCCAGAAGATATTCTAGGCCTATCAAGTTGTTGTTGTTGTTGATGATGTTGTTGTTGTTTTTGTTGTTGTTGTTGCTGTAGTTGTTTTTATAATGATTAGGGTCATCTCCATACAAAGTGCATAATTTACTCGCAATGCCTAAGTCCATTTGGGACCCAGTTTACCACGAGGAAAAATTAATAATAATAGTGATAATAATAATAATAATAATAATATTAATAATAATAATAATAACAACAACAACAACAACAATAACTAAAAATCATAATAATAGTGATAATAAAAATGATAATGTTAAAATAATAATAATAATAATTTATTATAATGGAATAAGACAATCGCACAATTTTAGTATGTTTAAGAAACAACTCAAAAACATCTATTTGCTACTTTAACTTGATAAATTTAGTCTCTTTATTTAATCATTAACAATAATTAGCCATTGATGCCATTTATGGGTTTGTGTGCATGAATCAACTTAGTTAACTAGTGAAGATATTAAAAGCCTCCTATATTTTGTTGACCTGCTGTTATTTAAATTTTGCTGTGTAAAGGTTGGCCCGGCGAGCGGGATCCCTTGGGTCCCTTAGGGTTCTTCTTTCTTTTTCCTTATTGATCCGTTTCTTACATAATTTTGTTGAGCTAATATGTTTTGCTGTACTGCGCTTCGTTTTCTTATTTGTGATGTAATTACTATGTTCATTTACTCTACAGACCAGTGAAAACACTTGGTTATGGTTATGCCCTGTGCTCCAGTACAACACCTCTTCCAGCGATGACACC
The DNA here is from genome assembly GCA_959347315.1 of Bimastos eiseni. NCBI lineage: Eukaryota > Metazoa > Annelida > Clitellata > Crassiclitellata > Lumbricidae > Bimastos > Bimastos eiseni. The sequence goes on along the minus strand of OY365816.1, from coordinate 12,534,659 downwards.
ATCTGTAAAGATTAAAGGAACGTAGAAGTGTAGTATCGGTACCGTAATGAAACAAGTATTGGTAGGGGTGTGGTGAGCGGTGGTAGTCTCAGTAGTATGCCCTGGTAGCGGTTCTAGGAATCGCTCTATTCAATTTTCCATCGGCTAATTCGTATAATGTAAAACAGCACCTCGGTCTAATGTCGTCATAAATTTTCGAGATAAAATTAATTTCAAAATTATTTTCTGCAATATGGGAAAAGATGTTTTATCTCCAATTGTACTTCAGTATGAATACGTTGATAAAAGGATCATAAAAGCCTTTAAAAAGGCAAACTTAGACTTTATGAGAGGTCATTCTGTGAACGTTAAAATAGCGTATTGCTAGGCATCGAGTGAAATTCACAGCCTGAAGAATAAACTTCGTTGTATTTCTCCACAGGATGTCTGAATTTTGGAAGAGAAAGATGAGAACGTATTTTCACACATTCGACCTTGACAAAGACGGCGTCATATCGAAGGCCGATTGGTTGGGAATGCCGACTCGATTCGCCGAGATTGAGAAAGCGGACAAGCAGAAGGCGGACCACCTCATAGCCCAATTCGAGAACGTAAGATGCATAATTGATTCTGGTTTAGATTAACGAATAGTCCTCACAATAATCACCAACATAGCAACCACTGTTGCAAATATACAATTAATTATTTTTGTTACAATTATTTGTTTCATTAAGAAGAAGAAACAAACTCACATGATTGCAACCTAATCTGCAGAGTAAATAATAAAAGTAATAGTAGTAATAATAATAATAATAATAATAATAATAATAATAATAATAATAATAAAAAATAATAATAATTGAGCTTTCCGGACATTTTGCCTTCTTTGCTAACGGTGGCGTGAAACCCTTGAGGTATAGCTCACCTAAGTGTGGACTCAGGTAAAGCTTCTCAATTGCGCACACCGAACGTATGAAGAATAGCTAGCAGGATTCTGGCCTTCGAGCGGAGAGCGATGAGTCCGGTGAGTAAATAGACCCGAGTAACATGGGGCGTGGTTATTATCATTATATTCGTTGTTTGAACAGGCCGGCAAACCGAAGCAAGTTACATACATCAAAACACATGTAAATACACAATGAAACATAAAGAGAGCGTAATGACAGAAACTTAGAAAATGTTACAGTGGTTGCCACTAGGACCATCGCGAACTTAAAGCAGTTGGGCCATGAGCCAGAGGCAAAGACTTGGGTGTAATTTGCGTGGTAACGATCAGAAACCTTCTTGAGAGTGATCATTTGTGATAAGTCAGCGGAATCTATAAAGAAGAAATGTATATATGTAACTATGTTCCACAAAAACATTTGATCAACTAGACCGATTGCTTTAAAATTTTGCACGAATACGTCTTAGCAACCGAGCAAAAACCTAGGGTTTTCACGATTTCAAGCTGTTACCGCGCCCCAAGCCCCTCTATGGAAGCATTTACACTATGTGCAAATACCTGCCAAAAGTGACCAGTACCGTGGCAGTACACTGATGACTTCTGACGAATAATAATTTCTACATAGTGTAGACCTAAATGCTTCCTTATTGGCGAGCACGGGGATGCAATTCTCAGGACATTTAAGAATTGTAAGAACTACCTTACATAGTTCAACCTGGGCGAAGTCGGGCACTTGAGCTAGTAGAGTATGTAATGGAGTTGTACCTAGCACTGTACCCTGAGGCAAGCCATTTGGATAAAGGGGATAGAACGATCGGAGAGAAACCAGCGGAACAAAAGGAGGGCAGAGTCGACAACGCCAAAAGATTAGTAAAAGCCCCAGCTGCATGTCTTGACCCACAGTGTCGACCTTGGTCGACTACTCCAAAGATGTTAGCCTGTGTGCGAGTGATGATAACTCCATGAAACCTAAACATTAAGCCATTAGTTTGTACTTCGGTCACATCCATTACTTAACATAAATTCCTTTCTTCTGATATAGGTGTGGGAACAGTTCATGAACAAGTCTGGCTCTTCCGAAAAGAAGTTTCTCACCGTTGAGGTGTTATCGGACTCAGTCGCAAAGCAACTTTATGATCCTGAACTGATGAAGCACTTTACAGGTCTAGTTAAAGCTCTCTTTGACCTGTTAGATCTCAACCGCGACGGTTACCTACAGGACGACGAGTACGAGAAATATCTTGCCCAACTCGGGGTACAGAACGCGTCGTTCGCGAGGGAAGCATTGCACACAATGGACGTCAACGGCGACGGGAAGCTGAGCCTTGGCGAGTTCCTCAATGCCTTCTGGGATTTCTTTTTCTCGGACGATGAAAAGAGTCCGAATGCGTTCTTCTTCGGACCTCTCGTTGACTAGATCTCTAGTCTTCTGTCAGAGGCCTCTGTATTTTCGGTGGTTTGCCTTATCTTTGTTACAACAATATTTGAGCTTGACGCAGAGGCGGCGATCTCGTTTGACAGGTGGGGGACACCTAATAAGAGGGATAAGAAATGTCGGGGGACACACGTATAACTTGTCGTCTTTCTGTAAAATATGGGGGACTTGTCCCCATCGACCTCACCGGGATCGACGCCCCTGACTGGACGACTTTATTTCTAGACTTTCTTCACTTTTATCCACGGCCTTAGGCTTACTCAGTTGCAGAATAAATGTGTCACATACTAGAAACAATCGGTCAGCTAGATAACAATCTTTTGTTAAATAGCATTGGCAGACTAGGGTAAATCAGCGATACCCAATTCATTGTTGGGGTGACGCCAATGAGTTGTTATACCATCTGGGCAAGTGATGGTTGCGAACTGAAAGTGGATGTTCAAAAACTCTAACAAGTATATAAATCTGTTAATTAAATGAGTTGTCGGATTCATAAAATAATAAAGATTTGTTCTTGATTCTTGATTATGTAATTGAATTAGTAAGGCGCCCCTTCAAGAGCATCTACTGAAAAACGCTCTCTATCCGACCCAGGCTAAATGGGATAGTATATGGTTGGTAAGCATATAGATCATGGTGGAGTCCATTTCAGGTCGCAGGGCCAGCAACCAAAAAGAACTCGACGCTGTCTTGTGGAAGTCCAGGAGCGAGGTACAAGAAGCTCGGTCTGTAAGAAGATGAAGGATGCCTGGGCATTGGACTCCCAAAGCAGAACAACATACGTAGTTCCCGCTGGTACTTGAGAGTTGATACCTCTATCTAAAGAACTGGCAATATCAATGCAGATTCAAAGTAAAGGCATTTTGCATAAACAGATCAAATGCATATTAACAACGTATAGTTCGGCTGCCGTTAACCAGTGCCGTCTGTAGTTGATACGTTTTTGCATTTCGCTGCAGAATGTCTGAATTTTGGAAGAGAAAGGTGAGAATGTATTTTTCTAAATTGGACTTCGACAGCGATGGGTTCATATCAAGCAATTTTTATGTACTGATAACGGCTACTTAGTTGTGGAGTAAAAGCACCCGTTGCCAGTTTTTATACTTCCTCAAGCGTATTGACTTAGCCCAATCGAGTATGGATAATACCTATATAGAGACTTAGGCCTATATAGCGATAATCTCTTTCAAAAACTTAATTACAGCTGCATGCACTCATAAACTTATTCATAGAGTGCACACCTGCGCTTTGATAATTCCTATCTACAAAATGGTGATATTGGACCATAGAGTTTTGATGTATGGGAAAACAATATGAGACATTGTACATAGGCCTATGCCCCGTATTCTCTTCTAAGGAATATGCTCCTGGTTCACTTCTGTGTATCATCTATACCTATAGGCGCTCCAGCCTTCTGGCGGATTGTGAAGCATTGGTCCAGGTTTATGCGGAAAATACGCATATTTGCCTCTGATGCGAAGATGTTGTTTCGGCTGTCAGAGAAATTGTTCGTGCAATCGGCAGGTCGGTAACGTCTACGTTATTATAACACTTAAGCCTAAGTCAAAACGAGGCTGCCACCAGAAGCAATATGTAAGAAACAAAGCAAGTATTTTCCTATAATGATAGAACTGCTAACTCTTGACACCACTTTTCGCGAACACATTGAATAATATTATTCTAAGCAAGTAATGTGCTCATGTAGGCCTAACTATAATTCACGTAGCATAAACTTAGGTTTGTCGACTTTAATTCCCTGTTTTAAGTTTGCCCTCAAAAGCGATCCAATTATGACGTGAAGCTCAACTAATTTTAATTTTATGAATATGTTGTTATTATGACCACTGATAACCGAGTGGCTCCAAATATATGTGCTCGACCAATTTTAATTTGGGCATATACTTTATGACTCTCAATAATATTATTGACAGAAAACTTATTCATGTACGAAATAATATATGAAGACAATAATGATGTCGACGAATGGCAATAACAGTGTTATTAACAGCTGAAGTAAAATATCAACGAAGATAGAAGTAATTGAAAGACATCAGCTATAGCATCAGTAATACATGTAGGCTATATTACTGGAACACCAGTCAAAGCATCAGTAATACAAAACTGGAAAACCAGTCAAAGCATCATAATATATAACTGGAAAACCAGTCAAATGAAAGGCTAATCAACACGAAAAAGCAGACGATGAATATTGATGTACATTGTTGTTTTTAAATCATAATTTAGCCTAACTGGACAAGACAACACACAATAATAAATCAACTTGCACTGTAGGCCTGTGATAAATATCAAATCATCCGCCCTATGTAGACCCTATGCTCAGTTGACTAGAGAACCAATAAAGTGAATAATGAAAAATCCTTAAATATTGACACAATTTGGAATGCCACCTATGAGACGAGCAGTAATAGTAGTAGCTGATATTGACGATAAAAATGATATCACTCTAAGCAAGTTATAATACTCCTGTAACAGTTATTCATTAGTGCCCACTTTGAGTAAGCCTAATTTCCTGTTTTAGGGTCATTCAAGAAGCGACGCTTTTCAGTTAAAAAACAAAAAGTATTATTATTTTAAATTATTATTATTTGCCCGAGGCACGCTAGTTTTATCCCTATGCTCAGTCTGCACATCAGCAATGTCATTTCTGACATTATCCCAGGGTTTATACGGGATCAAAGCCTACTCGGTGGACGAGTTCATGCCCGAGTTCGCTCGGGGTACACGCTATACTAACGGATTACGCAGCCCGAGTTAACTCGGTCTACACGTTAAAAAGTTAAAGCTGTATGTATGTTCGTTGCTGTGCGGTCTGGAGCGGCCGGTTACTAGATAATTTCCGGATAAGTTATTATTATTATTATTATTATTATTATTATTATTATTATTATTATTATTCTATAGCTGCATGAAAGAGCCTCTGAAAGCAACTGCATTGAAACGCTGGATGCAGACTGACAATCGTTGGAACAAGTAGCTGGTCTCTCTTGGGTCTCTGGTGACCTGTGTCAGAAGGCGACCCAAGTTTTTGATGAAGTCCATTATTATTATTATTATTATTATTATTATTATTATTATTATTATTATTATTATTATTATTATTATTATTATTATTATTATTATTATTATTACTATTATTATTATTATTATTATTAACATTAGCATTAATATTATTATTATTATAATTATTATTATTATTATTATGATCATTATTATCTTCTTACTCGAGGTAGTCCTAATCCCTTAGGCTCGTAAAATTACGTCCGAAGACTGTGCGGTCGAGCTTATCGTCGTACTAATCGTACATATTAAATAATCGAGCCAATCGTACAAAACAAACAATCGATTTATCGATTGTTTTTGCCCTCGAATGATAGATTAGTAAAACTCGATTAATCGATTAGTTTGCCCAACCCTAGCTTTGTATGACGCTGTGAAAGTCAGGTTGAGAGTATTAGCTCTTCTGCGATTGAGTGTCTCTGGGGTCAACATTAGTTTAGTTTAGTTTAAAAACAGTTTAGTTTGCAAACAGTTTCCTCACCTAAGTAATTATAAAGTGATCTTTCTATAGCGCAATCCAAACGATCACACAACACATAGTAAATGACAGTAAACAGTCAGATGAATAGTTGATCAATACGAAATAGCAGACGATTAATATTGATGAAGTTATTTATTAGGCCTAATCATCATTTGGCTTGGCCTTTGAGTGCCGCTTTACAAGTTTGGAGTTTAGAAGTTTGATGATTACAGTTACTATTAGCATAGCTGGACAAGACCTCCCGAATTATAATCCTACTTACACTGAATGATAAATATCATATTTTAAAACTTGATGATCTTGTGTCGTCATAAATTCTCTAGATAGAATAAATTAAATATTGTTCTATATTTATAACGCGGATACTGCTGCCTAATTTATGAGTGTATTATATGTCTAATTTAGTCTGAGTAACAGATCATTAAGAATAAAGCCTTAATCAAATTCATTCATTCATTGACTCATTTGCTCATTCATTCATTACGAAGATCCATATGGCGCCCGTCAGAGCGCTCTCGACCCCGTCACGACTGAAATTAACAGTTTTAGGGCGAGCATAAAGAAACCCTGCGTGCACCCTGGACGACCCCAACGCCAATGGGCGCGTGTTCCAGAGCGAAGGGCCAACCACTGAGAAGGCATGTTTTTGCTGAGTTATTGTGCAGGCAAGCGGGACACTGAGTAGGCCTCGCTAATTAGTGCGAAAAGAGCAACGATCGGTGCATTCATAGTATAGTAACATAGATTGCGAAGATAAACAATTTATGTGACTTGTGGCAGGCCAATGCGAGTGTTGAAGCTAGACTTGCCATAGCTTCGCATTTCTTTCCACAGGTAAGTAGTCGCTATTATATGCTTCTCGATTATGATGGAAAACGTGCTTGAAAAGATATTGTTGGTTTCTCTGATGTCACCGGTTATTTTAATTCCAAATGCCAAAGGGCAGTGGGATTTATTTGTTCAAACATACTGTATTTGCGAATGAGAATAATATGGTGCCCTGAGCTTGGCCTTCGAGTGGCACATTAAAGGTTTGAAAATTGACATTGCTTCTATCTACTGCCAATTTTATTAACCCGGTAGCTGAGATCGATGTAAATGGAGTGAAGGATTCTGAACCCCTGGGACTACCCTTTGGACGACCCATTTGATTTTACGCAGCACTCGTGAATAAGCTGGTGCCCTGAGCTTGGCTTTCGATTATTGTTGTTATTGTTGTAAGCGCTTTTCGTTGGCTATCAACATAATCAGTCATCATAAATCAAACGTCTCTCACGTTGTCAAAATGATTCAGAAGCGTTTCAAAAACGTTTCAGAAGTTTCAAGGATTACTATTACAAAGAGCGCAATCGTAATTGCTGGGAGGATTAGCGTATGATTTGAGTTCAATGCCTTCATGATCAATTCGTTTAGGTGTCTTGAGCCATAGGAGGGATTTGAGCGCAGTCTTCTGGGCAGCATGGGCGAGATAAATCTGTTTTATTTGGGTTTTGTCAATGTTCAAGGAAAGAGAATTGCAGTTTTGGCACGTTACAAAGTTGTATAGCTACATAGCGCCACAAATTTGCGATCTGAAGATGAAACTTGGTTGTATTTCTCAACAGGATGTCTGAATTTTGGAAGAGAAAGTTAAGAACATATTTTTGCACTTTCGACCTCGACAAAGATGGCGTCATATCGAAGGCCGATTGGTTGGGAATAGGTCTTGGATTGGCCGAGTCCTTGAAGGCGGACAAGCAGCAGATGGAACAACTCAAAATTCATTTTGAAAACGTGAGAAACGCTTGATTCATGATGATTGATTATGTTGATAACCAACGAAAAGCGCTTACAACAAGAACAACAATACCACAGCCACTTCTATTGTTTTTTTATTCATTAAATTTGAAAAGATAATTTAATTGCCATGACTGCAACTAATTTACCTAGTGAAGCCTTGGCCTATTAGTCATATTCAAACTAGGCCAACTCAAGAGTCTTTATTCCTTTGCTGATGCCACAATTGCTACAAATGCTAGTACGATTACAAGTGAGAACTTCCAGGCTACTTATTCTTGCATTAATTACGAAGATTTGCACAGTACTAATAGGCATAGTAGTTAGAACCAATCACCTCCCTGATCCGAACGTGACGCCTTAAACTCTTCGGACATATCGCACGATCAGAGAGCAACCAAGATCACGCAAGACGTGCCATGATCGCACGACCACCCTCGGACTGAAGGAGACCGTCGGGACGACCAAAACACTCCTGGGGCTCGCTGTGATGAATTACCTGGACCCCATGAACATTGGTTTCAACTCAAATCGGTTGGTAGCGGACTGAGAAAACGGCTATGCGCCTCTGTGGGGCTCGCCATTGTTGATGATAATGATAATAATACTTAGACCAATACATCATAAATTGTTTGCTGTTATTTTTACTCTATTGTGTTGGATGGTCAGTGTGAGCCCATAAAGCTTTTCTGGAATAACTAAATATAGCTTGTTATGCATGTAGGTGTTTGAGCAGTTCATGAGGAAGTCTGACACTTCCGACAAGAATGCTCTGACCATAAAGGTGTTGACAGAGTCAGTCGGAAAGCAGCTCTACAATCCTGATCTGATGAGACACTACACGGATCTGATGCAAATTGTTTTTGACCTGTTGGATCTCAACCACGACGGCTACCTGGACGAGGATGAGTACCAGAGATTTCTTGCCCAAATCGGGGTACAGGATGCATCGTTCGCAAGAGAGGTATCGCGTGCAATGGCCGTCAGCGGAGACGGGAAGCTGAGTTTTGATGCGTACGCCAATGCCTTCTGGGACTTCTTTTTCTCGGATGATGAAAAGAGTCCGAATGCGTTCTACTTTGGACCTCTTGTCGATTAGATATCTAAGCTTCCGCCTACAGACCTCTGCATTTTCAGTGATTAACCGTATCTCTATAACAACAATCGTTCGGCTATAGCTGTCCAGTCTTTTATCGCTTTTCTCTTGGTTGACTAAGTTGTAGAATAAATGTGTTTCGAACCACAAACAATCGAGTGGCTAGATTACATTCCTAGGGTTTGGATTGGTGCGCCACTGAGTTATTCTCCAAACTGTAGACACTATGAGTTGTTGACTAGAGAGCCAATGAAGTGAATCCCGAATAAAGTCTAATAAATTGCAAACTTTGGAATGCCACCTATGAGACGAGTAGTTATAGCAGTACCTGGGGTCTAGGACACTAGCAGGGGTATAAAAAGCGGGGGCAGGAGGACACTGCGGCTCCCTCCATTTCAAAACTGGGGGGGGGGGCCAAAGCTCCCCAATTTTAGTGCACAGTGCCCCCCATGTGCCCCCAAAATCGGTTCTTTTTTATGTTTCCCCAATGGCTCTTTAAGATGACTTTTGCTAAGATCATTTGCGCCCACCCCCATTTTTAAAATTTCTGGGGAGGCAAAATAAAAAAAATGGGGGGAAATTTTTTTTTGCGATTTGCGCAATTTTTTAAAAATTATGCCCCCCTACTTTTAAAAACCTTGTTACAACTTTGGACATTAAACCCGGATATGCTATTACCCTCTGCCTTTACCCCTGCCTTTACCCCCCGTTGGATATTACCCCTCTACCATTACCCCTGCCATTAGCCACTGGAATAATGCCTTTGTATTTTACCTCTGCCATTCACCTCTGAATAGTATGTGTTATTGATTTGTTAGTTTTATCTTGAGTGTATAACATAGCCTACCATGATTCATACAACAAGTAAACAAAATAAATATCAATGTTTGACCTATTTGTGCTGTTCTAAATATCGCTTGTGAAAACGGCTACTGCTCAGCGACTTGGTGGATATGTAGTTGAACCTACACGTAAGAAATATCGTGACAGCAATGCCCGAATTGCCAACATTTGCTAATCGATACGCTTGTGAATATTTACGCGAAATCGCTCACAATCTTTAGTTATGAACATATCCAAAAATTTTGCATGGAAATTATAATTTTTTTAAATAAATCTCTTCTGACAGTGGTGTTATAACATGCACTTATTCAAAAGCAATCAATACGCTTGTGAATATTTAAGCGAAATCGCTCACGATCTTCAGTTATGAACATATCCAAAAATTTTGCATGAAAATTATAATTTTAAAAAATAAATCTCTTCTGACAGTGGTGTTATATAACATGTACTTATTGAAAAGCACGTATCTATAAAAAACTCGTATTCAAAGTTTAACCATGGAAAACAGGCAGATGGGTTTTGACAGGTGGTAATGGCACTGGGGTAATATCCTACAGAGGTAATGACAGAGGTAATGGCAGGGGTAAAGGCAGGGAGGTAATATCCGGAGGCAATGTCCTGGTATACCTAGTAGCTGTTGTTGTTGTTGATAAAATAGTGTTATTCTAAAGAAGTAATATGCTCCTTCATCTAAAATTCAATAAGCTTAAGCTTGGGTTTGCCAACTTTAAGTAGGCCTATTCTCTGTTTTCAGCTTGTTCTAGAAACGACGTTTTCCTCGAACTCGATCCACTTGGAGATCAATGAGTTCCAATTTTGTGAATATATAATTTTTATTAGTATTATTATGGTATGCTAGACCAATTTCCAATTTTGCAAATATATTACAAATATCAATATTGGAAAAAATTCAATCACCTACGATCGAAATTATTAAAAACAATCTCTCAAATCGACGAATGGCGATAACAATGTTTCTCAACGATGATAAAAGTTATTGAAAGACATCAGTCATATCATCAGCAACCCATTATTGGAAATCACCATCTTGGGATCATAATTTATGAATATGATATATTCTATTGCTTTTTTTCGAGTCCTATGTCAAATCATATAAGATCGTCAAGACGGATAACAAGAGTAAATAAAGGTCAGTGACCACTACAAACATTTCTGAGATAAGCCATTTTCAACTCCTAACCTCAACCTCTTCTGTTTGCAGCAGCTTATCAATGAGCGCTGCGTCGGATCAGAAGGGTTTTCTAGATGTCGATATCTAGTGGCGAAGGAGACCAGCGAGGAGACAAACGAGCCACTAAGGCGAGTTTCCTTGAGAACCTCAGAGTCACTGTCAATTCAAAAATATATATAGCTCCCTTTCAAGGTAACTGTGCTCAAAAGCGCTATCAACTCCAGCCTGGTCAAAAATGTTAGCTTGAAACGACCATAAATGTACCACTACACGATTTAAATAACAGGCGTAACTTCAGAGAAAGGCAATTTCAAACCATAGAGCTTACCACAGAGAATGCACATTTTTGAATAGACGCTAGAGGTCTGCGGGTAAAGAGTATTTTTGCTACCCGACCCTTATCCGTAGCACAGGACCTTTACCCGTACCCGACCCGCACTTATAATTTATACCCGACCCGTACCCGCGAGTATACCAGTACCCGTGACGTCATTAGCATGTTCTCTCGTAGTCTTGCTGCCTCCCAGACTAATAGAATCACAACTTATTAAGTATTATGCTGCTGTCGTAGTAGTAGCAGCGACGACAACAGCATCATCAGTGACAGCTGCCGTGGGGTAGCGTCCGCGGCGGAATTAGGAGAAGAAGAAGGAAGCGGAGGAGGAGAAAGAAAAAAAGATGAAAGAGGAGGTGCGCGGAAGCTGGAGGAGGGGTAAATGGAGGAGAGGATGGAGAGGAGAGTCAGCAGAGAGTCTGCTTCTCCAGCAGGAGGAAGAAGAAGGAATCGGAGGTAGGAGGAATGGAAAGATGTGTATGAAGAGGAGGAGGGGGAAAGAAAGGAGAGGTGGAAGCGGAGTGCGGACCTTGAGGAGCGGAGGTAGAAGATGAGAATGAGGAGTAGGAAAAGAAAAAGAAGGAGTTAAGAGAAGGGCAGCAGATGGGCATAAGAAAAATGAAAACCTGGAGGATGAAGGGGAAGATGAAGATGTGGAAGAAATGGAGGAAGAAGAGAAAGAGGGATAGTAAGAGCTGTAGGAGAAGGAGCAGGAGGAGGAGTTGGAGCAGAAATATGAAACATGAGGAGGAAGAGGCAAATGAGGCGAAATGGCAGAAGAGGATCAGCAGGAGTAGCAGGTAAAGGAAGAATCATGACAAAAACAACGAATAACATACGTACAAAGAGGATTGGCAGATTTTTGTGCAAGCCCTCTTGGATTTTGAATATGAAGCGAAGCGAGCAGCCAAACAGGGCCTTCTAAACCAGTTGACAAAGGTCTATAAGGTAGGCTGGTGCAAAAGTGAGATAGGACAATGATCTAGCAGTTTCCTATTTAATTAAGTGAGAAATGTTCGAGACAGACATTTTAGTGGGTGTCGGCATTCAATGCCGATGGGCTGACTGATTCAGTCTCAATTCTGTCGTCTCGTAACAACATGTGCTCAGATACATGTGTTTAAGGGTGTGATTTCACATGCAAGTTTCTTATACTCCTTTGGTAATAATAGACTTACTGTTATTATATCCAAAATTCCGTGTGATGATCTTGGCCTTTTGTCGAGTGGTTTCAGTGTCTGCCTTCAGCGAAAATTATTGAGTACATTCATTTTTCTTTCCATTCTTCCTTCAGTATTTCGCTGTATCTATCTGTCCGTCATTAATTATTCCTAAGCATCTGTCTTCAAGCCTGTGCGTATAACAGTCTGTCTGACTCTGCGTACGACAGTTGGTCTCTCTTGTTTTAATTATTTTCTCCTTCAAATTAATATTTAATTGAATAAGGCAGCGCAGCGACACCATCCAGCAATACACGCACAGGGTAATAATATATCATCATCATCATCATGGTTCACGGATCTCTGTTTCCAGATACCAAGCCCATATAGGACCTAACTCGTATAATAGAAAACGTCACGGCAGTTGTTAAATAATGAAGAGGCAATTTTGCCAACTCTTAACCAGTTAATTAAGACTTAACATAAATATAATAGTTGATGCCCACGGTGGCCATGCGATCCAATAAGTGTGTGCTCACGTAAACGTTTCTTATATCCAATGACATTAGATATTGACATTATTTCATCTGGAATATCATTCCAAGCTTTTGGACCGGTGTATTTAATTGAGAACATTCGATCTTCTGCAGATAACGATCACAGGTGACTTCCATCATGTCACGAGTAATGTCACACAAAAATTTCTTCAGCTGCGGCTAGCAGCGCCGAGACAATTAAGTTTGACTCTAAGTTTCACTCCATTGCCAACCTCAGCGTTGCTTATAGACAGCTTCAACACCTTAATAGTTACCAAAGGATCTTACTACCGCGATCCAAACGCCCACACACACTACAAAGCACTAACTAAAGCAAAATGAAAAGTTAATCAAAAGTCAAAACGAGCGACCATAAAATAAATATTAATGAAGTTGTTTATAAATCATCATTCAGCATAACTGGACAACACGCAATTATGATCCTATGCTTGTACTGTGCGATAAATATAAAATTTGCCGTTGGTTTATTCACATAATTTGAAACATTATGACCTGATGACGCGATACATGCAGAATTATAGATGAAATAAATAAAATGTTGGTTTGCACAACGTGGATAGTGCTGTCTTATTTGCCGTTATTTATAAATTTATTAGTTTGTTTATTCTATGTAAAATTACCTACCACCTATAATCCGTAGCAAGCTTTTAATTGGACTCCCACCCTCATCCTCGGGGCTGTCACGCTGAGAGCGCTTCTGACTATCCAGTACTGTATGTAATAAGCGCTTTATAAATCATCAGATACGATACGATGCGATTTACGGGTGTATTATTAGACTAATTAAGTCTATGAAAAAGATCATTCAGATTAAAGCCTTAACCAAGTTGTAATAATATTTGACTTGTAACAATTTGACAGTCCAGGTATTTGAAGTGGACGGTATAGGATCATAAAAGCTGAGAGTATTAGTATGTGCTGCGAATGCTAAGCCTTAAAATATTCAATTTTTCAGGTATTATATAGCCTTCGGAGTCATTTGAGGGCAGGAATGATTTGGTGGTATTTGCGGACAGCCTTGGCGAGATCATCCTGAATGACTCGCAAGCGGTTTATTTGGGTGATGTCTGTCTATGTACAGCAAAAGATAATTGCCACTATCCATATTATCATGGACTACGGATGCGGAAATACACTACAGTATAATGTAATGTAATATTATGTAAATCTTCAAAAATTTCTCAGTGTCCACAAAAGCCATGTCAGGGAGACCAGCCGATGAGACAGAATCTTCAAATGGACATGATTAAGTGTTGATAGCTACTATTTGCTTTCTTGCAAATTTCTACAGTGCAGCGCATGCGAGATATTGCGATGTTAGGATAATGTTAGGATAATGTTAGGATAATGTTAGGATAATGTTAGGATAATGTTAGGATAATGTTTGGATAATGTTAGGATAATGTTGGTGCATAGAAGTTGTGACTGAAGGATTTGGGAAAGGTCTCAGACTATGAGTGGATTTAAAATGTATGTAGTGTAATAAAGGACACTACAATCGCAATCGACGGAGGCTTTATGATTATTATGTATTATTATGTATTATTTAGATTCAGAAGAAAATCAGAAGTGCAATTAGAATCGGAGAAGCCGAGAAGAATTGAAGGTGTGACCGGAAACGCAAAAGAATCCGGTGAGCAGTAGCCATTTTGTTAGACCGTTTTTGGTCATATGCTACTGTATATACCTTACGCTTGGTTAGATTTGTATTGATTGTGCGTCTAAATTGTGCTTAAATTTTACAACGCGGAGATGTTCGCTAAGTTAAAGAAAGTGCAAATGCAAGACGAGTGTGAAAAGCGAGGCATTGATTACGAAGGGTTTGATAAGAAAGAGATGATCAGGAAGTTGAAGGAATACGACGAGGTGGAGGGAAGTGATGATGGAGTGGAAGAGGGAATGCATGCAGATGGAGCCGATATTAGTGAAAGTCGAATGAGACTTAAACTGATAGAGGCTGAGGAGAGGCGGTTCTTTGCAGAGAAAGAGCGTTTGTGTGCAGAGAAGGAGAGTCGAATGGCAGAGGAGAGACGTTTGCATGCAGAGAAGGAGAGGATGGAAATGGAGATGGCTGTCTTAAGAGAGAAGGCTCAGTTGGGTCTTCTACATCCACAAACCTCAGCTCCTGAAGTTGACCAAGTTGAGTCTTTCACTCATGCTAAACTTCTTAGTATGAACGAAGACGAGGATCTGCTGGGGTACTTTCACACTTTTGAGAAAACAGCCTACCTCCATGGGATCGACGAAAGCAAGTGGGCGAAGCTTATTCCGTCTTTGCTTAACTCCACGCTCAGAACGCATTATAACAGATTGTCTGTTGAAACGTGTGTTAATTACAGATGTACTAAATATGCATTGTTGAGTGCGTGTCGAATGGATGCAAAGCATTATTTGACTAAATTTAAGTCAATGACGAGAACAGGGAAACATACATACACACAATTTCTGTCAGTGTTAACGGATTTACTAAATTACTATCTTGAAAGTAAGGACATTGATAGCTTTGAAGCATTGAAAGATGACGTCATTATGGAACGTCTTAAAGAGTCATTGCCACCCGCCACAAGGTATTTTGTCGAAGCTAGAAAGCCGAAAACGGCTGGTGATGTGGCAGAATTTGCCGACTTGCACTTTGAATGTACGATGGAAGGAAAGAAATGGAGCTCTGAAGAGCAAAGACAAAATAATAGGTCCATGTTTCCCAATTCTGATATGCAAGGAAAATTTATGCACAGGACACCCATCCCTATAGAAAGGGATAATGCCATAGACAGGTTCCAGGAGCCGAGTGCAAGATCAATGCACTCAGGGTTGTCATATGGTAATCGGCCAGGAAATGTGAATCATGGTCATAACCGAGGTCATGATGCTTCTTGGCAGAGGCATGGTCAGGCACATGCGCAAGTCAAATTTGTCAAACCTAGGTTTAATGTAGATAAAGCTAAGGACTACCAACAGAAATTTGTAGTACCTCTGTATGTAAATGGTTTGACCGTGAATGGGCTACGAGATTCAGGTTCAGAGGTGTCATTAATTGATGCTAGTCTCGCTCTTGACAAGTCGTCTGCTATCGACAAGCTCACAGTCCAGTGTGCCTTTGGTATTGTCAAATGCTTATCAACCTGTGAGGAAGACATTTCATCTCCAACATTTGGGTCAGATTGCACCATTCGGATGAAAGTAGGAGTGGTAAAAAATCTAGGGGTACGATACATTATTGGACACGATTTATTTACGCAAAACCCAGATTTATCAGACCCACTGCTGCCGGGCGAAATTCCGAGACAGACAGAACCACAAAAAGCATTTGTGACAACTAGACGACGCGATTACGGCAGACAGGACAGCGAAATTCAGTTAGCTGTTAACGGTAGTGAACAGACCGACGAAAAGCTAAGGACTACCAACTTAGGGCCTATAGACGCACGACGGGATATTGACCACACTCAGGCAATAAACCAGAACCATAGCAGCTACGAACAGCACGAGATCATTAACAGTGGCGCGGGTAACTTACAGGTAATTAAAGAGAGGACCGAACCGAGAACGGCCACGACCACTGAAGAGCAGGGAGCATCGGCGAACGGGCGAGCCGATTATGGGCAATTAATAGGTGATCAGGGCCGCCAGACAGCGGACGATGAACGGACAGACGACAAACAGACGAGGCGAATTGATACCGACCGTTCAAGTAATGACGAAGCAAACGGGTTAAGGGTATCGAACCAAAGCACCCGTGAAACAACAGATGAAGATTACGACGACGACGGAGCAGCGATAGAAACGACGATCAATAAAGAAGGCTCCGATTTCAAAGAAGCCCAGGTAAACGACGCGACGCTGACCGATACATGGAAACGAGCGAGAGAGGGAGACATTAGCTTTACAATAGAAGGCGATCTTTTATATCGACGGAAGAGGGTGCCCCACGACAATGACGAAGATACGGATGGTCACAAACAATTAGTCTTACCGCTAAGCTACAGATCCAAGGTTTTACATCTGGCGCACGACTCACTATGGGGAGGTCACAAAGGGATGCAAGCAGCGCTATCAAGAATAAGCAAAGCGTTCAGTTGGCCGTCGATGACGACTGATGTCCAAGCATACGTACGCTCTTGTCCAGAGTGTCAAAAGACAGTAGGGACAAAGAAGGCAGACAGAGCGCCTGTAATCGAAGTGCCAATTATCGATGAAGTCTTCCATACTCTTGTGGCAGATGTTCTAGGGCCAGTGTACCCCAAGTCATCGTCAGGAAAGAAATTCATTTTGATTATTGTCGAGCAAACGACGCATTGGCCAGAGTTTATACGGCTCTCGAATGTAACTGCTAAAAGTGTGGTCAAGGCCTTCGTTGAGGTTTTTGCGCGTACAGGAATTCCGCGAGTAATTCGATCAGACAACGGAACGCATTTCAAGAACCAACTGGTACGAGGACTGGAGGATATGCTCGGCATATCGCCAGTGTTTTCAACAGTCGGACACCACGAAACAGCTGGGAGCGCATGATTAGAGTGATGCGGGAGATGCTGAGAAAGGTCATCGAAGACGACCCACGGTTATGGGAGCATGCGCTTCCGTTTTCAGCCTTCAGTTGTAGGCAGATTCCATCTACGGTCACAGGTTTTGCTCCATTTGAGCTGCTATACGCACACGGCGTCAGAGGACCACTGCAAGTTATACGAGACGCGTGGACAGGGAGACAACCGACCACCTCCAACAAACGAAGCGTGGTAGATTATCTAACGATGACGCAAGAGCATCTAAGAAAATGCGTAGCATTGGCAACAGAGAACGCCAAGAAGGCGAGACTGACAGCTAAGACGTATTACGAGAAAAATTCGTCAAATAGAACGTTGGAACCAGGACAGGAGGTTTTGCTTCTGAGACACTCAACCGAAAACAAGTTGTTGGCGCGATGGGAAGGACCATTTGTGGTCACAAGGAAATTGTCCGCTGTTAACTACGAGATACAGACTGACAAAGGATTGAAGACGTATCACATAAACCTATTAAGACTATGGCACGCGAGGGACTCAGACGTGCACATTGCAAAGGTTAACGTGATATTAACAGCTGAACCATCCGAAGCTAACTACGAGACATTAGGCTGCACTGACGGTGAAGAAGAGGAAAAACACAACGAATTGGATTTCAATGATGAAGGCCTATCGGACAAACAGAAAGAACAGCTGAAAGAAGTGTTACATGAATTCAAGGACCGCTTCGTGAACAAGCTGGGTCGAACTACGTTGATAAAACACTCGATCAGGTTAAGTACAGACAAGCCGATAGCACCGAAGTTCTACCGAGTCCCAGAGAGCTTACGAGAGCAGGTGCACAGGCAAATGGATCAAATGATTAGCGATGGAATCCTTGAACCATCGGAGTCTCCATATGCATCTCCAGTAGTGTGTGTTAGAAAGAAGGACGGCACGATACGCATCTGCGCGGACCTCAGACAAATAAACTCTATCACAATCGCTGATGAATACCCGGCTAGTGATATGAGAGCAATCCTGGAGAAAGCGGCGGGGGCAAAATTTATTACAGGATTGGGCTTACAGCAGGCTTTCTTTCAAGTAGAGCTTGATCAGCAAAGTCGTCCGTACACAGCTTTTCGAAACCCTTTCGGTTTGTTCCAATATACAGTGCTTCCCAACGGGGCAAGGAATTCCAGCAAAGGCTTCCAGCGCTTAGCCGATATGATTCTTCTTGGAGCTGAAGACTTTGCTGTGGCGCATGTCGATGATTTTATCATATTTTCAACCACATGGGAGCAGCACTTGGAGTACATCAGCAACATACTGATGAGACTACGCAAAGCGAATCTCACAGTGAAACTAAGAAAGTGCCAATTCGCCAGAAAGAAGATAAACATTTTAGGTCACATTATCGAGGATGGCTTTGTAAAGCCAGACCCAGAAAAAGTCGCGGCCATTGACACTTACCCGGTACCAAAGACGAAGCACCAGGTCAGGGCATTCTTGGGATTGGGAAATTTCTACAACCACTTCATTCCAGATTTTGGCGCCAAAGCAGCTCCTCTGACAGAATTAATCATGAAGGATAAACCGGACAAAGTACAATGGACAGACGCGACGGACGGAGCATTTAATGCCATCAAGACGGAGTTGACTTCGGACAGGATGCTTATGCCCCCAGACATCCGCAAACCATTTATTCTAAGATGCGATGCTTCAGGGACGGGAATAGGGTCGGTGCTAGCCCAGATTGACTCTAATGGATTAGAGCGACCTATAGCCTATGCCAGTAGGAAGTTAATAGAGCGGGAGACTAAAATGAGCACCGTCTAAAGGGAATTACTCTGTGTAGTTTGGTCGTTAAACCATTTTCAGCAATACACTTACGGCACTAGCGTCCAAGTATACACTGACCATAACTGTCTAAAGTGGCTACAGACAATGGCAAACCACAATCCTAGGCTCACAAGATGGGCATTAGCAATCCAGCGATACGACCTCCAGATAAATTACGTACCAGGCAGACATAATTCGTTGGCAGACGGGCTGTCAAGAACGCACATGACAAATTAACTCATGTGATTGTACATTTACGTGTAACATTTGACGCATGTTTGTCTAAGATTCGTGTATCGATATAGTAACTATGCTTGCATTAAAGTTGATCAGCAATAATACTGTTTGTTGAGATGGATAGTACTTGCCTGTGTGCATATGCTTTATGTTTTAGACGTAGAAATTTTTGTTGTAAGAAAGCCTGACGGTGTCGACAAACGACAGCAAGACAAATGAACAGTTACGTTACGTCGTCTCGACTACTGTCTGTGCTCATGTACAGCCTTCCGTCGAATTCAATTGCCAACCTGCAACTCCGCAAGTGCTCACGATTGGCTCAGCCTATAGCCGGCATCTTCGAAGGGTGGTCATGTAGTGTAATAAAGTACACTACAAGTTGCGCAATCGACGGAGGCTTTATGATTATTATGTATTATTATGTATTATTTAGTTTAAATGAAATTGTAGCTTTTAGTTTTCATGTGAACATTCGAATCAAGCTGGACTACAGAATATTCAGATCGGCTATGCACTTAATGAACTTTACATGTACGTGACAGACCAGTAGCCGCTGTTGATTGCTTCTGTAATTGGCTTAATTAATACAACTCCCAGCGCATTACCAGATTCGCTCATCTGACAGCAAGAGATAGAGGGATAAACAGAGAGACAGGAAGGAGACGTAGAAAGACACATTATGGAAGATTATGGACAAGGGCACGGCGACGGAAGCGAGGGAGTGACGAGAGACGGGACAGATAACTCGGAAGGAGGACGGTCCAGACGGACGATGGAAGCAAGCGAGGCAGGGGCGACAGGTGAAGAAATTAAGCAGATATCCGACAAGAGAAGAGAGGAAGGATATAAATATGGGACACGGGCAATAGAGAGAATTCGCCCAAGAAGGTGTCAATAGGCAAGGAGAGTGCGGAGTGCTACAGACGAGATTTGCTGAGCATCTCTAAACGCATGATCTGATGCCGGAGTTGTTTGACTGAGGGCGAATCGAGAAATCTACAATTATGATAGAAACCAGTTTGCTGTAAATATACGTCTGCATTTTAATATAAGTCGTAACATCAAAAAGTCTTCGCTGATTCCGTGGCTAAACGAACCTACACCTACCGAAGAGAAAAGCCAGCTACCACAACGACTTATCACCGCTCGCCACCATATACCTTTGGAAGAGACGATAGACAAAAATCATCTCTTCCAGTACAATGTACTATCTTTTATTATTATTATTATTAATATTATTAATATTATTATTATTATTATTATATTATTATTATTACCGGAATTTGACACTGTGAGGGTTCATCAGCTCGTGATCGTAGCGCTTCTTTCCCGGCTGAGACTATTAGCTCGTCAGCTTTAAGTTCGTCCCTGTTAGCAACCTCAGCATTGTAAATGCACAGCTTCCACATCAAAGTAAAAACAAGGCGATCCCACTAGCACCATCAAAACGCCCACATACATTACACTTAGTAAATAACAGTGAAGCAGTTAAATTAAATGTTAATAAACACGAAAAGGCAGACCAGGTATATTAATGAAGTTGCTTATAAATCATCATTCAGCACAAGCTGGACCAAACAACAAGCAATTATGATCCTACTTGCGCTTATGATAAATATCAAATTTTCCGTTTGCTTATTCTCATAATTTGACACATTATGACCTGATGAGGCAATAAATTAGGCCTATCTACATAATGTGAATACTGCTGTTCTGCACAACGTATAAGCTGCTGTGTAATTTACGAGTGCATTGTCAGTCTAATCAAGTCTTTGGAAAAGATCGTCCCGATTAGAGCCTCAATCAAGTTGCTATAAATATTTGACTTGTTGCAAATTCATGCGCTCGAGGAAGTCAGACTTGTAATTTGCAGCAAAAGCATTCATCCGACAGGTAAGTAGTCTTGATCAGGGTGGAAAGGTGGTGTTAAGAATTATGATGGCGGCTGCTGATTTTTTAACGACACCGTTCCATATCGTAGATGATTTGATGTCGTCCTCCTCTTTTCTCCAGGCTTGGGACTGGCACTGTCAAATTCTAAAAAATGTCGTCCTCCTCTTTTCTCCAGGCTTGGGACTGGCACTGGCACTGTCAAATTCTAAACAGTGATGGCATTGTCTTGGAAAAGATATAACAGGTTCCCCTAGTGTAACCGGTCAAAAATGTATGAAACGGCAACGAGACAAAGTGCCAGGTTTATTCAAATGTGCTATATTTGCAAATGTGAATAAAATGGTGCCCTGCGCTTGGTTTTCGAGTGGCCCTTTAGAAGCTTGGAGAATGTGACTAGAACTACTTCTACCTGCGGCCAATTTGACTGTCCCGGTAGCCGAGGTGGAAGTGAATGGACGGTATTATTCCAATCGTAATTTCTGAGAGGATTAATGTCGGTTGCGACCGTCATGATTTTCATATTCAATTCGTTCAGATATAGATATTTTGAGCCAATGGATTGGCTTGAGTGCAGGAATCACGTGGTGGTGCAGTGCATTAGGGGATCAGTTGGATCTGCTGTATGCGGTTTATTTTGGTGATGTCTATGTCCAGGACAGATAAATGCAGTAATCCATACAAGCATAATAAGCTATGGACGTGGTCAGAATAGTAATGTATGTATGTATGTAGGCTATGTATGTATATATGTATGTACGTATGTATATATGTATGTATGTATGTATGTATGTATGTACAGTGTATGTATATATATATGTATGTATGTATTTATGTTTGTATGTATGTATGTATACGTGCAATAATGCAACATTAGCATACATGTAAGCTATGGACGCGGCCAAGAGTGTCTGCTTCGAATCATCTGCCAGGAGGATGTCCTGCTCGATATCCTACGAAAATACGCTTTCAGCATAATATACATATATCTGACTGTAGCAGCCCAAAGACAAATACATGTATATAGATGCAAAACGCATGTTACAATGCCATGTATACGTAGCGCTTTAAATGTGCGATCTGATGATGAAGCTTGGTTGTATTTCTCAACAGAATGTCTGAATTTTGGAAGAGAAAGATGAGAACGTATTTTCACACATTCGACCTTGACAATGATGGCGTCATATCTAAGGCCGATTTCGTGATGCTGGCCACTCGATACGCCGGGTGCGAGAAAGCGGACAAGCAGAAGACGGAAGATCTCGAAGCTCAATTTGTGAACGTGAGAGACGCCCGTTTCATGATTATTAGACCAAAAACAATAACAAAACATTGACCAATGTATAAAATATACTAAGTCTTCTCTGAGAATATTCATTTAATGTTCACAAATAATCAAATTTTTATGATTGCAGTTTAATTTACCTAGTAAAGAATAATGATCATGAGATAGTTCAATATATTCAGACAAGGCCAACTACAGAGTTTTTACTCTTTTGCACTTAATCAAGGTAACCCATATAGCACAATATAATTTTTCCAAATAGAAATCACATGATGTGTTAGTTATAACTGCAACTGCAAATATTACTACCTCTGCAACTGCAAATATTATTACCTCTGCAACTGCAACTATTATTACCTCTGCAACTACAAATATTACTACCTCTGCAACTGCAAATATTATTACCTCTGCAACTGCAACTATTATTACCTCTGCAACTACAAATATTATCACCTCTGCAACTGCTTGAACTGTTGCTACCGCTAAAGCTACGAATGCTAGTACGATTACAAGTGCCACAACCACTTCTTATTCATTCATTTACTTACTCATTCGTTCTTTCCTCACGGAGGTATTCATAATAATATTCTCATTGGCTTACAGTACCTCTACGACTATTAAGCCATACTTTTGACAATACTATATATTATGATAATGACATCAACAATAATAATAGTGTTCAGAGTTCCATCCTAAATGGCCGTATGGCGCGTGAGACTAAACGCAGCCTCAGCATGAGAACAAGTGGTGCATATCGCATTGGACGTAAGATCATTAGTAATAGATTGGAAATAAGATCTACTGTGAGAGATTGGCCATAAGATCTAAGCTTGCTGTGAAAGATTGAACACATGTGTACTGCTGAAGACAATTTCTACATCCTATTGTTCCGATAGATCAGTATGACCTGGCCTGTTCATGACGATACAGAGGTAATGCGGTCCTCGCAGTTGCTCATTCGCACCAACATCGATGTACCAAACATTAACGAGCTGCGGCCGTTTCGTATGCTATTCTAAATAACCAGAAATGAAGTTTCCTTTTTTACAACTGTGCGAGATTTGGGAGTGACCAAGGACCAGAATATGACCTTTTCAGGTCATGCAGGAAGACTATGTGGAACGCGTTTGTATCACATGCGCCAGATACACACGCTGCGCTTTGGACTACAAATCCAGCTACCACGACCATTACTCAGGCATGTATATATTCACAAAGGGGATAACTAGAACGCTGTGTGTACTGTGGTAATAACACTTTCCCTGATTACTCATCCCATACTTCACAAACGTTGCGAATCTTGTTACTGGAGATATGCCTAAGTTTGGACGTATTTCGCGCCTCTAAAGATCGCCCAGAAAAGGCAAGCTAGGCCTAACCAGAAGCTGGGTTGATGGTAGATTGCTATATCTACCTCGCAGATAACCCGGTAGTTCCCTCAACCAGTGCATCCCATGTACGGCAAAAAAAATTCCCAGTGGTTGATTTTACATAAAAACTTACGAAATGAAGTCTCCATTCCGTCAGAGCGTTTGAAATTTAGTTTGTTTTATCCTAGCTTTCAGCAATCGGGTTTGACGATCTTCTGATAATTCTCCCGAAAAATGAGCATTAAAACATGCGTGCTTTGTTTACAAGATTCATCACGATATAAAACTTAATCAAATTCTATGTGGAGTAAAAGCAGCAAGACATAAAAATTTAATGCTTATTCTAATTTTATGGCGTTTAAATGTTGACAATTAAACAATAGAATATAAAATATATAACATCGTAAATTGTTTGCTGTTGTATAAGGTGTTTCTGTAGTCTAACTGCGCTGACCTTGAAAATTTGGTACGCATAAGCGGTTTTACCTTCAAAACTTGGTGCGCAATAGCGCAATACGCATGTTCCACACATGATGTTAATTTTAAAATATGTTCTAGCGAAGTTGAAGATTTCATTCTACTTACCAATTGTTTGGTTAGATGTTTTAATGTTTTTATTTCGTCAAAAAATTTTGTTTAAATATTTCTTGTTCATTTTTTTGGTACGCAATTGCATATTTTGCGTCCATGCAGCGCCGCCACCATCTAATTGAACTCTTGAAGTACGATGATCTGCGTATGACACCAACGCTTTTCTCTAAAAATAAATATTACTTGTTACTCATACAGGTGTGGAACCAGTTCATGAAGATGTCTAACACACTCGACAAAAATTGTCTGACCATAGAGGTGCTAATTGACTCAATCGCAAAGCAGCGTTACGGTCCTGGTTCATTTCACAGGTCTAGTCAGAGGTCTTTTTTACATGTTGGATCGCAACCAAGACGGATTCCTGCAAGAAGAAGAGTACCAAAGATATCTTGCCCAACTCGGAGTACAGGATGTGTCGTTCGCAAGAGAGTCATTGCGCGCAATGGACGCCAACGGTGACGGGAAACTGAGCTTTGACGAGTTCCTCAATGCCTTCTGGGACTTCTTTTTCTCAGAAGATGAAAAGAGTCCGAATGCGATCTTCTTCGGACCTCTCGTCGACTAGTTCCTTAGTCTCCCGCTTAGAGGCCTTATAAGGATTTGCGGTGGTATACTGTATTTATGCTACAACGATCTCGGCTCTATGACTTTTTTAATGCTTTTTGCTCTTTTCTCTAGGCTTACTAAGGTGCAGAAAAAAATGTATTACGAATTATACACAAACGAGCTGCTAGAATCGCTAGATAGCTATCTCTTGTCCAATGGCATTGGTGGACTATGGTCAATCAGCGATATCTATGTCAGAGTTTGAATGGTGACGCTGCTGAACTTCCCCGAAATTTTTAATCGATTGTTACTAACTGAAAATGTGTTATCAACTTATCATACATGATGATAAATAGCTGAAAATTAATATTTTGAATTTCGTGATTAAAAGAGTTTCACAGTTAAGATATTTGAAATGAAATACGAGTTGGCGTATATTTGAAAGAGACTAGGTGGCCTATTGATGTGAATAAGTGGCTATAAAATGATTTCTGAGCCGAAAGAGATTCTTACAACTTTGCTAATCTTTAAATGAAAATTATTTAGTTTTTATAGCGACTATCTTTCATATTTGCCTTCTTGCACAGTTCTGCAGTGCGACCATACGATGCTGGGATATTGCTGGTATAGAGAAATTATGGCTAAAGGATTTCTAGTAGATATCGTAACCCGCAGTTTAAGTCCATTTGAATGGCTTGCTTTGTATGGACGTTCGGACGGCCCTTGGTTCTGACCAGTCAGCTGGTATGGCATAGTTCGTCGCCGACCTTGGAGCACCACTGTACCTGTTGCACTGACTATGATCAATTTTTTAGCCGATGCCTGAGGTACCTCTGCTTCTTACGTAGAGTCATAGACGTCGCATAACCTACAGTCCAAACGATTCGACATGTGTTGCCCATCAGAATAAATAATGATATAATAATAATAATGATAATAATAAATAATAATAATAACAATATTAATAATAAATAAAAATGATAATAATGAACAATCATAATGATGATCAAAATGTAATGATGATGATAATAACAATAATAATAATAATAGTAATAAAAACTAATAATAATAAGTTCAAAGGAACTTTCAGAGGTCCCATTAATAAGGCCATTTTAGACACCCAAAAAATTAGGTTAATCTATGAGTGTACGCCGGCATTTGGGTAGCTATTACTGGAGGTCATGGGAGGCAGAACGGATATGATTGGGGTGACTTAACCATCAGATTTATTTAAGCTTTATTTAAAATCACAATGCAGCATTGACCACTTATTTGTGACGATGACGTCATAATCATGCAGCAGCCTCTTTTAAAACTGAAAATGATACACTATGTATCGGTACTTATATACTAGGCGGAGTGGTACTAGAAAAAGAGGTACTATTCAAAGTCAGCAGTCTATGCGGTAACGCTGATAATTTTTAATGGAAAAAATATTTCAATTGGATAAAACTCACGGATGCACACGCCTCTACGCCTCATTGTTATCGACGCCACTATACGCCGGTGCAAATAATTCTTAGAAAACGATTATTCTTATTAAATTCGCAAAATTTAAAGTTGCTATGCATTATTGGCTTGGGCTTAAATAAGTCTTATAGCCTACATCGGCTGCATATATCTAACAAGTTAATGGCTGTTTTTAGGATGCAAGGCTGTCGTTTAGGTATCTGATGAAGATGTGCCTGAAAATTTAAAATAGCTAGGTCTACATGGCTTTGCAGGCTACTACATCTGCTTCTTCCACTACTGCTTCTACAACTGCTACATCGGCTGTTGCTGCTTGTACTACTACCACTACTCTAAAAAATTAGTTGTGGTAGTAATTGCATTTGTTGTAGTAGCTACAACTGCTACTATAGAGCAGTTGCAATAGCTACTACAACTACCGCAACTTCCCTTATTGCAGCTACAATGAATACTGTTTTTATGCTTGTTTAACAGCATACGGCGATAATAATAGTGAGTTATAGACCGCGTCATTATATGAATCGTTCATTTGTTAACATATAATTATGAGCTTTTAATTTGACCTTTCGTGCCAATTAATTCATTTACTGTTTGTGTTTGGCTGGCGATAATAAAACACTCATTCAATCATTCTGCTCAGAATTCATTAATTAATTATTCTCAGAATAATGAATGGAATCGTGAGTCGTTCCAATGTTATTGATGCTAATTTGTCGACTGTGGCGATAAGCTAACTACAACGAGTTTAAATATTTTACATCACCTTCATCCCTTTCTGAGGTTGACAAGACAATTTCAGATGTTTTTAATAAATAACTGATCCAAGTCCTACCTAACAGACGCCATTAATATTCCTAGGCAATCGTGCTTGTCATATTAACAATTTACGGTTCTTTGGAAGTCATCTCACAAAAATACATCGATTTTTGATCCAACCTATTCCAATATAACACTCGAAACAAATAGTTCCGGTTGACCTACAATGCGCCACAATACTAAAGGATTCCTCTGTGATCAACTATCGTCCACTTGTGTTGGAAATAATTGCCAATTATGACAAACTCTCATAATAACTTCTTCTTTAAAATATAATTAAATTTCTACAGACTAAAATATAAGACAACGTGATAGAGATATGCGATGCTTAGAAGGAGTTTTGGAAAAGCCAATAACAATAAGCGAGCATGAGAAATGTGCTATATATATGTGCTATATGAGATATATCAGCTTTAGTAAACGAGGTACTACTAGATTATTATTCTATTTCACTCAACCCCATCACTCTTGCCACTGTTCTCCTTAAGTAAATCAACTGATCCGTATCCCACACCGCATCTCGATACCCGAAGGGACTTACTTCTGACAATATTTGTTCTCTCACCTCCAACACTCACCCACTATCAAAGGCACCTGGCTGCATGACAAACCACGCGCTTACCTACCCAAATTGTAATCACACCTGTTCGAGAATTCGCACCTTAATCCATACGACCTCCACCATTCAAACTTTCAGGCTATTAACGTCCTTTCTGGTCTCGTTGGCTATACCGGCTCGCATTTTCACTGAAGATCGATATATGGACAACCAACTGAAAAGACGAATGTGAATGAGCTTCTGCAAATAAGAAAATTTGAGATTATGGTCAGAAAAAAATTTATCTCTGATAATATGTTTCTCTGTCACCGTGTTCATAATGATATGGTATATTTTCCTCGCTGTATTAGGCTATCGTAATGCTAATAATTCTGTGATCACAGTTTGATAATCTTGCATTATTTGATACAGAACCTGATATAGGGTCATAATTAAGTTTAGCCTTAGATTATTATCGCCAAAATGACGACTCAAAGCTACACATGAATCATTCATGTTTTCCATTAATTTTGTTGTCGCTGATGTTCTTGTTACATTATTAATAGTATTAAGTGTTGGTCATCAATAAATTCACCAATGAAATAAGTTTTCCTTCTGATATTAAGAGTCATAAACTGTTCCCAAAATTAAAATTAGTTGAACACGTGCTTTTGAGTCACTCAGTCGTCTGTGGATCACATTTTTGAGGACCTTTTAAGCACCTAACCAAAAAACCGAAAACAGATAGTTAGGTCTGCTTCAAGCGGAAAGCGCAGGTTTAAGCCTTATAAAAAATTGTTGCAGAAACATATTACTTGCCTAGAATTACATTTCTCTTTGTGTTACAAGTTACAACAAAGTTTCGTCAATGGTTAAATATTTTATCATCGTAGGAAGAGAATTGTCTTGTTGCATAAATATTGCTCAATCGTCAAGATCACAAGCGAAGTGCCAGCTGGGAACGAAAAAAGAGAATATCCTTCCATGGAATTGAAATAAACAAAGATGGGGTAATAAGCCGAGAAGATCATGAATGTATATCAGAGCGATTCGCAGATAGAACTCTAAGCCGTACAAATGTCCCAGAAAATTTTTAAAAAAATAACAGAAATAGGAGAATAGGAATTCTCAAAGAGGAGACAACCACCGAGAGAAAAGTATACGGGAATCTGAAGAAAAGAATGATATAGGCACTGATATGATGTGTTGAGTGGCTACATCGGACATCTGAACCTGTCTAAGTAGCAGAGAAGCAGAAGATGAAGTCGTCATAATTATCGTGTTCTTTTAATTATCGCCATTCTGCTGATTCAAATCGTTTGCACATTTTTATATCGCTAATTTCTTCACGAGGAATTCCCTCAGAAATTTATTTTATTGTTTAAATCCTGAAGGTTCGTTCGTTGTTAGTTGCAGTGGTGTTGGTCTTAGTTCTGTTGGAAGTAATAGCAGTATAGGAATATGTATTTAAATGGGTTGCTATCTCGATGGGCTGTATATATTGTGCAAAGACATGTGTAACCTGCCACGGCACTGCAGGGTTCTCCAGCTTAATCGTCGTTTGAAACTTCATTGCTGGTAGGAGATCGGTAAGACCAGTGGCGTCGGAAAGGCTTGTCTATGTACATGTAAAACAGTGAATTTTCATATAGCACGTTGGTAGATCGGCCCACATGTAGAAATTGGTGAGCATGTAACAATGACTGCCAAACATAAGACAAGTAGGCCTAATCATCCAAAGCAATTTAGCGGCTGATAATAATAATAAAGCATTGACACGGAAAATGTATTGTTTCTACTCTTAACTTCAATGTTTTTGAGGAGTCAGCAGCAGTGGTAGTAGTTGTTTGGGGAAGTAGTTGTAATAGTACTACTGCTATATCGAGTAGGCCTAATGGATGTAGTGGTAGTAGGGTAGAGGTCGTAGCGTAAGTCGCAGTGGTGTTGGTCTTAGTAGGGGCCTACTGTTAGAAGTAATAACAGTAGGTACACTTCAGATAAATATCAAATTTCCCATGTGTTAACTCGCATAAACTAGAACCAAGTCATAAAGCATCGCCATGAATTTTCTAGATGAGAGAAATTAAAACGTTGATTAGCACTATATGGATCAAGCTGTCTTATTTATGAATGTGCGCTGCAATAATTAAGTTTTGCAGAAGATCATCCCGATATAAGCCTCTATAAAGTTGTTGGACATACTGGCTTGTGGGATGTCAGCACGCGTGATGAAGTCTTAAAGCTTGCATCGAGTGCACAATTATATCGAACACGTACATGTAAGTGACCGTTAATGAGTTAAAGCACCGTATAGACACAGTGGCCAAGCGGTTAGAGCGGTCAGCCCGTAACGTTCAGTGTGTGCTGAGCGGGCGGGTTCGAACCTTGTCCGGGGCGTCACTGTGTAGGGACCTTGAGCAAGTCCTTCGCTCATCATTGCTCTGCAGTACAACTGATATTGCGCCGCCGAGGCGTGTGTATGCGCTTCTGAGCAAAATACGTTGGAAGAGGGGCGGTATCAAATTTCCGTAATAAATAAATAAATAAAGGAAATGCGATGGTAGATATATTGTTGGTTTCTCTCATGTAACCGCTTAAAAATTCTCAAACTTTAGCGGGATAGTGTGTTAGGTTTGCTTGAGAGTGCTTTATGTTTGCGCATTTCCTATCAGCTGCCGTTTTCACTCAGCCAATAATATATTGCTGGGGTCGATGAGAATGGAAGATGAGGTCTGTTAATGTAGCAACACTTCTAACTGCCTCAGTTGTCCACCATCAACTATAGAGAGAGCTGTTCTGCACAGTCCGTGTCATCCTCTTATCGCTTCAAACTCCGCTCCATTCGTTCTTTGACACAAAAGAACAACGGGGCTTGCAGGTTTTTACGGTTCAGTCCAGAGTGCAACAAAACCAAAGAGAACCATTGACTGCGACAAGGGCACCGCATCGATGTGACGAAGGGTGTCTTGCAATCAATAGATCGATCGATCGACGAATGAAACGATCGATACATTATTTTATTGATTTTTAGCGCAATTTGCTTGATTAAATGATTGAATAAACGATTTAATGTATAAGAGATTACTCGATTGGGCGATCGATCAAGGATTCATTGCTTCATATATAGGCCTATGCATCATAAAGCGATTTATTGTGTGACTAAAATTAGATGGATCGATTTTTTACTGATAAAAGCATTATTACAATCCATTCTATACATCAAATCAGAGGATCTTCAAGTTCAGCCACGTCCAAAATGTTTGCCTTGGTGAAAACATGAGTCTGCCGCATCCTCAGACAAAGCGACGATGTCATGCAGATCTAAAATGTTAGTGGTGTATAGTTTGGTTCTTCCTAGTTGAGACTTGGTTTTATTTCGCTTCAGGATGTCTGAATTCTGGAAGAAAAAAATAAGAAAGTATTTCTTTACATTCGACTTCGACAACGATGGTGTCATATCAATGGACGACTATGTTTCGATGGCGCCGCGAGTCTCCAGCTTCGTTAACGAGGACAAAGAGAAGGCGGATCAACTTAAGTATCATTTTGTAAATGTGAGTTACTTAGAATAAACGGTGCTTAGCTAAGCGGGCTGCTGGAGGTTCCTCGCATGCACTCTGCCACGGCCCCATCCAGCAGCTTCGGCTTTGTGTCTCCCATGGCGTCCATCCCTCTTCTGGAGGATCTGCCCTCGCCTCCCGCTGTCTTTTTCCGGAAGCGCCTGAAGACGTTCCAGTTCTTCGAATATTTATGTTTTGAGTCGCGAGCGCCTTTGGTCACGAGTGGCGCTATACAAGTATTCCGTTACCATTCGAATTACTATTCCGCTACTTTTGTAACAGCCCTAACAATTACAACCTCTATTACTTATGTGCGTTTCAAACAGCATACGGTGCAATGTGGATTATTACTGATTACCGTGTCGCTCAGTTGCATTCTCTATCTCTTTCTCCCTCAAGCTTAGATGATTTATCCCTCTCCAGGAAGAAGCAAGCCACACGGAATCTTTCACCTCCAATTGATTCTGTGGCTAGTGTCTATTTCTTCAATGTAAGAAGTGTAAAAGTTCTGCTGTGTCATAATGTCTCATCTTCTCTTTTCCCCGACTTTTCATGCAGCTTTCATTTCATTCTGGACTCTTGTTCTTTGCCCGGAATAGCCTACATTCCACTTAGGGCGTCTTTCTGATGGCACAATTGATTTTCTTATTCCATAGCGAATAAAAAAGTATCCACCACGTTATTGTAAGTGCCCTGCTCTCAGATAACGGGGCTCCGTGGTTTATGCGATCATGCGATTTCGCATTTTTGCGCATCAATTGGCGGTTTTCGCATAAATTCCTAAATGGAAAGTTTTCGTAAATTATTGCATAAAGTTCGGAAATTTCGGCCAGTGTCAGCTATAATTGACTTGTCCAGGCCATTACTAACCTATAAGGGCTATAGTTTACCGACCAGACGACGTAACTGTTGATGACTAGCACCTGTGGTTTATGCGATCATGCGATTTTTCGCATAATTTACGAAATACTTTTGCATAATCTACGCAGGCCAACCGATAACCCTTCCTCAAAGGCCTCTGCTCCATGCATCATCACGGGCGCATATATCTACATATTATATGCTTGAAGTCTTGGGAGAGTAGGAGAGGTTGCGTGAGATAGGGAAGGGAGGGGAAAATGAGAAGAGGAAAGATGGAAATGAAGTTATCGGTAGGGAATGCGTCGAGAGAGAAGAGTGGATATTAGAAATGAAGGAAACTAAACTTCATCGTTCCATGACGGATAAAACATCTAGTACAAAATCAGGATGCATAAACTAACTCATTATAGTGATTGGCCGAATTTTTTTATTGGTGGACTTATAATAAATTTGGGCTTTTTTGTCATTTAATATGCATGGTGTAGTAGTTTGGCTCACGCTTGTAAAATCACTTCGTTATGACTTATAGGTGTGGAAGCTGTATCTAAAGTATGCTGAGGTTGGCGACAGGGACTCGCTCACCCCAGAAGAGCTCATCGTCTCATTAGATAAACAACGTTACAGTCCGGAGCTGATGAAACACTTGGGTGGTTTGGTACGTGGTCTTCACGACGCGTTGGACGTTGATCGCGACGGTTTTCTGCAGGAGGAAGAATACGAAAGAATGATGCTGCGTTGCGGAGTACCAGATCAGTCGTTTGTGAAAATGGCATTCAAGGCAATCGATGTCAACGGCGACGAGAAGCTGAGTTTAGATGAGTTCATTGATGGCTTCTTCCACTTCATGTTCTCAGAAGATGAAAAGAGTCCCTATAAATACTTCTTCGGACCAATCGACAACTAGGAGGATATCTAGTCCAGATGCTTATCGCGTGGATCCGTTATCCGGCTCTACGCTTTCCATTGGTTAACCAGCTTATTGTTACATGCGATACGATCCACCTTGTCTACAGAAGTAGTTAAGCAAAAACATACAAATGGTGAAATGTCGTTTGACCTGTCTGTCTATTACACGGCTTAGTGCTTGTTAGTTAACTAGTTAAGTTATCCAATTTACTATCTTACTTCCACTAGGCACTTACTGTTAGTCAACTTGGTGTAAGGGTATCCCTGTTAGCGTGACTTCGGCCTCTTTAGGGTCTATTCTTCCCTATTATTTACTGTCAATCCCCAGTAAACGGTCATGGTATGATATCTTTGTCGATTGCCAGTTAATCAATAAAACTTATTGGTTGTGGTTAAATTGTAATAAAACTGTTTCGAAGAAAGATTAGATATCCCGAACTGGCTAATGGCTAATATTGAAATTTTAGAGCACAATATTTTTGGATCCTAAGTGAAATAGTGGCTTTGTTTAGGCCCTGTGAGTCCCTTTGTACACTTCTAGAATCCGCTGCTGATGTTACCCACGTGTTTCTGTTCATCATATACATTCGCAGGTGCTGGGACTAATTTTCAGATGTTACTTTCTATGAATAAATAAATTGTTATTAACACGGCATTCGACATTAATTCTCACGTGAGTCAGGATTCAAATGCCTTTTAATGGAGAAAGAAAACTAACAAGTGAGACACGCAGACAGGAGACATGTGGACATGAATAAGGCGGAATCGCATACATACACACAAATAAACAGACATACAAACGGACTTTCAGATAAACATGCATGTATACAGAAAAACAGACAAATGGTAACTGTTATGTAGGCCTATAGGATAGTCAGTCAATTGTGGACCCGACCCGGGCTCTCAAAATTCGCCGGACCCATGGGCAGCTACTCCTTGCTATGCCACTCTATGGTACCTTAACCTAGATTCTCAACCCCATACATTTGTCATGCATCGGTCGAATGAGATCCTTCACCACCACATGCCAGTTCTTCTAAGAGCCCTCTGCAATTTGCGGTCCTCGTGTACGGACCGTGCTAGCCAACTACTCCAATGCTCGCACTCTTGGCAGTGCCAGTCCCAAGCCTGAATAATAGAGGAGCGCGACATTAAGGA
This sequence comes from Bimastos eiseni, assembly GCA_959347315.1. Lineage (NCBI taxonomy): Eukaryota > Metazoa > Annelida > Clitellata > Crassiclitellata > Lumbricidae > Bimastos > Bimastos eiseni. The sequence continues at coordinate 12,500,234 of OY365816.1, read as the reverse complement.
TCGTTGTTAACACACAGTGTCATTAGCCATGATTGCCCAAGATTTAAATCTCTGACGAAAGCGAACCGCGGTTCACGCGCTCCCTTACATAGTGGAGTATGGAACGCATCCTATAGACCTGATTATGCTCTAACTACTGTGACTAACTGGATCAGTATTCCATCTGCAACCTGGAACGCTAAACGCAGCCAAGAGCGGGCAGGGAGGGGTTTTAAGTGACTTCGGAGAGGTTGTTGAAGTAGGCAAGTATATTTTTTAGTTAACCAACTGAATATAAGCACTGTGGTGTACAATGCATTTAAAAGTAGGTCTACAGCATTGTAATAACCGTAACCATGACCATAATGCTTATTGTTCCCAAACACAACGTTACAACAACAAAGCAGTACAGTTTATAGCAGAATGGAACAAGAGAAGAGAGAACCACAAAAGAGACAGCAGTCCCGTTAGCGGGATCACCCTTATATGAAAAGGAAGAAATAAGTGTACAGGCGGTCAAAGAATAATACATAAAATTTAATGTCGGTTCATTGAAAATTTAACTAGTTAACTAAAGTTTGAGAGACAAGAGACTATGTGAGAAGTTTAGAGGCATTGGGAAGATCGTTAATGAAGAGCAAAGCAATAGAGGGCCGAGAATTGACCCTTGAGGCACACCAAATTTGATAAGTTTAAAGCCATTACACTTCACTTGCTGACGCCTATTCGTCAGATAGCTATTATACCAAGAGTGGAAGAAACCTCGAATCCCTAAATTGGATAGTTTTGTTAAGAGAAGTTTATGATTAGCCGTATCAAAGGTTTTAGCGAAGTCTATGCAGAGACCAACCGAGTATTAATTTAGATCAATAGATGCAAAAGATGATTTCCTGTAGGTTTAATAATGACACAGAGGTGGAATGACCCGACGGTAATCCATGCTGAAGTACACAGAAAAGACCCATTTGATCAACGTAGTCATATGGACATACGTACATCACTTTTTCAAGGAATTTAGATAGGAAAGGGAGAATAGATATGGGTCGGTAGTTAGAAATATATCATCTTTGGATCCCTGTTTTTGAATAACAGTGACTTATTTGAGAATACCAATTGACAGCGAGCAGTTGATTACGGCAGCCTTTGAAGGTTTACCTGTGAAATAACATGGTTGTGAACATGAGGTGCCATTCAACCTGCTAGCGACAAATGTTGTTCTTCGATCATCTGACACTTTTATGGTAGGCCCATCCGTCTTCCTCAATCTCTACGAGGGACTGCCCCATGGTGAGGTTCCCGTGGCACTCTATGTCTGGAGTCGTTCACCATCCCCAATGCAATGCGGTCGATAAGCCTTAGACATGGCACAATCTGTCATCTCTTAAATTAATTCAATTGATTCTTAATGTTGTCGGCGAACAATTACAGTGCATGGTCACTTTTGTGAAAGTAGGCTATGCACTGTTTGTGTGTATTGAACCTTCTTTCTTAAATCTGCAAAGTCACTCCAAAAGAGAATATTTAGGCCTATTTATTTGGAATACATACTTACATTTGCCTCATGCTGTTTTTTAATGATATTCACAAGTAATAATGCTATTCGGATATTTTAATCTAACAAAATCTGTGAATTTGAGCTGGTGTGATCGAGCCCACATACGCTTGGCCGGATAGACAGTTGACCGAAACCTGAACCTCATACACTGTAGGTCTAAGGGTATAAATCATCACGAGGAAGCAGCAAAAGAGAAGCCGCTAGTCTCACACCATTTCACATTGGTATAGCGTGCCGCGTCTCCATTGGATGCTATCATAGTCCCACAATGTCATGAAGATACTGGATACACAATATTTCATCCGATTGCTATAGATAGTATAGGCCTGACGTTGCTTAGCAACTATAATTCGAACAGAAAAAAGTAATCAGTATAATTACAATCAATTGAAATTTATGATTCCTTTAGCAAAATAAGTCATGCACATATCAAACCTCATAGGAACTACAAGAAAATTGTAAGTGATATAAATTATATCAAATTTGATATTGATCACTGCAGTCAAAAAAATTGCAATATTAAGTGTTTATGCTTCAAGTAATTAGTCGCCGATGCCAATCGCGAACTTGATTTCATCAGCAAATTTTATCATGCATTGTGAGTCTGACTGACAGCTGTAGATGCCAGCTGCTAGGAATGATCTCTTCTCGGATTGGTTCGAGCAAACGCAAGCTACACTGCCCGTATGAAAGACTAAAGGGAAGAAATACCTCCGTCACAAGATGTCCATCCGGGCTTAATGCCAGCCAGTACCAGACCAAAGACTTGATGATGAGGGCAACGACAGTAATTTTTGTTCACACAAAGCCAGTCGTTGAAAAGACACCAACAACGCTAACCTTGTACTGTTCAGCTCACGAGGTATGATTGGTGCCACTTAGTAATATTGTTTAGGGGACTTACCAATATCGGAATCATCGTATTGCAAATATTAATTTCATTATGAGAATTGTTTTAATTTTATTATGTTTTAACAGTGATCTCTATTATTACTAGCAATATAATGGTGATGACTTCATTATACTTATTTACATATTAATTAACCAGCAGAGAGTGCGATGTTTTTCTAAGAAATCTAAGCACATTTATCAGACACTAGCATATGACATTGATGAGGTCATCATTAGCACTATGCATTCAGTAGGCTAATTGATTAATTAACGCGGTAGATAGCAGACCAAGGCTGTGTAGGACGAGACTTCCGTGGATACTAGTAGGCACATAATTCACAAAACTCGGCGAAGTCTTGCAACTTGCATTTTATCTACATGTATGTCGTAAGACTTCTTCGATTTTAGGGTACACCAAAAACGACGATGGGCCTTTTGCTTACGAGCAGAGGTTGATACTATACTACGTACAAAGTAGAGTTCATAATATATATATATATATTCGTACCTGTCATGCAAAAATGGAATGAATAACAACACAAAAGAACGAAAGAAAACAGAGAGACAAAAGAAAGAGAGATAACATAAAGATAAATATTAACACTATATACGAAATCGAACTGAAATGCAAAAAATTCCGTGTTGCTGTAAGATGTCGTTAAACTGCTAAATAATAAATAATAACAATAAATAAATAAATATCATGAATTATCTGCCAGTCATAGAGCATACATAAAAATGGCCAATGTAAACGACTGTGATCGCTGTGTCGTCTATGATTCAAGAGTAACAATGTTAGCAAAGGGGTTTTAACTGTTGCAATAATTTGCATGGTTATTATTGTATTGTGTTATTGCGCTTTGATTCTACCATTTCTTCTGCCACTTCCGTGCTAATTAATTATGCTTCTTACTGACCTAGATGTGGAAGCAGTTCATGAAGGTTGACATCCAGACAAGAACGCCCTCACCACGGAGTCTTCAACAGACTCAGTCTCGAAGCAGCGATATGACTCATAGCCGACGAAAAGCATAATTATGGAGCCTGCTACACGATCTTTTTGACTTGATGGATATCAACTGTGATGGCATCTGCAGGTGGACGGACACCAATATGTTTCACTAAAAGAATCGTTCGAGGAAATCCAAGGGAAGTTGGGCATCTAGAAATTTCTTTTGATCAGAGAAAGGAAAGAATACAAATTCGTTCAACTTCGAAACACTCGTTGACTAGAATAGATCTATGGATATTCGTCAATTTTATTTCTTAGTTTTGTCTATGCGGCTGCTTCATTGGATTACGATTTAATATATGTTTCATAGTTTAATGTTCAGTACAACTTCAGTTACAACGGGTTTACTTAATTGATATGTATCGGTAAGGTTATATATTTCTATAGGAGGCATCATCTTTTCTATTATTATTATTATTATTATTATTATTATTATTTTGCACCCATGGAATTCTGACTATTTAAACAATCGATTTTGTGTTAGACGAATCCCTTAATCTGCACATATAGGCATCAAGGTGAATCAACCACAGGTCTATGTCTTGGGTATGGGTAAATTCATGTAGCCGTTATGTAGGTTAATCACACAGTTCCGGATAGATGTTGTGTAAGTTAGTTCTGATTGGTGTAACTCATAGATGTAAAAAACGGAGAAAATAAAATAAAAACGGCAATAAAACGGCTTTTGGTGAAAATAATAAAAACGGGGGAAAATGGGAAAGAAGTTGAAAAAAATTATTTTTTATGACTTTTTACTGCATTTTAATATTGAAGACTCTGCTTATACACGGTTCAAAATAAATCAGCAAATAACAACTATCCTATCAAGCACATGATCGCCTCTCGCTTTCTTTGCATTGTGTCTTGCTTCATCCTCTCGACATTCTCTTCTCTACTCAATTCTTGATGGGTTTTAGCACTTAAATTTTCACAAGGTTTATATTTACAATCGTCTCCCGCAAGATAACCTCTAATACGGATCGTGTCACCCGAATAAACTTTCTGACAGTAAATGTATTACAAATTGGCCAATGCTAAATTGTTGTTCTTCTCGTTCATCAAACTTATGATCAAAGTAACATGAATCTATTCCGAACTCTCTCGCACAGTCCGCCAGGCCTTGAAGCCGACCCCTGCAAGCATCACATGGCGTCTAAGGTTGCAACATTGATGTGTTTACAGCCATAGACCACACCCGGTCGAGGTCTCATACATGTAGGCCTATCTGTGGATTTGCGTATTAAGACAAAATAAGCTTAACAAAATCACAACAGAAAGTAAACAAATAAAGACATGAACATAAATAATAATAATAATAACGGGAAAAAAGAACCGAACAATAAAAAAACGATGAAAACAAGATTTTTGAAACAAAATAAAAAACAAGAAAAAAATGTTTTAACATCTATGGTTTAACTTTCCGCCTGATACAAATTCGTTGATATAAATCGATAAGTAATAATTATACGAGAGGGGTTTGTATTGGAATTGTTTCAGCTGGTCTTACTATGGTGGCAATCCATGTAGCTAACAATATCAGAGGTGATAACTCAGGTATGAATTGGTGTGAACACTTAAAAATATATTGGTTATCAAACTTCGAATCATTAATAATTATCATAAACATTATCATTTATGGAACGCTCAAAGGCAAACGAGTTTTGAACTTTAGAATACGACTTGTTATTTATATTATTAACACTATCAATATGCACTATTATTATTATTATTTTATTATTAATATTATTATTAATATTATTATTATTGTTATTATTATTATTATTATTAATAATCGTAATCGTAATCGTAATCTCAGCATTTCTACAGCGCCCACAAAAAGAAGTCGCGGGATCCAGCTTATTCACAGGCGCTTAATCAAAACAGAATCGATAGGCAGGGGGTTAAATCCAGAGAGTCAGGCAGGCAGACAGGTAGACGGCTAAGGTGGATGGTGTCTGGAGTTGAAACGGCGAGGAAGATTGGAGGAAGAGGAGGAATCAGGATAGGATTTGCGAAAGTGCAGTGCTTTGAGTTGTGAATGCAAAACCTGTGGAGAGATAGTTAGAGGTGAGGTGTTTGTAAATTCGTAGGACGGATCGGATATTTGTCTTTATGCTGGAGTGAGTTTGTGCCAAAGAGGCGGGACACCAATGGCTATGGAACGATTTGCAAATTTGAGTGATGATGTGACGGGAGGGCGAAGTAGTGTGAGGGTGGAAGAGGAACGGGTTGAACGATGTGGCTGAATCGTGAACAACTGACGGAGATATGTGGGCTGTGAGGTTTGCAGTGTGTTGTCGGTGAGTGAAATGACCTTATATTCGATCCGTTCAGGTATTTTGAGCCAGTGGAGTGATTTGAGGACATGAGTGATATGGTGATGCTTTGGGGTCTTGGTGACAGCACGGGCGAGAGCATTCTGAATGGCTTGAAGGCGATTTAATTGGGTGGTGTCTATATTTAGGAAAAGGGAATTAGTAATCTAATTTAGCGTGAACTATTGATGTGGCGATTGTGGATGCTGTTTTGGAGTCAAGCATAGGGCGGATTCTACGAAGATCACGGATGTGCATGAAGCAAGAGCGAGAAAGATGGATGATGTGATCAGCGAAGCTAAGGTTTTGGTCAAAGATTATGCCTAGGTTGCGGATAGGTTGCGGACAATTCGCAGTGAATTTATGGGTGGATGCATCATCAGGGTTGAGAGAAATAGAGGGATCAGTCTGTCGTCATGTGAACGAGAGGATTGTCCAAGTGAGATCAGTTTAGCATTGTAAGTCGCCGTGTCGCCATAGCTACTGATGGAGGTTATGGAGATTATGAGAAGTGAAGACGGACATCTTGTGAAAGTCTGTAAAGGAAAAGAAAGTAAGGGGATAATTGCTTTATTTCTGTCCAGATCATTCTATGTCCTAGGAATATAGAAAAGCTTCATAGAAAAGCCTCAATGTTTTAGTGCTTTTGTCTTAAAAGTAAAGTACTACTGTGTTTTACTACCTTCGTGATTATTCTTATTATTATTATTATTATTATTATTATTAATTTTATTATTATCATCATCATCATGTATTGATACGTCTAGTAGGCCTATTGCTGCTAGATATTATTCTACGTTGAAGTGTATCGTTTAACCTTGTTCATCATTTCATCTTCGTGTAGTTTGTAGAACTGTTAGAACTGTTTAGTGCAGTTATTATGATTGTTAGCTTTCACATTAAAATAATAATTTGCATTCTTGCCTGAGTTCTTAATAATTGCCATGTCTGACATTGACGAAAGACTTTTAGAACTTATTAAGGATAGATTGGATATATTACAGAATAGTATGACAGAAATGATTAGACGTTTGACTAAACAAGAGAAATCATTACATACAAAACTGACTGGACCTGTAGATAATCTCTCTGAAAGGCTAACTATGTTAAATACTTCTTCTACCTACTCTCCTTCGATTAGTTCTGAAAAGAGTGTTGGGGATCAAGAACCTGAGTGTGGTAATGTAAAGTTTGAGCCCAGAACATCGGTAGCGCAGACCACGAGTCCCGAGACTGAGGATTTGAAGTCCATTCTGTTATCTTCCTCACCAATTGGTTCTCAACACCACCTAGCCCTCCGGAGCATCGAGAGGCCACTTAGGGAGCCTTACTCAGCCCAGAGTAGGTTCGGTACAAAATAGATGGATCAGGAATTTTCTTCTTCTTTTATCATAATTCTCATTTATATTATTGTTGCCAGAAGCAAGAGTAGCTGCCATGACCTCAAATGACCTGGGCACAGGAATAGGGAGTATGAAACCAAGGGTCAGGGTAATTATCCTAAGCTAAAGAATATTCAATAACCGCTTCACGTGATACTAGTGAAATGTAGGCCAACGTTTTCTTACCCAGATACCAACGGCCCATTGTAGACACTTAAAACAGATCACCGAACACAAGATTATGACTAAAACATGCATGTGGGTGTTAGAGAGCATGAAGAAAAGAGCGTACTTACGCATGCATTTATGTGTATGATTGATCGTGTGACCCTGGACGTGATATTGAATATTCTTTGTTTTCTAAACGCTGGTGCCAGATGACATCCAAAGTCTCTTGTCTCCCTCTCTCTCTGTTTCTCTCGCTAATTCTGTCTAGCGCTCTCTCCCTCTCTCTTTTTTTCTCTCTCTCCCTCCAGCCTTCTCTCTCCCTCTCTGCCGTTGAAAGTTGAACTTATGCATGCATTTTTGTGTATGATTGATCGTGTGACCCTGGACGTGAGTATTGAGTATTCTTTGTTTTCTAAACGCTGGTGTCAGATGGCATCCAAAGTCTCTTGTCTCCCTCTCTCTCTGTTTCTCTCGCTATTTCTGTCTAGCGCTCTCTCCCTCTCTCTCTTTTTCTCTCCCTCCCTCCTTCTCTCTCCCTCTCTGCCGTTGAAAGTTGAACTGACATGTGAAAAAGTCTCTTGACATTACGATATAAGTTAAAAAGTTCTATGAACGTTCTATAAAAGACAAGCAAATGAGCCTTTTTCGGAAGAGAAGAGGCACAGAAGCAATCAGCTCAGAAGAAGTGAGTTCAGGCATACGTTGAGAATTCTGTTACTTGTTTAAAATTTGTAGTTAATCTTATTTAGATTTTGATAATAATAATAAAAATAATAATAATAATAATATAAATAATAATCATAATATAAATAATAATAATGATAATAACGCCGATTTATAAGGCGCATTAAATAATAATAATAATAATAATAATAATAATAAAAATAATGATAATAACGCCGATTTATAAGGCGCAGTAAATAATAATAATAATAATAACGCCAATTTATAAGGCGTAGTAAATAATAATAATAATAACGCCGATTTATAAGGCGCAGTAAACGCGGCCCTAACCATTACAAGGGCACCGTACAGTCTAAAAGGAAAGTCAGCATACAGGATAAGCTTTAGAAAACAGAAACACTTTCAATTTAGTTTTAAATGAGTCTACCGAGTCGGCCAATCTGATAGTAGGTGGGAGATCGTTCCAGCACCGTGGACCAGTGGCTGAGAAAGCACAGTCTCCGTAACATCATCGTCATCATCATCATCGTGGTCGTTGTCATCATCACCATCATAACATCATCATCATCATCGTCTTCATCATCATCACAATCATCATCATCATCATCGTTGTCATCATCATCATCACCATCATCATCATCATAATCATCATCAGCATCATCATCATCATCATCATCATCATCATCATCATCATCATCATCATCATCATCATCATCATCATCATCATCATCATCATCATCATCATCAAGGTCATCGTCATCGTCGTCATCATCATCGCCATCATCATCATCATCAGCAGCAGCAGCATATCATCATCATCATCGTCGTCGTCGTCGTCGTCATAATCATCATCACCATCACCATCATCAACATCACCATCATCATCATCATAGTCGTCGTCGTCATCGTCGTCGTCCTCATCATCATCATCATCGCCACCATCATCATAATCAGCAGCAGCATATCATCCTCATCATCATCACTATTATTATTCTATTATTATCGAACATGCCTGACCTGGCATCAACGTGCATTGTAAGCCCTATAACTCATTGAGAAATTGACTACACGATGGGCTTATTGACTTATTATAGTCAAATATTATTGATTGATTGGTTGATTAAAATAACAACTCACTCATTTTGGCCGTTTTGTCTGGTGCCAGTTTGTCTGGAGTCGAATTATCCTGTGTACAATCAGCTTCAAAATGCTTTAATTTTATTATAGTCAATTAATTAATTGGCCACTGATAATTAATTTAATTCCTCTCGGACAGACTCACGTAAATTCCGAAAATATTTACAATACAGTACACCCATCGCATCAAATTGTAGGCCTATTCTTCTTTGTAATTTTCCTTAGTTGGCAAAGATGCTCAACTTAAACACAATTGAGTAAGTAGTTTTACAGAAAATTTATTAGCAAAATTCTGTAACCTGCCATTATCAAAATCATCATTTTTTTTCAGGTGCCGAATTGTCTGGCATCGAATTGGGTAATGTCGAACTATCTTAGCAACCGCAGATCTATCACTAGTCTAAACTCCATAATTATTCATTCATTAGTCTGTTATTGAATTGACTATTCTAAATAGCTTTATAAAGGCCTTCTTAAGGTTAGCCTACCTTTGACCCATTCTATCTTCTAGAACCATTGATCATAAGACCATTGATCACTGGGACCATTGATCACTAGGACCATTGATCACTGGGACCATTGATCACTAGGACCATTGATCAATGATCATAGGACAGTTGATAAAAAATAAAAAAATAGAAGTTGAAAATTTATATTCAGTAAACAAAAACAAATTTTTAATGAATGAGTTTGAAACAGTTTGAAACAATTTCATCTTTACACTTTAGCTCCATTTTCAGTCAATAAATGAGATACAATGTCCTTACAATTGAGAAATAGAATGAACTTGTAAAACAATCTGGCATTGGTCTGAATAAATGCTAAAACTATCCGGCATGAAAAGCCACCTTTCAACGTATGGAGTCGTTGATTATAATTGACTTAACTATATTGACTGCTGACTGCACCATGCTACCAAACAATTTATGACCAAAAGTCCATATTCGAAGACTCACATTACATTACTTCACTAACATATCATTCATCTATTGAAATTTAAAAACTAACTGATTTTCTGATTCAGCATAACCATATAGTGACTAAATATTTAATCTGTACTTATTATTACCATTTTAACAAGCTGCGTTTTTGTCAGCATGATATCTGAATAAACGAAAATCGATTGATTGATTGATTGACTCTGGTCCATTTGAAATCTTGTTGCCTGCATCTTAATTGTTATATCTGCGGAATGTGACCCTGAATGTCCTGCCGGATCTCGTCCCACAATTCACACAAGATACTTTCAAGGCAATCGAGACGTCAATGGTGACGGAAAGTTGAGCATTATGGAATTCGTTAATGCGTGAGCTGTGCAACGTAATGGGCGCCTGGGATGGCTGCCGACAGTTAAATTCGACTTTGCAATGATTTGTCATCAATCGTTCATACAATACTCGTAATCATACTGCGGTTTGTGGGTCTGAAAATGCACGTAGACATTATAATCATCATATTATTATAAATATCATGATGATGATGATGATGACAAGAATCAATGCCAACGTCATCATCATCACCATGATCGTCATCAAATTGGCCATAGCCTTTGTTTAAAAATAATAACACGAGCTCTAATGAAATCATTATATTTTCCAGGTAGGGATGATTATTGGTGCATTGTTCCAAAAAACTGAATAAAGGTAATAAATCTTGATGAGTTGTCCCACGTACGCCTGAATGCGTCGTTGAAAAATAATTATCATCATCATCGACGTCGTCGTCTTCGCCACCACCACTACCACCACCACCATCATCAACATCATCATCATCATCATCGTGATCATCATTATTGTTATTATTGTTATTATTATTATTAATACAGAAATATTTATAAATTTAAAGATTTCTACTCAGAGGCGTTTATCTACATGCTGTTAAAGTCGATATTATATTCAAAATATGGGCAATTAGACAAGGTTATCTTCCTGCTGTCGATATCTGGACAATCTCTTGTGATTAGGCCTATACAACAGTTTATACAGCGAAATTGTCCAGCTAAACAAATATTTCTTCGACACCTGGACAATATCTTGTTTATTACATCTTGTAGGAACATAATGCAACTAATAATAATAATAAATGACAAGAAATAACGGTCGATGGGGTCGTTAATTATTTAATTAATGAAACAGGCTTCTCGCTTCGTATTTCATTAGACGCATTAAGAGAGAGGTGAGGAGATGAAAAAAGAGGAGAAGGCGGAAGAATGGGAGGAGAAAGAAGAGGTGGGGAAGAGGAGTTACTGGAAGAAGTGGTGGATGAAGGGATGGAGAAGTAGAAGTGTAAAGGGTAAGGCGGGGAAAGGGTTGTGGTTAGGAATAGGAAGCGGAAGTGGGATAGGCGGACAGGATAAAGGCAGGAGAGAAGATGGAGGGGAGTGGGAGGTGTAGGCAAATTGATAAGGAAATGCAAGACAGGTGAGGATAGGGAGACGATTTGTGATGGTAAGAAGAGTGATAAGCAATGGAGGCGTGGGAAGGGGATGGCAACAGGAATGGGTGGAAGTAGGAAGTAAGAAGGGAAGGAGCAGAGAAGTGGAGGGAGGGGAAGTGGAAAAGGAGAAGATAGAGTCGATTTAAGTGACCTTCTCGTGTTCGCTAAACCTTATAACCGTCTTTTCACGGGCATACACCCAGCATAAAACAATAAAACTAAAAAAAAATATTTTTATGATAATAATTGTAGTCTAATAATTTAATCCTGTGACTCAGAGAAATATTTAATTAAGGCGCATGCCAATAAATGTAAAGTCTGAGGACGAATCCTTCTAAATAAGCCTCTCTCAAATTCTTCTTCCTTTGTTTCTCTGCCTCTTAGACAGATTCTTCATAATGATATATATTGTGGCGAACCCCTCTTGGTCCAGCACCGGGCGCTCGTGTGTCGGCAGCAGTTTATCGAACGCCCAGGGAAAACCCTGGATTCCTTCCCTTTTCTTAGAGTACTTCGGAAGGCCGAGCTCCGAGGGTTTCGTTCGTTTGACGATAAGATGTCCGTATGGCACGGCCTGCGCGGCTACGTCGGTCTGGCGCAGGACTTCCAGACTGTTCCGAAGACGAAGATGAAAGTCTCTATTCTGAAGACGACGCCAACGCAAAGATCGTCAAACTTTCTTTAGTGTAAAGTACAACAGCGGCAAACTGCCAACTAATATTAATCACGATCAAATAATCTGTACTTTTTTATAACGACCCAAGCGCTCAACAGCTGAGCTTTACCAGAACCATCTTACTGAAATTCGAATCTTCAACCTGCTCGACGGCCTCTCTGCGGACTCTTTTACTGCTGCTCTGACTGACTACACTCTCAAACTGAGCTCTGCAGTTTCTTATTATAGCCTTCGCAGTACTACCAGGGTAGCACAGAGGTAGCACAGATTGCCATCCGAGGAGCACAGGGGTAGCACAGACTGTTACCAAGGGTAGTACAGATTGTCATCCGAGGAGCACAGGGGTAGCACAGACTGTTACCCGAGGTAGCACAGATTGCCATCCGAGGAGCACAGGGGTAGCACAGACTGCTACCAAGGTATTACAGATTGCCATCCGAGGAGCACAAGGGTAGCACAGACTGTTACCCGAGGTATTACAGATTGCCATCCGAGGAGCACAGGGGTAGCACAGACTGTTACCAAGGTATTACAGATTGCCATCCGAGGAGCACAGAGGTAGCACAGACTGTTACCCGAGGTAGCACAGATTGCAATCCGAGGAGCTCAGGGGTAGCACAGACTGTTACCCGAGGTAGCACAGATTGCCATCCGAGGAGCTCAGGGGTAGCACAGACTGTTACCCGAGGTAGCACAGATTGCCATCCGAGGAGCACAGGGGTAGCACAGACTGTTACCCGAGGTAGCACAGATTGCCATCCGAGGAGCACAGGGGTAGCACAGACTGCTACCAAGGGTAGCACAGATTGCCATCCGAGGAGCTCAGGGGTAGCACAGACTGCTACCAAGGGTAGTACAGATTGATACCCGTCCGAACCGGCGGAAAACGCCACAATGTATATAAAATATACATGTATAGACCTCTCTATATAATCAATGTAATCAAAACAATTATATAGCGCCCTTTCTAGATATTTAAACAATTTTCGCATTTCCCATCTGTTAGTAGGCCTACTCTTAGTGTCACTATCTCCGTAGTTCCCACGCCCTTTCAAAGCTCAAATTGATCGCCCTTATATATTCCGTCCACTGCCTCAGTGTTTGATTGTCCTCTCTTTCCTAGTTTTTCTAACCTGACTTTTGACGCGTGTGTAATGACGCTATTGGTTTTGTTATCTCCCCATGCTGTTGCATCAGACTTCAATTTAATTTGTATCATGATGAATTTGTACAGGAAGTCCTCCGGCCATAATCCCGTTATGCACAGGCCTACATCTTGGCATATCCTTATCAGTTCACTCATAGCTACTCCCTCTACACTTTTGAGCGGCTAAACTGATAGGCCCTACGCATCGCATATTCCTTCCGCTTTGTTGTTTCCTTTATGGTTGCTCTTACCTCCTCTCCCAGAGCCTCCGGTTCAATGTCCTCCTCCTCTCCTCCCTTGCGTCTCCTTTACTCCTCGTGTTAATATAAAAAAACCATCGTTTTACTTTCAATTAATTGTACACAGGCTTGAATGAATTCGTATCATTATTAGCGACACAGGCCATATTAATGCATTGTTGTATACAAATTGAAATAGGCTGATTAAATTATATCTTTCGTGACTAGTAGTCCTATGTAGCAGACCCGATCCCGTCGTAAAAATGATCATCTTGGATTAAACCAATATAAAGGGTGCAGTACGCAGTTCTACCGTATTTAAATAAACGTTTTGTTATTCGCAGCAACAAGAATATAGTTTATAAGAAGCTCGAGTAGCCTAGTCGTTTTCAGTTTACCACATGTAGGCCTATGAGTCTTTATGTGGACTACCTCATAAAATTGATCATGTTAATTTTGCTCTATGAACCTTTGCGATTGGCCACAAAATTGTAATTTTTGATCGCGAGTTAATTTTCAAAGTCATTAAACTTCTTTTTGCTCGAGGTGCAAGTGATCGCATACGAGACTTAAAAATGGCCTCTGAGAATTGGTATTATCTGGGTTGGGTAAGATTTGTCAAATTCTGACAGCGGTAGGGCCTTAAGTTATTGGAGAAATAGCACCATTGTTTGATTATAGCTGAGAGAGGCTGGAAAAGATGGCATTGATATTGTCAGAAATACAAAGTAATAGTTGTCAACATTTGTAGCACGAACCCTGTTGTAACAATTGCAGATGTTGAACAGCCTCTTCGACATGTTTTAAGGGCCCGAGTGCATTGTTGCAATATGGCATTCTAAGAATTCAACATGCGTAGTTATCGGTAATGTTAGCCTACTGTGGACCTACCAGAGTTGTATGGTCTCGAGACTGTGTCTCGGTCTCGCGACGTCTCGAGACAGGTTTTTAGTATCTCGGCCTCGGTCTCGGATGCCTGCTGAGACAGGAAGTTTCGAATTTTTAGAAACTGTCTTGACGTGAAAGTCTTGTTCTGTCTCGGACAAGCGGTCTCGATAAGTTTTGCGTTAACTGTCTTAAGGCTCTCTTTATACTATTCAGAAGTAAGACCAACAATACAAAACTATTCTTAGGAATTGGTACTATACACATTATAAGTTTCAAATCGAAATTACAAAGGAACCTTACTACCGAAAACTGATACATTAGCATCTTACAGCATTTTATATAGGATCACTTGTCTTTTACTGTCTCGTACTGTCTTGAACCTAGTGTCTCGGTCTCGGTCTTGGTACCTCTCGGTCTCGGTCTCGGTCACGGCACCTCACTGTCTCGGTCTTGTCTTGGTCTTGAAGTTTCAAGTCTTGCATACAACACTGGGACCTACATGACTTTGCATCATATCATGGCTAAAACGTTGACTTGTACAGTTCCTAGACAATTATTTCTGATTAAGCACTACTTTCTTGAGCTCTAAGTATACCGTGCAATCTTCCTCCTCAAGTCTGAGGCCATCCCTTGCCAGAAAATCTGTTTTATCCCGGCCAAAACCTAGAGATCCAAGCTGTGGTGACCTCGCTGTGCTTCATTTTGGTTTATGTAATAGATAGTTTATAGGGAAAGATTATGCCTAGAGGCTGAGTCATTTTCTTTTATGGATGTGGCTACACTAATGGAATGTGCTCAGAAAGTCTACGATTGTATATTTACGCTGGAATGCAGTTTCGTTTGCCATGATTCATTTGATGGATTCTAATAATTATGGTTGACAGCTCAGCCGCGTATATTGATGAGCTGTCTATCATCCGAAATTCTTCAGTTTGACCAGCTATCTGTTCTGTCACAGGCGACATCCCCGTCATCAAGTATGGTCCTTATTCGGGCCCTGTAGATGGAGAACAGGGTCCTGTTGGATGACCCTATCTGTAACTTCGCCAGATCTGGTCTCTCATTGCACTCGATCATGGTGCTTCAATGTGGGTTCTCCAGAACAGTCTGGAGTCAAAGACGACTACCGACTATCATTCGACACCACCATAAGGTCCAAACTAGACGTATGCTTCCATTGGACCAAGCTCATGGAGTGCCATTCCCTCCTCACTACGTATTGCTATTCTTTCCAGATATCTTTCCAAAGTTCTATCTATCCTCAAACCTGTTAATGCTCTATGGATTCTTTCACTGTGAATATCCATCCCTCAACCATTGTTTTGAGCGGCAAATTATTATTGTTGAAGTTGAAATTGCTGTTAGAAGTTTTAATTCTGTTCTATATCGTGTCGCAGAATGTCTGAGTTTTGGAAGAGAAAGGTGCGAACGTTCTTCACCGTAATGGACTTCGACAAAGATGGGATATGGACGAAGGACACGTGGTTGGGACTGGCGATTTCATTTTCTAACTTCGAGAATGCAGACACGCAGAAAGCAGAACATATCAGAACTAATTTTGCGAATGTGAGCTGTTCGAATTACTAGTGCTCAGCCTACATGTAGATAGCGATAGAAAAACGATTTAGCGTTCTCCACCCATCGACGCAACTTGGCCCAGAGATTGAACATCCAAACCCTCTGTCAGCTGTCGACTGGCATCCATTGGTTTATTCCCGCTTGCGCGTAAGCCCACCAATAATTACTCTTTTACCTAAATGCCTAGAATATCTTGCTAACTGTTGTAACACATGCCCTATTATATAGATTAGCGCAGAGCGCGTCCTCTGAGCAGTGGCGCAACATAAATGTTGGATTACATTGCAAAAACAACAACAACTACCACCACTACTACTACTGCCATTTCTTTCCCCACCACTTCTTCCACTATCATTGCAACTGCAACTACCTTCATTGCTACACATACTACTGTAAGCTCATCTATTGTAGGCCTACTATAGCTAATAATGCACATATGCATTGACTTATATATTTTCCCGGAGAACTGAAGACTTCTTGAATATATCAGGATTTCATTTACAAATTGATTCTAAATAAGTCAAAGTAATAATAGCAATAATAATTATAATAATAGTAACTACACTCATCATCGTCATCATCATCATCATCATTGACTGCTGAATGCAATGGCATTGTGGCACTGGACAGAGATGAGAAAAAGTTGGAACAGAAAATTAGTAGACCTCTAGATCTATAATGAGACGACTGAAAAGCGCGGTCCCACTCGGAGAGAAGAGCTGCGCCCTATATTGACTGCCGGCCACAATGCATATTATGGTTGATTTCTTACACCCCTCTGTTGGATTATATACTGTTTTGCACACAATGTTCTTTAAAAAGCGTGGGCACTTAAGACGCACTAATAACGATTGCTTGGTACTGACTTAGGTTTGGGATCTGTACACCAAGTATGTTGAAAACAAGGAACGACTCACCATGAATGAGTTCGTCGACTCAATGAGGCAGCAGCGTTATGATCAGGAACTGATGAAACGCGAGAATGGTTTGATAAGCAGCTTTTTCTACCTGATGGACCTCAACTGCGACGGTTATTTACAGGAGGACGAGCACAAGAGATTATTTGACCAAATCGGAGTGCCGGACACGTCTTTTGCAAGAGAAACCTTCAAGGCAATGGATGTCAACGGCGACGGTAAGCTGAGCGCCGAGGAGTTCATCAATGGATTCTACGACTACATGTACTCCGAGGATGAAGAAAGTCCTAACAGGAACTTCTTCGGACCCCTCGTCGACTAGATTCTAGTCCAAGACACGTCATATAGATTCTTGTGCTTCTGCTTACATAACTCAGACTTTTCCTTAGATTTTCCTTAATGTCGTCATTTTAAGATCGATGATCGATCACCTGGTTCGCTAATATTTATATATTTCCGCTTTTTTGTCTAGGTCTAATTTGACTTCTTGTAAACAAAATCCCGATCGGCTAGTTCACTTCATTTGTCATGTAGGCATGGACTCTTCCAGAACATTCCGTTTGTTTTGTTTAGAAGGAAAGGCGACTCACAGTGTGAAAAGCTGGATGAGATGAGTTGCATGCCAACAATAATAATGGCAGCACAAAATGTGAGAGACTAGAGAAACGTCGACTATGCGCGGATTAAAGAAGCTTCAAGAAATTCTAGAAAAAGCATAGAGGTTTTAGAAAGCTCATCCAGAAAGAAACACGGGCAGGGGGAGAAACGGACAGAGAAGTTTTCTAAGACTGAGAAAATTGCTGAAAATAGGTTGATGGCTATAATTATTGACACTATTTTTCGCGCATTATTGTCACTTAAAATGTTTCTCTGAAACTGAGTAGGCCTTCGTCATTTCGTCCTAATTCCCTTCAATTCCGTACTTGTCTTATGGGTTCTGTCAGTGCTCAAATATTGATTTAATTGATTGACAAAACTTCGCAACGGACTATTTCAACGTTTCGATATTGTTGGCATTGGGAGTATTCCTTTAAGCCTTTGGAGTTTGTACTTTTTTCGGAATATTGCATGCTCACTTAGTTCGCTTATGCATAATTAGCTAAGAATTGATAAAAACCAACGAGAAGAACGTTGCTTTGTTTCTTTAAACTCTGGAATGCTCAAATGCCATAGTATCGTGATATTGAACTTTGGTGGTAGCCTCTGGCGCTGAACACTCGATCGATTTTGGTTTACCGCGTTGACATCCACTAGCCACTAATATTATTCACGTTTGACTTGACCAAGGTCATCACTGCTTGTGAAGCGCTGGGCCTCCAGAGGTGTGGCGACGTCCAGTCTTTCTTAATTAAACTGCCATCCTCCCTACGAACATGATTGTAATCTCCAAATTTTAAAGCGCCACTTGATAGTCAACCGCAGAACTTTAACTGTTGCGTAAAATGAGTTTGTCTTTGTGTGTACGTGTGTACATATGTAGGTGTGTGTGTTTGCGCGTAGGTGTGAGTAGGTGTGTGCTTGTGTGTATGTCTACACAAAGGGTTTACCATTTAAATTCCAAGTCTGGATGCCTGATGGTCAGTATAGCTGCTTGAATGACGTCTAGGGCAGGAGTCGGGAGGCGGGGGTCGAACGAGTCAGGGTGTGAGTGATTAAAACATGCCACTTTCGTTTTGGGGTGGAAAACCCGAGAAAAAAGCCCAAGGTATGATGGCAAGGGAACGACGATGATTTTTGTGGAACCGATAAATTTCACAATTTAGGAGAAAGATCGCATCCGAGGAGCGGTGGAGCCTGATATATATATATATATATATATCAGTCACAAAATCATCTCCACTATATATATATGTATATATATATAGCCGGGCTGGAGATGATTTTGTGACTGAGACAAGAGGATGATTGGGTAGAACAGGATGGCTGAACGGAGTGGACGGTGAAGAGTTCGAGAAGATCTGTGGATTGGGAGTATTGTAGGAAGTCGTTATTTGGTGATGGGACACTCGATTGTTTATTCGCGCTGGGATTTTGGTCGTATTGAGGATGTGAGGGATGCTATGGAGGTGGGTAAGAGAGTGGGAAGAAGGATAACTAAAATGTGATATTGTCTGTGTACAGATGGTTGTACATATAGGAGTATTCTAGTAGATGGACTAACGGTTTGGGATAAAGGATGAGAGGAGTGGACATGGGATGATCCTTACCGCAAGAAAGTGGAAGGGGTTGCAAATGGTGGTTTGAGGCCTCAAACGGAAGGATCTTGAGGACAAGTAGAGCCATGACGAGAGAGTAGTGAGAAGGCATTGCTTGAAAACCATTGGCAAGTTCACATTAGAGAGTGAAAGAGTGATGATTTTGTTTGTTTACAGGTAGGCCTACAAGGACTAAGTCACAGTCTTTAGAAGAGAGGTGGGTAAAGGTTTCAGCTTTATTAAAATTAGCACTGACGGTAAGTCGGGTCTGGTTGGATTGAATTGGATTATTTACTTCGTGTGTCCGGTCGGGTTGGGTCAGATATTTGGCTTCATAAGTCGGATCAGGTAGGGTTGGTTCCATTTTAAATGGGTCGGGTCGGATCATGAAAATTGGACCCGTAGACAACTCTATATTTGGCAACACAACTTCCAGTCACTGTATGCTAAGAGGAACACGGCTTAGCTATAGCGTCATTAAATATTATAATATATTCTTTCTATTATTATTATTATAATTAAATAGTATAATATATTCCTTCTATTATTATTATTATTATAATTATAATTATTATTACTATTATTATTATTATTATTATTATAGTAATTATTATTATTGCTGTTATTATTACTATTATTACTATATTAATAATAATAATAATATATTAATAATACATTCATGTTTTGTATGATCATGTGATCTTGGACGTGAGTAGAGTATTCATTATTTCAGATATAGGGGCCTAATGGTGCCAGATGACATCCAATGTCTTTAGTCTCTCTCTCTCTCTCTCTCTTTCTCTCTCTCTCTCTCTCTCTCTCTCTCCTTGCCCCTCTTTCTCTTTTTCTCTCTCTCTGCCTCTCTCTGTTGCTCTCTCTCTCTCCGTCCCTCTCTCTTCCTCTGCCGTTGAACGTTGAACTTTGGACATGTGAAAAAGTCACTTAACATTGCGCAATAAGTTAATAAGTTCTATAAAAGACAAGCAAATAAGCCTTGTGCGGAGAAGAGGCACAGAGGCAGTCAGCTCGGAATGATCTGGAGAATAATTATAACTTGAACCATAATTGAGCCGTGACAGAAGAGGAGTGAAAAGACCATTGGTAAGTTCCCAGCAGATTGTGAAAGAGTGATACATTTTTGATTACAGGTGAACCTACAAAAGACGAAGAGAGGTGGGTATAGGATTCAATTCGCATTGCTTGTTGGGCGGCTAGAAGTGACAGTTTTTCGGAGGCGGGATAATGAAGCGAAGCGACGGCTGAGAGGCAAGAGGAGTAGGATTTGAAGGGAGTGAATCAGTGATGGAGGAGTTTGAATCTAGAAGAGAAAGGATAGGACTTTGCCAGAACAGATTGAACAGATGGCAAAGTGATGCCTGTTGGGTCTGTGGCTAGCGAACAAAATTATTGTTCATGAAGTACATGCGTTGATTCATTAAGTCGACCTCAAGCCAAAACAGAATTCCGCCACTTACTCTGGCAGTACCAGTCTCAGGCCTTAATAAAACAGGAGGGCTACGCTAGTCATCTTTGTTATTACACCGTGAACGTAGGGGTATGTGATGTAAAGACACAATTAAGTGAAAGCGATGATAGGTCGGTCCATGTTCCGTCCACATCCACTCACGGCAAGATGCTCACGAGTTAAACTGCATCCTAAATCTAAGAGATCTGGTTTCGTTATCACATACTTCTAGTAGTTGCGTTTATCTAGTCATTAGACGATTTCTTATTGTTTGCAATGTCGCAAGGCCTGTGTGATTCGCTGATCAAAGCAAGCACACTCGAGATCAGAGAAATGCTGGTGACTAAGAGACTAGGTCACTAGGGACTGCGCAAGATCCGCCACTCCTGCAGGGAATAGAGAGAGCGAGAGAGATTAAAATATTATTTGGTGTCATCATTACAAGTGACTTGCTTGCTACGTCTCACGTTAATCGGGTGCTAGGGTCTGTCCCAGATCCATGTATGCTCTCCTGGTCTTGAGGTGGCATGGGCTCCCTACCGAAAGCATGTACGCAGTAGCCAAAGTTTCCACCACCTCTCGACTTCTCTATGCTTCTCAGCTTGGTTGGGGCTTACAACAGCAGAGGACCGAGGTCACCTAGAGGCCTTCCTAGGAAGGCTGCAGAGGCTTCACTTCATCCCCCTCCCAACGCAGTTTGATGCTGAGATGGCCGAGAAGGCTGACGGCCGTCTACTGCGGGCGGTGTTGGCGACAGAGGACCACGTTCACGCTATACGACGGCTGTTCCCTCCTTTTGCACTGAAAAAGTTACAATTTGCGCCCTAGGTCGCACCCATTTAGTCTCCCGACAAAAGACAACAGAAGCTTCATCTCGAGAATTTTATACAAATGTAAAGCTACTGGTAAAGCTACAACAAAAAGATAAGAATCTAGAGTAGAAATAAACAATGCTCGAACCCTATATGCCGATGCCAACCAAATCTCATCTCATGTAACTACCTGCGGTGTGTCAGTTTGTATAATAAATGAAGATATATAGATCTGATTAAAGTACAGCTCGAACCTTACAAGTGCTTCCCTCTTGAAACATCTTCACTTTGGAGACTTGATTCACCGAATTATACGAGGAATTGAAGATTAAAGCAATAAAGGTGACTGAGCAGACTTCCTAATCTACACCAGGAATATCTACACCATATCGATTATATCAGGCAAAATGGCATACGTTTTCATAATGAGCAATATATTTACATCAATCGACTAGAGGTCCCCACAATAACACATATGGGCTGCTCTCATCTTCTGATGTAAGATACTCCCAGAAAGCAGTGGAAACTTCGTAAAAGCTAAGTTTTTCATCTCCGTTTAGATCCATGGACTCAAATGCCCTGCGTATGATACCTGCATCCTTGATACCTAGATCGGCAAATGATTTTGCATATTCATCTTCCTGTAGAAAGCCATCTCCGTTGGCCTACAGAAGGTTGAAGAAATTGTTACTTATCTCCAGATATGTCTCCTTGAATTCTGGGTCATTCCTTTGTTGTTTCACGGACTCTGCGAAGATGGATGCAGGCAGTCAGCGGTCCATTGTCGTCGGATCCTGAGGATTTCATCCATTGCCGCCACACCTGAGACAACAGAGCAAGGGCTTTTAGATATTAACAGGGCCAGTGTCTGGAAATACCTAGGGAAGTTTTAAGCTAGATTATCGCCACTGTGATTTCTCTTAATTCTAGCAAATAACATTATATTAATAATTTTCTGACGGAATGATCAATCCCATAATTACATAAAACCATATAATCCATATATAAAACTATAGTTCATTCTATAGTTATCTGCAACGGACAATGAGCCTAACCAAAATCATTGCATCTGCTCTAAAGTTATATTGAACTTGAAGAAAATATAGTCATCTGTCATTACTCATCAGCCAAACCAAATTATACCCTATTCACTTTAGACACGAAGGACAGTGGCTAAAACCGATCAACCGGTCATTCTGGACATGGTTCAGAGTCAAAGTTTGACTTATGAAGAAAGACAGAACCTTCGAACTGTGCTCGTAAGTTAATTATTGAATGTTCGGATCCTAGACCTAAAACCATTCTAGAAAGAGGCTCAAGGATTATATGGTCATAGGTCTATATGCAAAGCACCACATCAGCAGACTAAATAGGCCGTCATCAAGAGACGCAAAGAAGTTTATGTTAAAAATAACTTACTTTAATAAATAGTGCTTTGAGCTTTTCCCTTTGAGCAACATCAGCTTTTGTTGCGTCACTATGACGTTCAGCCATTTCGATGAAATCTTTCAACGATATATAGTCATCGTTGTCAAAGTCATGATGTTTAAAGTAGGTCTTCACTTTCCTGGCCAAAAATTCTGACATTTTGAGTCGTTGATCAATGGATTGCCTGTCGAGAAAGTTATTGCATTATATTGCAATTTACATTACGCCATCCGCAGTGTTATGCCAATCAACACATACTATTCAGTCATAAACACATACTATTCAGTCATAAACACATATTATTCAGTCATAAGATGTCATACAACTACACGGAACGGTTTACTTCCAGTTAGAACACCATTATGTAGACCTTAGACTAGATGTGTTTCGTCGCTATGTACATGTATACACCACCCACGCTCGTAACCCATTGCAACGACCGCGCAACGACCCGTTATTTATAGTAAGCTTACGAAACAAGTTTCTAATGTATTATTTTTAGTCAGTCCACCCAGCAAAAATGATCTAATTTATAATAATATGGCAAGCCGCTATTGCAGTCATAAAACTATAATTTTGATATTGCAATTCGAAAGAGTTTATGCTGGATGCGCAGTGAGTAAATAGACTCACACGGTACGGGTAAGTAAGCTACCTGGCACGTTGATGCGATCCAAGGGCCTGCCCAAACTCTCTCTATGCTCTGCAAGTTCTCCCCTATCATGGAAAACCACAGCGTTCCTGGATATATGACCAAACGAATTAATAAAATAATTAATAATACCAAGCCGACGGTCATCTTTACGATACTTATCAAGATGTGTTCGCTTGAGTAAAGCCTTAAAGGCGATTGCATGACTCGACATTTCCTATCAAATAAAATGTCCGTGTCCGTGTCCACCCAAAGAAATCCTATTATTTATTGCGAACATGAACAGGTCATAGGTGTAACAAGCGGGGGGCAGGGGCAAAGCCCCCAGTTTTAGTGCTCAGTGCCCCCATGTGCCCCCAAATTGGTTCTTTTTATGTTTATCCAATGGATTTTTAAGATTACTTTTGCTAAGATAATTGGTGCCCCCCCCCCATTTTTCAAATTTGGGGGGGGAGGGGGCAAAATTAAAAAAGTGGGAGGGCAAAAAACATTTTTTTTTGCTTCGCGCAATATTTTTTAAATTATGCACCTCCACTTTTCAAAACCTTGTTACACCTCTGGAACAGGTAGTCTAATAAGTTATGTGTGTCGATGTCGGTCTCTATGTATATTGACTTTGGCCGTGCATTTATCACAGAATTAGTCTTAGCTTTTAGTTTTATGTTTTTTTAGTCCACCTTGGTGTGAATAACTTCACAGAGCCGCATTTACAGAGAACGGGGTCCTAAAGGCCCAAACATTTTTGGGGTCCTTCTGAATTTGTACACTGAGTCTGAGACGCTGGTGGTGTTTGACCTAAAACCCCGCCAAGTTGAACCGGAAACCGCTTTTGAGGGAACTATTGGCATTAATCGTAATTAGTTATAGAAGCAATTTTAAAGGAATTTAATATAATTTGTTTTTAATATGAGTAACAAAATAATATTTATCAGCCAACTTCTGAAAGCGAAGAGTCTCATTTCATGTAGTCTACGCGCCCTTACCAACATAGCTAGCCGAGCCAATTGATTTGGAAATTTAACTAAGCCATCTTGAATTACAACAATACACTTGTATGTGAATGATTCGCTGCAAAGGTAGAGAATAATATATTTTAAATAATTCAAACGTAGAACATGTTATTTTGCATAATGGCAAACTTTTTTCGTTCATTTGGGGTCCCTCTGAGATTTGGGAGCACTAGGCGCGCGCCTAATGCTTGCGTCTACAGGCAAACGCGCCGCAGTAACTTCAGAATATTGAATATTTCCTTGGATGTATAGGCCTAATCCACGCTTTCGTGTGCATGTCTTATAGTAGTAAATTCTCTTTCTTTTTTTCTTCGGTGGTTTCTGTCACGACCAGGAATGACATTTTAGAGAAATTTTTCTTTCAGGTTAAGTGTCTACATTTTGAACCTTGCCTGGTTTCTATGGCCCTGCTTGACTGGCTATCGGAGAAGCTACATACAACATCCAGTGTGTTTTAAGAAGCCTGTTTTAAGAAGCCTGTATCGAGGAAAGACATCAATGAAGAATGGCATGGAATCAAACCAATCCATGGAAATAAATTATCAAATTGTGGGCTTATTATTCCTGCCATGTTCATGACTCTGATAGGTATAAGTATGCTTTCATTTCCTTAAAAGTTTCTTCACGCCATTAACACCAAAAATAACGTGGGCGATAGTCTTATCCAGGCATCGGGTGTAGGTCCATTGTCATCTTCAGAACTGTGACTATCTTGTTCCTCGTCTGAATTTTTTTCCTCCTTCATCAACAAACTCTTCGTCCATAATTTGGGATGACTCGCCACTATATGAGCCCGCATCATCACTTGTCTCTAAATCTCGAATAATTTATGAAGCTTCCGAGCCCCTAAAGCATTTCGATCGCATTGTGTCATTTTGGAACTCCGAAGGCCTATGCATGATAAAGCCTACAACTTCTGGGAAACGCCAAGCAATGTTTAGCCTACGAATTTTCTATTTGAATAACACTGGCCCCAAACGACAGCTGACACGTCACTGGAGTCTTATTATTGCTCGTTGACCCAGGAATGGGCCAGGATGGTAACAGACGACGATTGCCTTTATGTCCCCTACCACGGGACAAAGAATTTTAACTTTAGAACTTCAATAGCCCTTCATTTTCTGTGAGATAAGAGGTTAGTTACGCCGATTAATGTGTGCAACGTTGAGAAATCCGACGATGTTTCTAACGAGAATCAAGACTATGACAATTTATAGGCCTATAAGTCTCGGCTGATTCATACACATCTGTTTCAATTATAGGAAATTTATGATCACGGATCCTCAAATTTCACAAGCTATGACCTCGTTTTCTCGAACTCAATGAGAGAGCTTGCGACATCTACCGTGTTGCGAATGACCGGACGTGTCGAGTGGGCCGGGCAACACACTCATACACACACAGCCAAACACCCACACAAGCAAGCCTATAAACATGTAGGCCAACAAACATATCTTGCAGATGCGAAATGATGTTGAAGCCAGATTAGTATGCATAGAAATGTAAATTTTATAGAATAGTCCGCATTCAACAAGGATATTTAACAGATCATTGCTTACAAATCGATGGATGTTGACTTTTCTGCAGAAGAGCACCTGAAAAATTAATAATTCAATTAGTGCGGAAACATAGAAGTGTTATTCAATTGTATTTGCTGATGTCAAATTATATATAAGAGAATATTTCTTTGCAAATTATTATTGCTTTTCTTTTCCATACAAAATTTCCACAGAACTAAAAGTTATATAGCCTACATAAAACAGAGAAATGGTAGAATTAATTGAACTAGTCTAGGGCTCATACGTTGTTTTTAAATTATCATCATAATCGCACGATGTATGTCATGCCTTTATGGTGGAATAAAAGAGATGATAAACATCGAACTTTTATTCAATTCTATACGATATTTTTGATTGTATCTTCTTGCTACAGGCGACGTTGCCAATATTATTATGAAAATAGGCCTACTGTTATGAATAGCGGTCTTGATAAGAGAAGAGCGGCCGTCACTGGCTCCGAGTCGGATGACCAAGAGGCCCTCAATGGACGACGGCGTTGCATTCATCACTTGGTCACGTGGACGGTGATTGGCATGTCACGTGGTAGTGCTCGATGCAGATGCCATTACTCATCTTGTTCACACATCGATCAGAGCTGGTGAAGCCCGTCGAATGAGCAGTATGTGAAAGATAGGGGAGCACATATACTTCATGTCACTGGTCCATTGACTTAGAGACCAGAGGTGCATGAAACAAAGATTCGAAGGATTACAAGTGATTTCGGAATTGTAGGTCAGAGAAAAGAGGCAACCAATGGCCCACTAAATGATTGAAACTGCAGTAAGCCCCTGTTATATATTGAATTGAGTGTAGGACTAGGACATATGTATATACAAATTCTCTGAACACAGCTCGTTGGACGAAACTTGGTTTTGATCAACTGTCATACATTTAGGCTATGTGCTAACAGGTTATACCTTCTTTCAGGTAATCCTGTGATTATCGACTCGAAATATGTCAGACTTTTTAGCTAGAAAAGTTAAGACATACTTCAAGCAATTTAATGTGAACAACGACGGCAATGTATCGCTGAAAGATTTCGTAGAAATAGCTGAACGCCAAAGTGACATAACAAATCCAGTGATGCTCAAAGGGAAAAGCTTAAAGCGTGTTTTGTTAAAGTAAGTTACTTTAGAAGATTGTCTCGCATGCATTTGTTGATGGGATGAAGGCCGATTCTTATTACGTAGGTTTGTTGACTCGGGGCATTTGGACATTATCATGGACTTCTCTAATATTGTTTAACATGAACATAATATTGTTTAACATGAACATAATATTGTTTAACGTGAACATAATATTGTTTAAAATTCCCTGAATCTTTATATGTTCTTATCATTCAGTAACTCTCTCTTCATTAGCCTAACTTTGGATTTGAACCTGTTGGTCTGTCTTAACCGAGACCTTCTCAAGCGTATATGAGAAACAGTTCGGTCTCGCGAATGACGGATAAATGTTCACCGCCCTGGTTACTGGCGGCGTGAAGAAACCGCATCATTACAGACCCAACACGGTCGCGTCGTGCGATATCCGTCGCTACTATAGAAGAGCACCGAACTCCTCATCCTCATAATGCCCTTCCAGCGTCTCGTCAGAGAGATCATCCAGGACTTCAAGACCTAGCGTGATTAAGATACCGGGACGCGTCTTTGGTTTTCGTCCGTCGGGCGGACGTAGTGCAGAAGAAACGGATCTTTCTAGAGCAGCAACATCATCACTGAGGAAGTCGACGACGACGCTGCTCAAGTATCACGTCCATCCACGTTTAAAGCAGTTCAAACATCGAACTCGATCGAACCATGCAGCAGATACTTTTTGCATCCATGCGGGTTAGATTCCCCGGGTAAAAGTTGGTGCAGGGTCGAGTTTACTTGTATTGAAGGTCAAATTGTGGATTGGTTGGAAACGTTTTCAAACAACAGCAAACTTCCGACAGAATTAGCTGTTAGGAAAAAACTATTTTTTACATTTTGGTGACAATTGAGTGAAATTGCTGCATTTTTGTTTCTTCACGTGTGATCGACGTCTTCGCCATCGGCGTCATCGTTTCCATCATCGTAATCGTAGTCATCATCATCTCGACCAGTTCGATCGTCAGTCTCATGTCGACGTTTGCCGACATGCAAACGCTGAAGTTGTTGCTGAAGTTCGACATATATTGTTTAAAATCCGGCATCGCTTTGCGTATTCAAATTCAAGAGTAGGTCTAACACACACGACTGGTACTGCCTGCACTCCAGCAGTGCCAGTCGCAAGTCTGAATGAAGGAGGAGGGCAACACTGATGATCTTTGTGATCACACGGTGTCCTTCAACTGAAAATGCTACTAGGCTACAAAGATTATCTTTGGAGCCGATTCTAGCTTTACCGAGCAAACGAGGAAATAAATAGGCCGATGACTGAATGGCTACCATTTCAGCAGGGGTGGAACCTTGGTTCCATTCGGACTGAACAATGCTTGAAGAGATAGACGATATACTAATCTGCTTGGTAGAATAGAATGGAATAGAAGTTTATTAAAACCATCACTTACAATTCATTACACAGCAAAATAACATTCATCTGTTTAAGTATAACTAACTAACAAAGTATATCATTTAACTAAATAGGAGAAGATGGACAACAGGAGTTCCAAAGAGGATTGATTCCCGCTTGGAAGGAACCCCTACTTTCAGCAACTGACATAATCATTTTGGATGGCGCCTTATATTAAACGTTTATCGAAGTACTTGAGTAAGTAATGTCTTAAGCCATTCATCAGATGGTTCAAAATAGATTAACAGTATATCAATAGTGACAAGATAACAATAAGCTTGGTACGAACCAACGAAGCCTCTAGGCGCTCAGGATGGCCTCCTAGCGTTTGTGAGCCCCATGTAGAGCAGCTCGAGCTGATCCTACTTGCGTCCATGCGGGTTCGATTCCACGGGTAAAGCATGATAATTCTGTTTAGCCCTTTAATTTTAATTATAATGATTAAAGAATTCCTGAATGTCAGAGATTATTGCCCCACAATCTTATCTTAACCAGGGCCGGATTAACCATTGGAATGACTAGTCATTGACTACGCCGCGGCTAGGGGCCTCCGAGTTTGGGGCCCCTTGAGACGAGCAGGGCCAGACTTACATATTTTTGGCTATAGACCCATTTTTTAGCCCCTCATCGTTATAACAAGTAGTGGAGACAATAATATTTTCTGATATTTCTCTAAGAATTCTCTACAACTATAACACAAAGTTGTTAATATTTTCCCCCATCAACCGTCTATGCAACTATGTTACTTAAGACGAAATACAGTCGGTTATTGGTGCAGGGTCGAGTTTACATGTATTTGAGCCTAAAGGTCAGGTAATCTTCCCCCGTTGTTCTTCGATGACGAACAAAACGCAAACTAATTACGCGAGTAAGCACCGCCTAACCAAGGAAGCGTGTAGAGAATCTGTGGATTATATTGAATTAAATCCGATATATTAGATCCGTTTTCAGCGCGATTTGCTTGCAAGTATATGCTTTGTACTGTCGCTTTAGGTATGGCGGCAATGGATGAAATCCGCAGTATCTGGTGACAACGGAGTCCTGACTGCATCCATCTTCGCAGAGTCCGTGAAACAGCAACGGAATGACCCAGAATTTAGGGAGGCATATTTGGAAATATGCCAACATTTTTTCGGTCTCCTAGATGTCAACGGTGATGGTTTTCTACAGGAAGAGGAATGCGCTAATGCCTTTGCCTATGTTGGCTTCGAGGATACTGGCATCATGCGCAGGGCCTTTGAGTCCGTAGATCTCAACGGAGATGGAAAGCTCAGCTTGCACGAATACTGTACTGCTCTTTTGGAGTATCTTACATCAACAGATGAGAACAGCCGATATGTGTCGTTGTGGGGACCTCTGGTTGATTGATACAAATTATTTTTCATTCTGAAAGTGTATGCTATTTTTGGCTACTCGATTTGGTGTAGTTTTTCATTGCGCAGAATACGAAGTTAGTTCAGATATTTTATGGTTTAAAATTGAACAATTTGTTGATTAGAGTGCATGTCTTTGGTTTCCTTAAGTTGCAGCTATGAAAGCTTACAAACTTTGGGTTAATGTAGCTATATTTGTATTTTCTTACAATGCTTTAGAATTAGCAACTTTTAACCTGTATGGTCAGTGTACTACTGCAGTTGTTGTCACGTAATTATAATAAGGGCTTCACTGTGTTGACGATCACGTGCTGACATAGAATAAATGGCTGTTAGCTATGCAAAGAAGAGCCGCCTCTTACAAATGAAAATAGCAATGCAAGCCGATAAATCATCTTTATTGAATAACACAAATCGAGGTAGCAATATTCTACACCAGAAAAGTCTCCTTATATATGTGGCTTCCAGTTAACCTTCCCAGATGATGACCAAGATTTGCCATGAAATCGAATTCATGGTGGCTGAGTGAATAATGCGTCCAGACAGTTTATTCAATCAATCAATGAAACTTGATATAGCGCCTCTTAAAGAAATCTACTCAGAAGCACAAATTGTTCTTTGTTTGTTTATTGCTCTTTGCATAAGTTCGATGAAATCCAGTTTTTATTGTTTATATCAGTCAGTCAGCCATGAGGTCGGATGTTTCGAATGTATGTCAAGCAAGATATTTGTTTCGGGGTTCTACCTCGGTTGGCCCCGAGCTAACTGAGCTATGTTGAGTATTCAGGTACGCTGACCAACTTCTTTTGATCAGCGAATCACACAGACTTTTCTTCGGTCTTAAAATTTAATGGCAATTATTATTGCCATCAATAAATTTTCAGCAATCATCCTGGATTTTTTTAAACTACGTCCTTAGTAAGGCCTCTACAGTCAGCAGCCAATCCAAGGGCCTACATGTGGGCACTGACGGACATCAGAAGAACAGAACGGAATTCGTGTAAACTAGGGACAAGACTTGCTTCATTATCAATTTAATGAACTACGATCTGCTGTCAAAGTTACTGTCGATCATTATTGTATTGCATTGCATTGTATCGTATTTACATTTCTATAGCGCCTCTCCCAGTGCCTAATCAACCTAATCAGTGAGAAAAGTCGCGTGGGAAAATATAAACTCTAAAGAATATGGGCAGAAGCAGAAGCACCCCGAGTTATAAGCGAAGAGCCTTCAGCAAATTCTGGGCAATCTTCGATGACCTAGATAAACGTCACAATAAATTTTCTCTTTCCACTGGTCTTTCTGTCTGGTTTTTCAGCTTAATGCATAGTGTGAACCTTTCTCCATTTTCTCTCCACTTTTGTAACATATCCTTTTGGTCGACAACCGCTCACATCCAGCTTGTGATATAGCAAGGCGCATTTCCTTGCAAACAGACCAAACGGGATATGGTCTGAATTACTTGAGTCTGTAAATGCATACCTGAGTTAGGCATTGATTCAGCCATGAATTCTCATTTATAGAATAAAAAAATAATATAAACCTAGAGTAAAAGCGATCTGTATATAGAACGAATCATAGCTGATCAATCTTAAAATATCAACAAGTGGGAAAGCCACCGAAGAAGTCAGAGATCTGTAAGCAGAAGCACTAAGATCGTATTGATTAGTCTCTAGACTAGAAATCTAGTCTATAGACTAGAAATCTAATCTACGAGAGGTACGAAGAAGTACCTACTTGGCCTTATTCGTTCTCTGAGAAGAGGAAGTCAAAGAATGCATTGACGAACTCCTCGATGCTCAGCTTCCCATCGCCGTTGACATCCATTGCCTTGAAAGTATCTTTTGCAAAAGACGTGTCCGGCACTCCGAGTTTGGTGAAATATTCTCTTGTGTTCGTCCACCTGTAAATAACAGTCGCAGTAGACGTCCATCATAAAGCTGCCACCAGATTGAGTCGATAAACTCATCTATGGTAAGTCTTACTTTCTTCTCGGCATACTTCACGTACTTCTTCCAAACCTAGGTCAATGTCAAGTGATCTTTATTAGTGAAGATCTTGAATTTTCAAAGTTTGTGGAAAAATGTCCTGGATGAATTCTCTTTGCGATGACATTTTCATTTAAACTGTACTATATCAATTCAATAATGATAAGCCTGCTAGTTGGTAAAAGTAATAAATATAGCCAATTATTCTTATAGCACTCTTATGCATCATGAACAGAGGATTGATTTACGATTTTCACAGTTGCAGCTTTAGTGTCATGTAGCCTGAGGGATCATTTCTACATCGGGCAAATACTAATAAGAAAAATAATTTCGATGACGACTGACTGACGACGACGATGACGATGACGATGACGATGACGATGACGATGGATGGATGACGATGACGATGATGATTATGATGATGATTATGATTATGATGATGAGGTTGATGATGATGATGATAATGGTGATGGTGATGGTGATTATATTATCAAATAATATTCATGTTATCGCTATTGGTCTTGTCATACATTTTTTCCATGCTTGAGGCTGTCAGAGTTAGAGAGACATGGCCCTTTTGGTCTGCCCGTTTACTTCAAGATACATGGGTTAAACGGTTGGTGTTGCTGCATAGCCTCTGCAGAAAAACAGTTTTGTTAACTTCGTCATTAAATTTCATGACAGCAGCTGACTCTCCCTGCTCGGCCAGGCGTATCTGCTCTTCGATGTGGTTCGCCTCGCTATTCAGGTTTTATGCCTCGCGCCGGTCAGCCACGCATCGTCAGTTCAGGGCTCAAAGACGCGTTTAAGGTGGTTGCATAAGCACGGACAGTTTCATATGCAACCCACCAGAGTGCGAAGGTTTCAGATTCGGATCTCATGGGAAGTGGGTGTTATAATTTGGAATTTATCACAGTTCGTCACTATCGGGTACTACAATATGATTTTATGGAATAATAGTTTGCTATTTGCAGTAATGGCCTACTCGTCTGAGTTGTTAAACATATATAATTACCCTACTGCAGGTAGAGGCTACGTTACAATCTGTGAAATCATATTGTAGGCTTCTGTGGCGATGGAGATCATAACCAGGATGTTTCTTAAGTTATTGTTAACTCTATTTCTGGCATTTCTATTTGCTATGTTGTGGCTTTTATGGTGTAATAGTATCGTGTTTTTTCGTTTCAATTGTTTGGCCGACTGAGCACAGATCCGTCTCACTCTGCTTCATGGTTTATTACCATGTTTTCGGTTGAACATGGTCAAATCCTAACATTGAGATTTGGACAGTGGTTATAGTCAGCCGGATCTGAGATCCGGAACCACGGATTTAAGATTCACCTCCTCAACCATGAGATTCGCCACCCAACAGATGAGATCCACCGCCTAATTACATGTTTTGTTTCAAAATCAATCATAGGTCTATGCACATTTCCTACACATATTACATGGCGAATATGCCTGTTATTGATTTGCCACTTATCCTGACTTAGGCATAGGTTATACATTTATTAATATTTGGAGATCCGGCACCCCTGGATGAGTAATTTAAACACTGAATTTTGACCTCCAGGCTGCCACCTTCTGCGGTGATCCATATATTTGATAGCCATAGATACCAGACCTAGATGTTCTTCCTCCGTTGTTTCCAAGTCGCAGTCAGTCTGCCATTTCCGCACCAGACAATTATTTCTGATTAAGCACTACTTTCTTGAGCTCTAAGTATACCGTGCAATCTTCCTCCTCAAGTCTGAGGCCATCCCTTGCTAGAAAATCTGTTTTATCCCGGCCAAAACCTAGAGATCCAAGCTGTGGTGACCTCGCTGTGCTTCATTTTGGTTTATTTAATAGATAGTTTATAGGGAAAGATTATGCCTAGAGGCTGAGTCATTTTCTTTTATGGATGTGTCTACACTAATGGAATGTGCTCAGAAAGTCTACGATTATATATTTACGCTGGAATGCAGTTTCGTTTGCCATGATTCATTTGATGGATTCTAATAATTATGGTTGACAGCTCAGCCGCGTATATTGATGAGCTGTCTATCATCCGAAATTCTTCAGTTTGACCAGCTATCTGTTCTGTCACAGGCGACATCCCCGTCATCAAGTATGGTCCTTATTCGGGCCCTGTAGATGGAGAACAGGGTCCTGTTGGATGACCCTATCTGTAACTTCGCTAGATCTGGTCTCTCATTGCACTCGATCATGGTGCTTCAATGTGGGTTCTCCAGAACAGTCTGGAGTCAAAGACGACTACCGACTATCAGAAACTTTGCAATTTCCTACATTTGTTATAACAGAATTCCTGTTAGTAGCTTTCTGCCTTCTGCCAGGTCTTGAAATTAGATTAATCTTTTGAGCGTTGAGGTCCATTGTCAAGTGAGCAAGGAGGGGTGAGCCTGTCGTTGAAACTGCTTTCAGCCTCTGGTTTGCTGCAGCGAGTGTAGAGCGCAATAAATTAGACCTCCTATACCCTCTGAACATAGCTCGTTGGATAAAACTTGATTTGATCAATTGCCAAAATTGTTCTGTGTACTAACAGGTTAAACCTTCTTTCAGGCAATCCTGTGAATATCGACTCGAAATAGGTCAGAATTTTTTGCCAGAAAAGTTAAGACATACTTCAGGCAATTTTATTTGAAGAACGACGGCAATGTATTGCTGAAAGATTTCGTAGAAATAGCTGAACGCCAAAGTGACGCAACAAACACCAATGCCGTTCAAAGGGAAAAGCTTAAGGAGTGTTTTGTAAAAGTAAGTTATTTATGAAGATTGTTTCATATACGTTTGATGATGACAACCCTATTCCTTTTATGTGGGTTTGCTGGCGTGGGTGCATTTGCACAGTGTAATAGAATTCTTTAATATTGTTTAACTTGCGATCGGCTTGAGTTTGAGTCTTTATCATTTTGTGATGAATTTACTGAACAGTTTTTCATTGGCCTAACATTTTGTTTGAATCATTTCCAGATATAACCCGTTGGTCTGTCATTGCCAACACCTTCTTCTCAAGCATAAAATGAGGAATATTTCGATTTCGCAGATTACGGATATAATTATTTTCTCCGCCCCGACCACCGGCGGCGTCAAGAAGCCGCGTTGATACGTATCTCAAAGTAGCTTCCCTAGAGGAAGTAATCAGACCAATGACTGAGTGGTCGCGATTTCAGCGGGCTTGGCACCGTGGTTCTATTTGGCGCGCACAACTCTTGAAGCTTGTGAGACGATATCATTATTTACTGGATCCGATTCGGAAAGCGTCTGGGCGCTCATGATGGCCGTATAGTGTTTTTGCGATAACTGCACCCGGCGTTGAGCTGCTCGAGCTGGCCCTCTCTATGTTTGTGCGGCTTCGATTCCGTGGGTAGGACACGACAATTCAGTTTAACACTTTTATTCTGCTTATAAAGTTAAACAATCCTCGATTATCAATGATTATTGCCCCACTATGTCTTGAAGGTCGGGCTATCTAATGCGCTGTTCTGTAATGGCAAATTCCAATGGCAAATGACGAAACAATCGCAAACGAATTGCTCGATGAGCGGACAAATTAAGAGACGAAACGTGTAGACGATCTGTGAAGTACCCGTATATGACTCGATATATTCTGCGTATGTCTAGAGCCATATTTCTATCGTGTCCAATATTGAATAATATCCGACAGGGCAGATCCATTTTCAGCGCTACTTACTTATCAGCCTTGTAATATTACTTCAGGTCTGGCGGAAATGGATGAAATCCGCAGGTTCCGATGACGACGGGCTGTTGACTGCATCCATCTTCGCAGAATCAGTGAAGCAACAAAAGAACGATCCAGAATTCAGGGAGGCATTTTTGGAACTATGCCAACACTTCTTCGGTCTCCTGGTTCTCAACGGTGATGGTTTTCTACAGGAAGAAGAATGCGCTAATGCATTTTCCGATATTGGCTTCCAGGATGCTAACATCATGCGCAGAGCTTTTGAGTGCGTGGATCTCAACGGAGATGGAAAGCTGAGCCTGTGCGAGTTTACTACTGCGTTTGTGGAGTATCTTACATCAGAAGATGAGAGCAGCCCATATGTGGTGTTGTGGGGACCACTGGCTGATTGACACAGATGATTTCTCATTCTGAAAGCTTATGCAGAGATGTACGTACACCTTGGGGGTAGGGGATCATGTGTCCCCTGGGTCAATATGGAAGAGGGTGCAAAACTGATGATTGATACTATGATTTTTTAATATTTTGATGCAAACTAATTTCTCTCAAACAAATTAGAAAGATTTAATTATTACGCACCATAATACCTTACAAGCATGATTTTGACGCCTTCGTGCGCCCCTAATAAGTGATCACGAGGGCCACAAACTATGTACAGAAATTGATGACTGAAAAGGCTGCTCCATATCCGGAATGAAGTTCTACCGGAAACTACGTTGGATCTTCTTGGTTTTATTGTTTTATGTGGAGATGACGTATTTCTATATACGAACTTCTCTGCAAATTCATCTAACAATTGCTGTTTCAATTGCAAGCTGTGAGCTCTCCTTCAGCACATTTAATCTATTTTGTCGTATTTGCGGGCTTCAATGAGACAAGATCGTTTCAGTGATCTTACTCTTCTTAACATCGAACGAAAAACATCGGAGAAAAACAATTTTGATAACATTGCTGATCAGTTGACGACAGTTAAATCAAGAGAAGAAGTCATTGTAGATAGACCTATCTTGTTGGATTTTAAAAGGGTTTGAAGATACACCACCTCCGTATGAGCAATTTACCATCTGGCCATCAGGGTCTGCCCATTCGGCCTCTTTAACATCCGATTTGGTCAAGCCTGTCGGCTAAGTAACTGTTTTTTATGTGGGTCCATAGTTGACCCACCCGTTTGTTTGTCGTTAAAATTACAAAGCCAACAACTGAATATAAAATCTCAATGCCAAGTTTCGTTAATCAATCTCTATTTAAAAGTGTTCGTGAAGTAACAATTGGGCAGAGTTATGGAAAACAGCAGAAGTCTGTAAGCAGAAGCATAAAGATCGATTGACGAGTCTCTGGACTAGAAATCTAGTCGACTACAGGTCCAAAGAAGAGCCTACTTGGACTATCTTCATCAGAAATAATTGTCTAGAAACTGTACAAGACAACGTTTTAGTCATGACATGATGCAAAGTCATGTAGGTCCCAGTGTTGTATGCAAGACTTGAAACTTCAAGATTAAGACAAGACCGAGAAAGTGAGGTGCCGAGACCGAGACCGAGAGGTACCAAGACCGAGACCGAGACACTAGGTTCAAGACAGTACGAGACAGTAAAAGACAAGTGATCCTATATAAAATGCTGTAAGATGCTAATGTATCAGTTTTCGGTAGTAAGGTTCATTTGTAATTTCGATTTGAAACTTATAATGTGTATAGTACCAATTCCTAAGAATAGTTTTGTATTGTTGGTCTTACTTCTGAATAGTATAAAGAGAGCCTTAAGACAGTTAACGCAAAACTTATCGAGACCGCTTGTCCGAGACAGAACAAGACTTTCACGTCAAGACAGTTTCTAAAAATTCGATACACTACCTCGAGACCGAGACAGCAGGCATCCGAGACCGAGGCCGAGATACTAAAAAGCTGTCTCGAGACGTCTCGAGACCGAGACACAGTCTCGAGACCATACAACTCTGGTAGGTCCACAGTAGGCTAACAGTACCGATAACTACGCATGTTGAATTCTTAGAATGCCATATTGCAAAAATGCACTCGGGCCCTTAAAACATGTCGAAGAGGCTGTTCAACATCTGCAATTGTTACAACAGGGTTCGTGCTACAAATGTTGACAACTATTACTTTGTATTTCTGACAATATCAATGCCATCTTTTCCAGCCTCTCTCAGCTATAATCAAACAATGGTGCTGTTTCTCCAATAACTTAAGGCCCTACCGCTGTAAGAATTTGACAAATCTTACCCAACCCAGATAATACCAATTCTCAGAGGTCATTTTTAAGTCTCGTATGCGATCACTTGCATCTCGAGCAAAAAGAAGTTTAATGACTTTGAAAATTAACTGGCGATCAAAAATTACAATTTTGTGGCCAATCGCAAAGGTTCATAGAGCAAAATTAACATGATCAATTTTATGAGGTAGGCCACATAAAGACTCATAGGCCTACATGTGGTAAACTGAAAACGACTAGGCTATTCGAGCTTCTTATAAACTATATTCCTGTTGCTGCGAATAATGGTAAAGGAAGTCAGTGAATGAATTAACGAACTCCTCGATGCTCAGCTTCCCGTCGCCATTGACATCAATTGCCTTGAAAGTATCTCTTGTGAAAGATGTATCTGGGACTCCGAGTTGGTGAAATATTCTCTTGTGTTCGTCCTCTTGTAAATAACCGTCGCAGTTGACATCCAACAGGTAGAAAACGCCGCGCATCAGACCATCTTTAAGTTTTATTATTTCCTGGTCGTAACGCTCCTTCCCAATTGAGTCGACGAACTCACCTATGGTAAGTCGCTCCTTGTTGAGGCTCCACGAGTACACGTACTTATCTGCTGAACCAGGTGATGATAAAATCAATGATAACGTTAACAACTGGCATATTAATAGTTGTCATCACGATGATCATGCTAATTTGTTCTATTTGCAACTCTAAGTGGTTATTCTTATGCCTTAAAATACTTCGCTCTTCCATGGACTTAGATGTTATTATTAATATAGTTGTCCGGCGGTCAATGGGATAATACCCTTGAAAGCAACCAGCTTGTGACGCTGGATGAAGATAGACAGATTCTGAATAGGATAAGAAGACAAGCGTTTGCATCTACCATCGTTATTATTGTTATTATTATTATTATTATTATTGTTATTATTGTTATTATTGTTATTATCGTCATTATTGTTATTATTATTATTATTATTATTATTATTATTATTATTATTATTATTATTATTACTATCATGATTATTATTATTATAGATGCAAGAAATAGCCTCTGAAGGCAACTGCATTGAAGCGTTGGATGCAGACTGATAATCGTTGGAATAAGTAGCTGGTTTCTCTAGGGTCTCTGGTGACCTGTGTCAGAAGGCGACCCGAGTCTTTGAAAAAGTCCATTCCGTCGTTGTTGACTGGGCCAGTGGTCTCAAAGGCCAATGGAACGAAGAGATAGGTAACAGCGAGCTGGCTGTACTTGATGATCTTCCTGGTGGTTGCCACCGTCGCTGCAGCCCCCACCGAAGAGGACGTCTCTTGGAAATATGATTATTATTTTTAGTTTTCCCCCGAGGTACATATGATCCCTCGGTATTCAAAAAATTATGGGGCATTGTTCTGGGATGGCTATTATTATTATTATTATTATTATTATTATTATTACTATTATTATTATTATTATTATTATTATTATTATAAGTAGCAGTAGTAGTAGTAGTAGTTTTAGTGTTAGTATTATTATCATTGTTATTGCTGCTATTATTATTATTAGCAGTAGTAGTAATGGATGCAGTTGCTGTAATGATGGCAGTGAAAGTTGTAACAGTTGTAGTCGTCGTGTCGTGGTAGCATAAGTAGAAGTCATTGAAGTAAAAGCGTTTCTTACGCTGTCTAAGCCAGACAATATAATATGAGCGTCTAACTTTCGTAACTACAGCTGTGAGATGTTTAGCTTTTTGATGGTCAGCATTCTCGAAGTTAACGAATATAGCCGCCAGTCCAACGTAGTCGTTCTCCGACATGACTCGATCTTTGTCGTAATCGAATAAGGCGAAGAACGTTCGCACCTTACTCCTCCCAAATCTAGACATTCTGGGGAGAAACACAAACGAATTTCAACTTTTAGGCAGAAATATAATTAACGGTCCAACTTCCATTTGAGCATGATTCTTTTCAGTTTCTAGTTAAACGCGTTAATTTTCATTGATCCTCTTTCCATTTAAGCGGCATTCTACCATCAAGTCAGTCTTTATAGATATAGGCAGAATTCTTTTAATCTATCCCCCCCGGTTCAGTAATTTTTTAATCAATCCAGTTACTACTTAGGCACGATAATTTTCATCCAACACGCTTCCTTATTAGCGGCAATTTCTTATCAATCCAGCTTCTACCTAGGCACGACTATTTTCATCGATACAGCTTCCATCGAAACGCAATTATTTTCACCAATCCTGCTTCTACCTAAGCAGAATCAGTTTTCGTCGATCCCGCTATAATTTAAGCAGCATTTCTCCATCAATCCAGTTTTTACCTATGCGTGAGGCTTCTCATCGAACCAGCTTTTTGCTGATTATTTTATCCATAGGACCAATTTCAACCCACCACTTATTCGCAGATATATAGAATTAATATAATTAATTGTATAATTAATAAACATACGATCAGAGAAGATGTCCCTTGTTTATTTCATTTAGCCTCAACTTACTTTCTCCCTAAATTCATGCAGTAGAATTTCAGATAAAAAATTAGAAGGCGATATCTGTGGCGATAGTACATCTGTTTCAGTGTTGCCCACAGAGACAAATTTCTATCTGACTATGTGCATAACTAGCATAAATACAAATAATTTTTGCTAACATTGAGTACTCGACATAAATTGCTTTCCAGAATATCAGCGAGTTTTTATTTGCAGTTGGGACCCTCAGCGCCTTGTTGACAATTAGGCTCTGCGAAATAAGTGGT
This sequence comes from Bimastos eiseni, assembly GCA_959347315.1. Lineage (NCBI taxonomy): Eukaryota > Metazoa > Annelida > Clitellata > Crassiclitellata > Lumbricidae > Bimastos > Bimastos eiseni. Next base: position 12,459,557 of record OY365816.1, on the reverse strand, counting down.
GGGTTGAAATTGGTCCGGGCTGGAGTACCGTCGCAATCCGACCCACCAGAATCTGGACCCGATACAACTCGATCCGACGATACGTTCGCAACTCGACCAAGCCTGGCTCGTGAGCTGAACAGTACAAGAGTTATCGTTGTTAGTGTCTCTTCAACGACTAGCTTTGTGAGAGCAAAAAACAGTTGTCGATGCTCTCAACCTTCATCAAGTCTTTGATCTGGCACTGGCTGGCATTAAGCTCGGACGGACAATGCGCGGACATCCGGTGACGGAAGTTTCCTTTTTCTCTAGTCAGTGGATTTATTATAGCCATACTGGCAGATGATTTTTTGATGACAAAATCAAGTTTGCCATTGGCACTTGCTATTTGAACCCTGTAAGCCTAATAAATTATTACAGCAAATTTATAGGTTCCACTGATCAATAATTACTATTCGTCTACGCCAATGGAAAATATGATATTTATCGGCACCTGCCATTTTCTTATCATTAATATCGTTCGCCACGTTCAGAAGATATTAATCTAGCGAACGCAATGGTCGCGTGCAGAAATAGCACCAGAAACAGCCTTTATTAATAAAACATTATCATCGTATCATTAGGCTTAATGTGCGCATAACTTGTTTATTAAAGTGAGCCATACATTTAAATGTGTTGTCATAATATTGTTTACAATTTCTGTTCGAATAAGATATGCAAACGAATGCTACTCTCTTAAGGCCACCAGCTGTACTGTCCTACTTGTTACTTTACACTAATTGTATCGCCAAGTTCTCTATTGAATTCGGGCTACTAAAACTTATCTCTCCACGTGCTAGCTATACTTGGTTAGCTAAGGCTAGTGAGGTTCATGTCTGTACACCGTTGCATCTGTTATCTATTCCCGTTTACTTCCTCTAACCGGTTATCACTTTCCAATAATTTCATCAACTATCCTACTAGGCGACCCTAACTTGCGGGATCTTGGGATCCTAACTGGGTCAGCCTGCTCACTCACTCTCGTGACTACATATATCCTTTCTCAACTATATTTATTACTGCATTCATTGTGGAACCTGTACGCTTCATTGACAGATGATTGTTTGGCAGTCGGATATAATATAGCTTTTCAGTAATTTCATGTCTGAGACAGCCATAGTATTAAGTAGATGCACAACATTCTGCCAATATGAGATGGAAAGAGAAGAGCGGCATCTCTGGTTTCCCCCGTGCTTAGGCCCATGCACCCTGACCTGCGGCCACCAATCTCCACCCAAGGGCTTCATTTCCACCTCCAATGTATTAACGTAAAGTTATTAGGATAATTTCTTCAATTTTTTTAATTCTTATTCCTAGGTTTTCCTCGTTTGGCCAGTTGTCACTGACTAAAATCAAATTAACAAACTGCCAGGTAACGCGCCAAATATTCGTAGAAATTATATGAGGGGTGCTGCGGAGATAGACCAGGTAAAAATTCGTACTCAAAAGTTCGGAAAATTGATGAGGAGATCTATAGTTTCATTGGAACGGAGATTAATTAACTATTATTGAATTTGCTCTAATATTCTTGAAGAATAATAACGTTTTAGTAGGTTTGGGAGTTGGGACTGGTGCTGTCTGAGAATGTGGCGTATAGTTTTGCATTGGCTTGATTCGGCCGATGTTAAAATTAATGTCATTTTGCTGACGCAAGTCACACTTAAGTGACTTAACTATAGAAGACTCACACCCGTGCAACCATACAACGGCTTGGTTAAGGGTCGAAATTGGATCGGTACGGTGGAGAGTTGACAGGTGAACACGGTGGCATTACCTCTGAGTGGCAGTCCTTAGATGGCGAACTAAGAAACACATCCGCTAATTCGTCGAGGACCAAGGTGTAGGTAGGCCTACGTAGAACATACATTCGTCGCGTGTTGGTCGGCAGATTGAGACGCCACCGGCGACTGAAGGTAGATCTCACTCCAATGACATGAAACTCTATCACTAGAACTCTCCAATAACATTATGCTCAGCATTTGCCAGCGAAATCACATTCATACAGGATAATCTGTAGAAATGACACAGAAGTCAATCAAGCGACCAACATGACCAGTGACATGCGTAAATATCTAGTAGGAGTTTGCTGATGTAAACCAATACCTGACCCATCCGTGTGTCTGTATGCCCTGTTTGCCTTCTTTTTATTCCGGTAACCTGATTCTTAAGTGTATCTGCTACATCTTAGATGCGCGGGCTTCGTCAAATAACAAAATACTATGAAGATATGTCGACGCTCTCGCGTAGAGTAACAATGTTTTAATCAATATTTGAAAACGTATACATAAGCGAACTGTCTGTGTATGCAATACTCTAAAAGTAAAATTACCAAGGCTAAGAGTTCAAAAGAATATTCCCAATGCCTGCAATATGGACATGTTATAATTGTCTGTTGCAAAGTTTCGTAAATAAATAGCAAATGCAACGTCATGTGAACACTACCAAGACTCCAGAGGCATAAAGTGGAATTCACGTAGCCTGAATCTATTTTCTATATAAATCTGCTGTCAAAGCTGCTGATAGTCATTATGGCTATTAACACATTTTCCAACATCTTCCTTGGCTTAGCAAAATTTCCCAATTTATTTTTCTCACATTGCTCGCATAGGAGAAAGTAGGTCGCAATTCGCTCGAATCAAACTAGTTAATGTAGGCCTATGGTCAAAACTATGGTGTCCACTCGATAGTCTGAAGGTTCGATAGTCCGAAGATTCGATAGTCCGAAGGTTCGATAATCCGAAGATTCTATGCTCCGACATTAATTTAAATATTAGCTAGATTAATTGATGAAAAGAATGTGTAAAACTGGGAATTGAATTTATATGAAAAGAATCATGCCTAAATGGAAGCTGGATGAATGAAAAAAATGGTGCAATCCAGCTTCCAGCCAAGCATAATTCTTTACATCAATTAGCTTCTATTAAAACCGCAAATGTATCACCTATCTACCAAACACCATGCAATCTTCGGACTATCGAACCTTCGGACTATAGACACAGAACCAAAACAATTTGTATCTACCAGTGCGTACAAGAGGAAGAGAGTGATCTAGCCGATCGATTTCTAGTTTGTAATACAACAATAGGGTTAACCTAGAGCAAAGGGAGTTCTAAAAGGTGAGGGAAGCTAGCTGATAGATTGTGGCATGACAACAATTAGTAGAAAGCCAAAGGTCCATAAGCAGAAGCATAAAGCTCGAACTGACGAGTCAATGAACTTGAAATCTAATCGACGAGAGGTCCGAAGTAGTACTTGTTTTCGCTGGCGTTATCCTCTGAGAAAAGATACTCGTAGAAGGCAGTAATGTACTCATCGATGCTCAATTTTCCGTCGCCGTTGGTATCAATTGTCTTGAAGGCAGCTTCCGAGAAAGACGTGTCGGGCACACCGCATTGGATAAATAAGCTCTTGTGTTCATCCGGCTGTAAGTAACCGTCGCAGTTGACGTCCAACTGGTTAAAGATGCCCCGAATCAGATCATCTTCGAGCCTCATCAATTCCTGGTCGTAGCACTGCTTAATCATTGAGTCCACGAACTCGTCAATGGTAAGTCGGTCCTTGTTTTCAACGAACTTCACGTACTTATCCCAGACCTGTAAGTCAGTACAAAGCAACCTTCAATAATTGTGTGCTGAATGGAAATATCACAAGAGCACAATAATTACGTCACAATGAACACTCCAACAATGCGCTGTGATGTAACTTAAAGTATTTGCTTTCAGTTACACCGACGATGGCGGTTGTGGAAATATAATGGGTTTATTATGGTACGCCTGCTTGTGAGTTACAGAAGTGTCTTGATTATCGGGATTTTGACAACTTTCTAAGATTAGAATTCACTAGTTTGAACGATTGCCTTTCGGACCTACTTTTAATATAGAGTGTAGCGCATACTGAGGAGAGCAGGAACTCGAAAGCTTTGAATTCTCAAAGCTTGTGGAAAGATGCACAAGTGAAAACGTTCAAATATCAATAGGGTGAGTGGGTAATGAGTTTTCGTCTAATATTTATTATACTTATTATCTATTGTACAATGTACACGCACGATGAGGCTGAGTGCAAAAATGTGATCCCATAAATTGTTACTATAGCTTGTGTTCAAAATTAATGACACTGGCATTTCGACCAAATATAGCCTACATTGTAATAGCATTTTCCCCACTGAATTGTAACCATCGCAACATGTTGAAAGCTGCCAAGCATATATTCGAACAGAACAGCAAGGACAAGATGACGGACTATTATGCAGGAGTCGCCAACGACTGACAGGTGTCAGAGTAAGGATACGGGTACGGTTGCTTAACACTATGGCTCTGAAGTCGAGGTGTCCAGTTTGGACCACCTGCGCACTGAGAACTTAGATGGTTCAGTCACGGTCACATAAAATGCCAAAGTATGTATGTTAAGATGGCTAGCTTATATTCCGTGGGGACGACCTAATAGCTTAACGTCTTTACGGGAAAACCGCTTTTGCCCAAACCCGCAATGTATAACCTGTATCCGACCAGAACCCGTGAAATGTGCACCTGCATGTATACACGACCAGTTAAACCCGCGGGTGCGAATATAGCCGAAAACCCTTATTATTATTATAATTATTATTATTATTATTATTATTATTATTATTATTACAGCAGTTTTATATAGCGCCCCATTAAGGTCTTACTTAGAAGCGCTCCCAGCCAAACTACGGTCAAACAGGACTGTCTTAAGGCCAGAGAAAACATAGCAGATTGGCCTACTGGGGTGAGACGCAATGCTACTGGAAGGCCATTCCAGGTCACCGGACCAGCCAGTGAAAAAGCACGGCGCTGTCGGAGAGCAGTCCTCGCACGGGGGACAAGCAACTCCGCCTGCGCAGCAGAACGCAACAGACCACGGTGTCCAACAGTTGTTGACATCACGCATGTACCTAGAGACTCGGTCAAACCTAGGGATGCGGCACACCAGTCGGGCGGCCAAGCGCAAGACCCTGTCAATGCATTTAAGCCGACACACCGGGAGCCCATCATATATGGCGCTGCAGTAGTCTAGGCGGGAGACTACAAAGGAATGGACAAGCGCAGAAGCAGCATCTTGAGAGAGGGAGCGTGATACCACCCTAGGTTGCCGAAGCTGCTAGTAACAGCTGCGACAGAGTTGACTGATATTTTGGAAAAAGGCAAGCTCTAAAATCCAAGATTATTCCCAAGTCTCTGACGGAGGACAAGAAAGTCAGGTACGGATACCTCAAAGCGAGGGACCCGATATCTACTTTTGCGAGCTGCTGGCGAGTGCCAAGCCAGATGAGCTGTGCCTCGCTCGAGTTAAGTCGTAGGTGATTTGACAACATCCAAGCCTGGAGGTTCTCAGTGGCTTTGCTGATTGCACCCACAAAGTCGCCTCCCCGCCAGACAGTGGGCATATGTTTGGATGTCATCAGCATAAGAGTGGTTGAGAACAACCTGGTATCCATTACAATGATATGCCGTTGGCCTATAACAATACAATCGATTCCTAGTAGTTTCTTGGCTAGTATACAAAATGTGTCCAATGTCCACCGTCCAATTAAAAGAGAAATATTTCGGCAGCCAAGAATTTTTATAATTATATAGCCCAGCTAGACAGTATGTAATAATTATAGTAATCATAATGGTCAAAAATCATAATATTATTGATGATAATCATAACGATGATGATGATTGTGATGATGATGATGACGACGATGACGATAATGATCATGACGACGATGATCATGATGATAACGATGATCATGACAATGATAATAACAACGATATTTATAATGATAATACTACAGATAATGCTGCTGCTGCTGATAATGATGAATCTATTAATCATATATTCATAACTAATATTTTATTATGATAAGATTTTTAATTATGATGATGATGATGATGGTAGCTACCATTATATTTATACTAATAATAACAATAATAATAAAATAATTTTAAAAAATACAAAATAATAAAAATGATGATGATAATATGTGGCCTGTGGCCATCGAATCACTGGGCCCCATTAACTGTACCGGAATAGTTTATACAACAGCTGGGCCGCCGTATGACGCAGGCGACGGGAGACCCAGGCTTAACAACTCATCTTTTCCAACGTCTATCTATTTGTACACAACGTTTTGATGCAGTGGCATTCATGGGCTCTTTTGTTCAGCTCGATGGGGACGAAAACTTTTAACGCACTTCTGTGTTCTCAGTGAACCTGAGGAACCTTTTCCACAATACTACTACTACTACTACTACTCCACCTACTACTACTACTACTACTAATAATAATAATAATAATAAGAATAATAATAATAATAATAATAATAATAATAATAAAATAATGATAATTATAATAATATATTTATATAATAATATCATGATAATATTATTAATATAATAAGTATTCCTCATTAATCAATATTGACTCATTTTATTGACAACTTCACATTTGAAATAATAATAATAATAATAATAATAATATTATTATTATTACTATCATAGTTCTTACAATATTGATAATGATTATAAGGAGAAGAATGGTTAGTCAATGCTGATATTAATTATGATAAGAAGAATCTTTATAGATGGATGAGGAAAATCTCAATAGAATAGACGAACGTCTCGGGGTCTTGCAAACACAAACATGCGTCACAAATCTTGATGGCCTTCCGAATAATAAACAGACCCAAATGGATCGACGCTTAATAATAATAATTATTTCTGTTTAATTATAAACTGACAACTCTGTTATAGGAATAAGGGGCATAATGTACATATTTCATATTTGGCAAAACCATATACAAGGAAGTATATATTTCTTGCATGGTCAGTCAATGCAGATGTGTATTAATTTTATTATTATTATTACTATTATTATTATTATTATTATTATTATTATTATTATTATTATCGTTATTATTATTATTACTATTGTTTGGCTAAACTACAGCTGCACAAAAGAGCCTCTAAAGGCAACTGCGTTGAAGCGCTGGATGCAAACTGACAATCGTTGGAACAAGTAGCTTGTCTCTCTAGGGTCTCTGGTGGCATGTGTCAGAAGGCGACTCAAGTCTTTGATGAAGTCTATTCCTTCGTTACTGACTGGGCCCATGGTCTCAAAGGCCAATGACAGTGTTATTATTATTATTATTATCATTTTATTATTATTATTATATATATTTGCAGCAATCGCAGTAAGGTAATAGCAGTAGAAATAGTAGTGGGGGAAATGCCGGCAGTAGTAGTGGTGTAGTGAAAGGTGAGTAGTTGTAGTAGTTGTTGTTCTTGACGTTGTTGTGAGCAGTTGTCTTTCACAATCTAAGACAAGAAACAGTATTCTGAGCATCTCACCTTCTCAAATGTGCTTTCATGATATTTTGCTTTGGTCTTGTCTGTCTTATCGAAGGTTGCGTATAGAGTCGCCATTCCAACCCAGCTTTCCCTCGAAATGACTCCATCCTTGTCGAAGTCGAATAGGGTGAAAAACGTTCGCAACTTTCTCTTCCGAAACTCAGACATGCTGTGACGGAAAAAACCGAATTTACACTTGTAACAACAACTTAAACTCCAACCTACGGGTGCAATCCTTCGATACTTGAGCGTAATTGAGCACTACTTAGACCTGAGTATGTTTCATGTTGGGTTCTCGTTATGGTAATATTATTTTTCCCGCCCATAAGTCTCAGCTTTCTGGGACGCGGTTTTCTTTGGGCGCGTCCATCAACAACGCGGTTAATGGCCGACGAATTCGGCGTAATATGCCCTATGTGGTAACCCAACACGTAGCGACTGTACTCACGTATTGTATATGCGGTTGTTGCAAATTACTAAAACTTTGTTCCGAGAAAGAGATACGTTATGAAACAAAAATGTGCTGCAGCTTTTAGACCTATATTGGCTTATTTATCAACGGCGCAATCAAATCTACCTAGGACTACCCCCAGTCTGTCCGTTAACATACTTTATTAGCTTTAATCAATTTGTACAGAGAAATGCCTCAGTCTTCCTTATCCTGCAAATATATGGCTTCATTAATGCCTATCTTATTATTTCAAATAAAGGCGATGGCTAATTTGATATCTATCAGAAATACCCCAGCCTTGTTTTCTAGTAATAATTTAATCAGATATCACATATTGAAGAACAGGACAAATACGAGATGGGGCGCTTGGAATTGACTGATTTACTGACATGCACTTTATTTAAATATTGATTTTATACATATAACAATATTTTATTATGACTTTAATTTTTAATCTTTTTACACACGTGTTCTAATCAATATAGTGGCCTGCTGTCGATATAATATGTCGATAGCTAGACCAGCGTTTCCCAAACTGTGTTCCGCGGAACCCAAGGGCTCCGTAAGGTGAAGATAAGAGTTCCGTGGAAAACTTTCAGTGTGAACAAATGGAGGCTTGTACTCAATATCTGTGTGTAACTTTATATGAAAGAGAATTCGTGTGTAATTGTCATCGATATTTGTCCTGTTATTTATTTAATATTGGCCTTAACCTTTAATTAATTATCTGCATTCTCAAGCGTTTGTACCTGCAACAAAATATGTTCAGTTAAGAACGAGGGTTCCGCCAAAAGTTTAAGCTCAAAAAGGGTTCCACGGCCAAAAACGATTGGGAAACTCTGAGAAACAATAATGTTATTGTCTATTGCCTTTTATTGGAACTTTAATGGGATGATATATTCATTCGTAACCGAAATGTTGATACCACCCTTCTTCCAATTTTTTTTTACTCAGAAGTGCACACACGCCACGACGACACAATTGCAGTTGTACTGCAGAGCAATTGTGCGCGAAGAACTTGCTCAAGTTCTCTACACAATGATTGACCCCTCGGACGATCGAGTGTCGAACCCGCTCGCTCAGTAGCCCAGTCAGAAAAAGAACCCAGCGAAGAGTAAATGTTTTGACGAGAGATAGAGCTGTGGAGTGGTTTTCGGAAGGAATGGTAAAAAGTAAAGACGAGGGAAGGAAAAGCATTCCTAAGCAAGAGCCCAAAGGAGGTAAAACTTTGAACCATAGTAGCCGTATAAGTTATAGCTCGAGTTGGTCGATGAGAAGCTGAAGAAATAGGGAGTGAATGCAGTGCATGTGTCATTTCTGGATTATATCCAGTTTCGACATACGAATCAAAACAAAAACTTTAAACTGTGTGCCGGTATGGAGAGAGTGAGCCAGAGCAGCTGATGAACATAAACGAGGCGATGTTGGCGAATTTAGAAAGGCGATCGAACAGTAAAGTCTGACAGCATTATCGAAGATAGACTGGATCAACGACCATAGGGCGGCCTTTAATCCATTCATCCATCTATGTATCTGATTGTGTTTCTGTATGTGAATCAATCAATCGATCGATAAATGAGTGAATGAATGAATGAATCAATCACTCAATCAACAAACCAACCAACCAATCAACCAACTAACCAACTTATCTATCTATCTATCTATCTATCTATCTATCTATCTATCTATCTATCTATCTATCTATCTATCTATCTATCTATCTATCTATATAGCTATATAGCTATCTATCTATCATCCATCCACCCATCCATCCATATATTTATCTATCTATCGATCGATCGATCTGTGTATATATATATATATATATATATAACATATAACATCAACATTGGGCCCCATCTTGGTGGACCTATCTCTCTCTGATGAACATTCAGTTTAAGTTTTCACTGTCATTTTTATAATAACCCAGCTGTGCCTTGCTTCAAAACATCTTTCTCGCCATATATCCCGTCCACTTTAAATCACTTCATTGAGTCCTCTTTGAACTTTCGATTGGCTTTACCGTTTTCATTTTGTTCCTGGTGTTCGGACAACAATGGCTAAATCCAAGACCATTGTCTGCTTTGGTCCACCTTCATGGAATCGAGTTCCCTCTTCTCTTCGCTCTGCCAGGTTCTCTGGTTGCATCTCCATCTCTTTTTCTCACCTTAAAACTTCCTTTGATCTGTGGTACGCCGCTTATGATGGGTTAACATTTCTAAAAAATGTATTATAGATGATGAGATAAAATTAAGTTTAAAAGTGATAACAGAGGTGATGTGAGTAACAAAGGTAGGATAGAGAGGGAGAGAGTGACGGGAAGGGAGACGAAATACCTTGCGGGTCATCTGGCACAACTCTCTTCGATACATACATGTAGGCCTACTGTAACAGTCCTGCCCTTATTGGGCAGTCTCTTCTCTAGTGCGTCTCTTCTCTTCCGCAGAAGGTTTATTCTCTTGTCTTTTATAGAAGTTATTGACGAAATATCAAGTGACTTTTTCACATATCTTCAACGTTGAACGGCAGAGAGAGAGAGGGAGGGAGACAGAGAGAGAAGAGATAGAGAAAGAGAGAGACAGAGAGACAGAGGAAGAGAGAGAGGAAGGGACGAAGGGCGAAAGAGACAGAGAGAAATAAAATGAGAGAGAGAGAGAGAGATTGGGAGATAAAGAGAGAGAGGCAGGGAGAAAGAGAGAGAGAGGCAGTGAGACGGAAAGAGAGAATGAGTGAAGTAAAGAGAGAAAGAGAGATAGAGGCAGAGATAGAGAGAGGAGGGAGCAAAGGAGAGAGAAAGAGAGAGAGGGAGAAAGAGGGAGTTTTAGAGAGAGAGAGAAAGGCAAAGAGAGAGGGAGGGACAGGGAGAAGGGACCCGAAAGACCTTGCATGTGATTTGGCATCAGCATATATAAAACAAAGAATACTCCACCCAAGTCCAACTTCCAGATAACAAGATCATACAAGAACATATGCACATGTATGCAAACACATAATACGTACATAGGCCTACATACGGTGCCAGACAATTATTCGACATTTAAAGCAATGATTTTGATATAGGAAGTTACAGAATTTTGCTTTTTGAAATTTCTGTCACTTGCTTGCTCAATTGTGTCTTAATGTTATGATGATGAGCATCTTTGCCAACTAAGTTCAATCACAAAGAAGAGGACAATTTTATGTGATAGGTGTATTGTAAATATTTCTTATTTAGAGTCAGTCAATCAATCAATAAATCAATCAATCAAACACAATACTGTGAGCGTGTGCCGACATTCTACGCAAAGAAACAATGCATTCTATCTAGTTTTTAGTTGTTTAATCAACATTTAACTTATCACGCTGAAGCGAATTGTCTTTGCAAGCAAACCTATGAGACTGAAAATTGCAAAAGCCAAAAGTTCATAAACAAAATTCCCAATACCTTCAATTTCCACATGTTACAATCGCAGTAGCGAATTGAGATAGGCCTAACTCGGACGCATGTAAGCAGTAATGCACAAAGATGATCGTTAATAAAATAGCAACATTTTGGTCAGCCTGCGAAATAAATCAGAGTTCTATAAGCAGAAGAATAAAGATCCATGACGAGTCTCTAGTCTGGAAATCTAGTCGCTTAGAGGTCCGAAGTAAGTCACAAATGGACTCTTTTCATCCTCCGAGAAGAAGAAGTCGAAGCATGCACTAACGAACTCTTCAATGCTCAGTTTGCCGTCGCCGTTGACGTCGATGACCTTGAAAGTCTCTTTTGTAAAAGACGTATCCGGCACTCCGAGTTGGTCGAATATTCTCTTGTGTTCGTCCTCCTGTAAATAACCGTCGCAGTTGACGTCCATCAGGTAGAAAAAGCCGCGTATTAGACCATCTATCCCTTTCATGACTTCCAGGCTATAGTGCTGCTTATCGAGTGAGTCGACGAGCTCGTCTAGTGTAAAGCGCTCCTTCTTTTCAGCGTGTTTCACGAACTGCTCCCAAAGCTAAGCATGCCAATAAACTTTGTCAGTAGTTTTCAAAATATAATGTGTGCAAAACAGTAAAACTGCAAAAGACAGCGACATCAAAATGAACACTCAAACGATATGGTTAGCAATATTAACCTTTTACAGGGTTAAATAAGGGTTATAATTATAGTGCGTGCTCATAGGCTACATAACAGTGAGTGCTATCATGTGTCTCTGAAGTCAGAACATTCAGAGAGTTCTAATCACAGGTTGAACGTTGTGTTAGCTTGTCAGTGGTACAAGACAATACAACTGAAATTTGATATTGCGCGTCTTACAACCAGCTCAGAAGTACACACACGACACAAGCCTCGACGTAGCAACTGCAGTTGTAATGCAGAGCAATTGTGCGCGACGGACTTGCTCAAAGTGCCTACAAAGGGATGCCTCGGATGAGGATTGAACCCACACACCCAGCGCACATTGAGCGTTACGGGCTGGCCGCTCTAACCGATTAGTCACCGTGCCACAAGTATAGGGTGGGTGCAGTAGAAAGCAATTACGTTAAGGCTTTGAATTGTCAATGCAACCTGCATTCTAAATAAAATAGCTATGGACTTTTAACTCAAATTTGTGAAGGTGATCGATATAACTCCAATATATTTCTACCGTGTGGCACGGTGGCTGATTGGATAGAGCGGTCGGCCCATAACACTCAGTGTGCGCTGAGTGATAATAATAATAATAATAAAAATAATAATAATAATAATAATAATAAAAGTAAAAGTAATAATAAGCCAGACCATGAAGAGGGCCACGAGTTTCACCAACCCCTCTTCTGGGTGGCCCAGGTGTTCCCAGAGCCAACTACTAGGCCTACCACTTTCCTCAGAGTATTTTTCACTTAGTGTGACAATCGTTCCATGTTGAAAGTTGGGAAAATGGACAATGGCTAAATTCGCAAACGATAATTATAATAAATAATAACTATTATTATTATCATTACTATTGTTATCAATATAGTTATTATTATTATTACTTTTACTTTTATTATTATTATTATCACCATTACTATTTTTTATTATTATCGCTATGATCATATTTATTGCAATTACTATCAGAATTAGTATTGGTATTTCGTGAATAAAAAGAATAATACAGAGGGTTCGAAATAGGAAAGAATTTTTTGTGGATTGGTTTGATCTAATCTTCGCAAATGTTTATTATTGTGTTTTTTCCCCGTAGTAGTAGTAGTAGTAGCAGGTGGAGTAGGTGTAGTAGTTGTATTAGTAGTAGTTGTTGTAATAGTGGAGTAGGGGAAGCAGAGGCGACACTAGTGGGGTGCGGGGGGTGCGGGCCGCACCGGGTGACACCATCAAGGGGTGACACCAAAATAAAAAAATTGCAAATTTGACAAAGCAGACATAGCTCTGTCTAGTCGGGTTTCATAACCGTTCATTGTTAAATACATGAGCAGGCACAGGGTGCCACCATGCAGAGCGTCTGGTGCTTAAATGAATAAGACTCAGAGCTCAGAGCTGCTCGGAGCCTCGAAGTCGGAGTAGAATCGTGGGTCATTTGCAAACGCGCCAATAAATTAAAAAAATTTAACTTTGTCCGAGTTTGTCGAAGTTCTTTATTTATGTTTTACCTGAAGTATTGAAGTTATATTGTTCAATTTTTTTCTTTCTTATGTCCTTATTACTTTTTGACTTATTTTACAAACATTACTATATGCGATTATATATGGTACAGGAACACTCGGAAGAAGACCATGGTGAAAGTCTAGAGGGGTGACACCAAGGGTTTACCGCACTGGGTGACACCAACCCCAGTGACGCCACTGAGGGGAAGTAGGGGAAGTAGTAGTAGGGGGAAGTAGCGGGGGAAGTACTAGTAGCAGTAGGGGATGTAATGGAAATGCAGGTGGTGGTAATGGTAGTTGAGAAAGTAATAGCAGTAGAAGAAGTAATCGCAATCTAAGCCAAGCAGCATTGTCATCCAAAGGAGCTCACTTTATCAAATTGAGTCAAGAGATGTTCAGCTTTTTCCTCGTCAGCATTCTCGAACTTGACGAAAGTAATGGCCAGTTGCATGAAGTCGTCCTTCGACAACATCCCATCCTTGTCGAAGTCCCAGAGGTTGAAATACGTTCGTATCTTTCTCCTCCAAAACTGAGACATCCTGCAAAAATACAACCGAATTTCCAATTTTTGACAGCATCATTGCCTTCAGTTTGCCCATCCAAAGGTTGGATGACCATCGTGTTTACTTTCTCTATCGGTTGTCAAAACAACTATCCACCGACGCCCTTTCACTTTACCCCACAATTAACAATTTTCACGGTTAGTCCACTTTGCATAATATGCCATTGGCTAGAGGCGCCACATAAATTTTTTGTAAGTTGCATGAAGACAATCAACATTCGCTCAGGCTATCCCAGGTTACCATCTGAATAGATATATGCTCAGCTCGTTCCCGAAACCCGACCAATCTTCGGTAGACAACCCTTTTTACCATTATTCGCTGTGTTTGATTTCTCTATCGTTGTCAAACCACTAACCACCGACGCCCTTTCACTCAATGCGCTCATCCAAAGCTTCCTGCATTTCAATGGACACTTCGCGTGGGAGCCCAGGAACTGTACAGGTCAACGTTTTAGTCATGACATGATGCAAAGTCATGTAGGTCCCAGTGTTGTATGCAAGACTTGAAACTTCAAGACCAAGACAAGACCGAGACAGTGAGGTGCCGAGACCGGGACCGAGACCGAGAGGTACCAAGACCGAGACCGAGACACTAGGTTCAAGACAGTACGAGACAGTAAGAGACAAGTGATCCTCTATAAAATGCTGTAAGATGCTAATGTATCAGTTTTCGGTAGTAAGGTTCATTTGTAATTTCGATTTGAAACTTATAATGTGTAGTACCAATTCCTAAGAATAGTTTTTTTATTGTTGGTCTTACTTCTGAATAGCATAAAGAGAGCCTTAAGACAGTTAACGCAAAACTTATCGAGACCGCTTGTCCGAGACAGAACAAGACTTTCACGTCAAGACAGTTTCTGTAAATTCGATACACTACCTCGAGACCGAGACAGCAGGCATCCGAGACCGAGGCCGAGATACTAAAAAGCTGTCTCGAGACGTCGCGAGATCGAGACACAGTCTCGAGACCATGCAACTCTGGTAGGTCCACAGTAGGCTAACAGTACCGATAACTACGCATGTTGAATTCTTAGAATGCCATATTGCAAAAATGCACTCGGGCCCTTAAAACACGTCGAAGAGGCTGTTCAACATCTGCAATTGTTACAACAGGGTTCGTGCTACAAATGTTGACAACTATTACTTTGTATTTCTGACAATATCAATGCCATCTTTTCCAGCCTCTCTCAGCTATAATCAAACAATGGTGCTGTTTCTCCAATAACTTAAGGCCCTACCGCTGTAAGAATTTGACAAATCTTACCCAACCCAGATAATACCAATTCTCAGAGGTCATTTTTAAGTCTCGTATGCGATCACTTGCATCTCGAGCAAAAAGAACTTTAATGACTTTGAAAATTAACTCGCGATCAAAAATTACAATTTTGTGGCCAATCGCAAAGGTTCATAGAGCAAAATTAACATGATCAATTTTATGAGGTAGTCCACATAAAGACTCATAGGCCTACATGTGGTAAACTGAAAACGACTAGGCTACTCGAGCTTCTTATAAACTATATTCTTGTTGCTGCGAATAACAAAACGTTTATTTAAATACGGTAGAACTGCGTACTGCACCCTTTATATTGGTTTAATCCAAGATGATCATTTTTACGACGGGATCGGGTCTGCTACATAGGACTACTAGTCACGAAAGATATAATTTAATCAGCCTATTTCAATTTGTATACAGCAATGCATTAATATGGCCTGTGTCGCTAATAATGATACGAATTCATTCAAGCCTGTGTACAATTAATTGAAAGTAAAACGATGGTTTTTTTATATTTACACGAGGAGTAAAGGAGACGCAAGGGAGGAGAGGAGGAGGACATTGAACCGGAGGCTCTGGGAGAGGAGGTAAGAGCAACCATAAAGGAAACAACAAAGCGGAAGGAGTATGCGATGCGTAGGGCCTATCAGTTTAGCCGCTCAAAAGTGTAGAGGGAGTAGCTATGAGTGAACTGATAAGGATATGCCAAGATGTAGGCCTGTGCATAACGGGATTATGGCCGGAGGACTTCCTGTACAAATTCATCATGATACAAATTAAATTGAAGTCTGATGCAACAGCATGGAGAGATAACAAAACCAATAGCGTCATTACACACGCGTCAAAAGTCAGGTTAGAAAAACTAGGAAAGAGAGGACAATCAAACACTGAGGCAGTGGACGGAATATATAAGGGCGATAAATTTGAGCTTTGAAAGGGCGTGGGAACTACGGAGATAGTGACACTAAGAGTAGGCCTTCTAACAGATGGGAAATGCGAGAATTGTTTAAATATCTAGAAAGGGCGCTATATAATTGTTTTGATTACATTGATTATATAGAGAGGTCTATACATGTATATTTTATATACATTGTGGCGTTTTCCGCCGGTTCGGACGGGTATCAATCTGTACTGCCCTTGGTAGCAGTCTGTGCTACCCCTGAGCTCCTCGGATGGCAATCTGTGCTACCTCGGGTAACAGTCTGTGCTACCCCTGAGCTCCTCGGATGGCAATCTGTGCTACCCTTGGTAGCAGTCTGTGCTACCTCTGAGCTCCTCGGATGGCAATCTGTGCTACCTCGGGTAACAGTCTGTGCTACCCCTGTGCTCCTCGGATGGCAATCTGTGCTACCCTTGGTAGCAGTCTGTGCTACCCCTGTGCTCCTCGGATGGCAATCTGTGCTACCTCGGGTAACAGTCTGTGCTACCCCTGTGCTCCTCGGATGGCAATCTGTGCTACCCTTGGTAGCAGTCTGTGCTACCCCTGTGCTCCTCGGATGGCAATCTGTGCTACCTCGGGTAACAGTCTGTGCTACCCCTGTGCTCCTCGGATGGCAATCTGTACTACTGTTGGTAGCAGTCTGTGCTACCCCTGTGCTCCTCGGATGGCAATCTGTGCTACCCTTGGTAGCAGTCTGTGCTACCTCTGAGCTCCTCGGATGGCAATCTGTGCTACCTCGGGTAACAGTCTGTGCTACCCCTGTGCTCCTCGGATGGCAATCTGTGCTACCCTTGGTAGCAGTCTGTGCTACCCCTGTGCTCCTCGGATGGCAATCTGTGCTACCTCGGGTAACAGTCTGTGCTACCCCTGTGCTCCTCGGATGGCAATCTGTGCTACCCTTGGTAGCAGTCTGTGCTACCCCTGTGCTCCTCGGATGGCAATCTGTGCTACCTCGGGTAACAGTCTGTGCTACCCCTGTGCTCCTCGGATGGCAATCTGTACTACTGTTGGTAGCAGTCCGTGCTACCCCTGTGCTCCTCGGATGGCAATCTGTGCTACCTCGGGTAACAGTCTGTGCTACCTCTGTGCTACCCTAGTAGTACTGCGAAGGCTATAATAAGAAACTGCAGAGCTCAGTTTGAGAGTGTAGTCAGTCAGAGCAGCAGTAAAAGAGTCCGCAGAGAGGTTGGCAGTTTACAGTTGGCAGTCGGCAGTGAGTAGGGCCTAGAGCATGTGCTCCTTTATTCGATAATGACTATATGCCTATGGACAATTGAGGGTCTCTCGATAATGATTGTGTATATCTTCGTTTAATGAGAAACAAACTGACAAACCGCAGTAGGTTACAAAAGGTGAATGTACGCAGTTCGCGACCAGATCGGCAGAGAGGGTCATGACAGGTACAAATTAAGCCAACTATTTATTATGAGCTACAAATTTGAATTTATAAAGAATCCTGGAGATAAAATTTCTGTCATCTTTTACTGGGACAGTAAACGGGTGTAGTCTAGGGCGTAGTTTATGGCTTCTGTGGACGACCGGCGGGAAGAGGCGTCGGAGGACATGCGCCTCAGTCGCCATCACAGCTCGTAGGAGGCGCTGGTCGGCCGTCTCAGCTAAGACAGACATAGAAACAGCATCCGGAGGGAGGAAACACATTCTCCGCATTCTCTCCAGGAATGTCTCGAGTCGACCCCGGTCCTCAGCAGACGTTAAGCCCCACCATGCTGGTGAGGCATAGAGGAGACGGGAGATTGTGGTGGCCTTGGTGACAGTGTGAAGGTCCTCGAGTGAGAGCCCATGGCACCTAAGGACCCGGAGAGCATGCAGAGATCCTGCACAGATGCCCAACTGTCGGTCGACGTGAAGCGTTGCTCGCAGGTCCCCCGTGATGATGACTCCAAGGATGTTCATCTGCCGCACTGGCTCCACCCCTCCAGGAAAGGGGGATCAGGCGTGGTGGCCCGTCTTCTTGTGACCAGCATCTCCCTAGTCTTTGAGGAATTGAGGCGAAGATTGTTCGCCTCCACCGACATTTGCACCGCCGCGAGTTCTTCCCTGATAGTGTCTCTCAACCCGCAATAAGGAGGTAGGTATCATCGGCAAATTTAACCATTTTGTTTTTCTCATGTAGAGGATGCAGGTCCGAAGCGCCGATGGTGTATTCAGGTGGTCCCAACCCCGAGCCTTGGATCACACTGGCGTTGATCCTCGCCACAGCCGACAATTGCTCTCCAAAGCGGGCTCAGTGGCTTCTGTCCAACAAGTTATCGACCAGCCAGTTATGCACCCCGTCCGACAGGCAAAGCAGGGAGAGCTTGCGCGTCAACTCCGAGTGTCGGATGGTGTCGAAAGCCTTTGAGATGTCTAAGGAGACGATGACCACGTAGGCTTCATCTTCGAGAAGGTCAGACACTACATGTAGATGTTGAATCGCTATCAATGCCGCAGTTGAAGAGCCGGTTGGTCGGAACGCAAACTGGTCTGCCAAGAGGTCTGACATTGGTGGTTTTGTAAAGGCCGGATATATATATATATACATCCGCACCAATTCGCGCTCGAACATCCGTGACAGCACTGCGACAATCGAAATCGGACGATATTCAACGGGATGCTTCGGAGACTCAATTTTCGGGATTGGATGAATAATTGCCGTCTTCCACTGTGGCGGTACATATCCGTGCATGATGGAAAGGTTGATAAGTCTTGTAAGAATCCGAGAGTAAGCAGGGGCCGACAGGCCTAGTAACCAGGTCGGGAGGCCATCGGCGCCATCCGCAGTGTGCTTTAGGCCGTCGAGCAGGTTGAAGATTCGAATTTCAGTAAGATGGTTCTGGTAAAGCTCAGCTGTTGAGCGCTTGGGTCGTTATAAAAAAGTACAGATTATTTGATCGTGATTAATATTAGTTGGCAGTTCGCCGCTGTTGTACTCTACACTAAGGAAAGTTTGACGATCTTTGCGTTGGCGTCGTCTTCAGAATTGAGACTTTCATCTTCGTCTTCGGAACAGTCTGGAAATCCTGCGCCAGACCGACGTAGCCGCGTAGGCCGTGCCATACGGACATCTCATCGTGAAACGAACGAAACCCTCGGAGCTCGGCCTTCCGAAGTACCCTAAGAAAAGGGAAGGAATCCAGGGTTTTCCCTGGGCGTTCGACAAACTGCTGCCGACACACGAGCGCCCGGTGCTGGACCAAGAGGGGTTCGCCACAATATATATCATTATGAAGAATCTGCCTAAGAGGCAGAGAAGCAAAGGAAGTAGAATTTGATAGAGGCTTATTTAGAAGGATTCGTCCTCAGACTTTACATTTATTGGCATGCGCCTTAATTAAATATTTCTCTGAATCACAGGATTAAATTATTAGGCTACAATTATTATCATAAAAATATTTTTTTATAGTTTTTTTTATAGTTTTACATATTATTTTATGCTGGGTGTATGCCCGTGAAAAGACGGTTATAAGGTTTAGCGAACACGAGAAGGTCACTTAAATCGACTGTATCTCCTTTTTTCCACTTCCCCTCCCTCCACTTCTCTGCTCCTTCCCTTCTTACTTCCTACTTCCACCCATTCCTGTTGCCATCCCCTTCCCACGCCTCCACTGCCTATCCCTCTTCTTACCATCACCAATCGTCTCCCTATCCTCACCTGTCCTGCATTCCCCTTGTCAATTTGCCTACACCTCCCACTCCCCTCCATCTTCACTCCTACCTTTATCCTGTCCGCCTATCCCACTTCCGCTTCCTATTCCTAACCACAACCCTTTCCCCGCCTCACCCTTTACACTTCTACTTCTCCATCCCTTCATCCACCACTTCTTCCAGTAATCCCTCTTCCCCACCTCTTCTTTCTCCTCCCATTCTTCCGCCTTCTCCTCTTTTTCCATCTCCTCACCTCTCTCTTAATGCGTCTAATGAAATACGAAGCGAGAAGCCTGTTTCAATAGTTACATAATTAACGACCCCATCGACCGTTATTTCTTGTCATTTATTATTATTATTAGTTGCATCTATGTTCCTACAAGATGTAATAAACAAGATATTGTCCAGGTGTCGAAGAAATATTTGTTTAGCTGGACAATTTCGCTGTATAAAATGTTGTATAGGCCGACCTGAATAAGAAGTAGGCTTAATAACAAGAGATTGTCCAGATATCGACAGCAGGAAAATAACCTTGTCTAATTGTCCATACTTTGAATATAATATCGACTTTAACAGCATGTAGATAAACGCCTCTGAGTAGAAATCTTTAAATCTATAAATATTTCTGAATTAATAATAATAATAACAATAACAATAATGATGATGATGATGACGACGACGACGATGATGATGATCGTAATAATAATAATAACAATAATAACATATAATAATAATAATAAACGTGCCCTTTTCCCTTCAAGACTCAAGACTCTGGGTCCTGTCAATTAACCGGGATGGCCTAGCACTAATCAACCTAGCTTCTTGGCCACGAGCTTGCCCAGGTATCAGGCGACAAGAGAGAGACCACCTTCCCCTTTCAGCGCTTGTCAATGTTTGTCCTGGGCTTCAACGCACTCTCTTTTTGCAGCACTTTTTCACCAATAAAACCATCTGCGAAGACTGTAGCCACTCCAGAACGATGTCCTACTAATTTTTGGAATCCCGAGGGATCATATGTACCTCGGGAAAAAAAATTAATAATAATAATAATAATAATGATAACTATGATGATGATGACGACGACGACGATAATGATGACGATGATGATATTGCTACTACTACTGCTACTTCCACTACTACATTACTAATAATAATAATAATGACAATAATAATAATAATAATGATGACGATGATGATGATGATGGTGGTGGTAGTGGTGGTTGCGAAGACGACGACGTCGATGATGATGATAATTCTTTTTCAACGACGCATTCAGGCGTACGTGGGACAACTCGTCAAGATTTATTAGCTTTATTCAACTTTTTGGAACAATGCACCAATAATCATCCCTACCTGGAAAATATAATGATTTCATTAGAGCTCGTGTTGTTATTTTTAAACAAAGGCTATAGCCAATTTGATGACGATCATGATGATGATGATGATGGTTACGTTGATTCTTGTCATCATCATCATCGTCATCATCACCATCATCATGATATTTATAATAATATGATGATTATAATAATGTCATCATCATCATCACGATGATGATGATGATGATGACGATGATGTTACGGAGACTGTGCTTTTTCAGCCACTGGTCCACGGTGCTGGAACGGTCTCCCACCTACTATCAGATTGGCCGACTCGGTAGACTCATTTAAAACTAAATTGAAAGTGTTTCTGTTTTCTAAAGCTTATCCTGTATGCTGACTTTCGTTTTAGACTGTACGGCGCCCTTGTAATGGTTAGGGCCGCGTTTACTGCGCCTTATAAATCGGCGTTATTATTATTATTATTTTTTTACTGCGCCTTATAAATCGGCATTATTATTATTATTATTATTATTATTATTATTATTATTTACTGCGCCTTATAAATCGGCGTTATTATTATTATTATTATTTATATTATTATTATTATTATTATTATTATTATTATTATTATTATCAAAATCTAAATAAGATTAACTACAAATTTTAAACAAGTAACAGAATTCTCAACGTATGCCTGAACTCACTTCTTCTGAGCTGATTGCTTCTGTGCCTCTTCTCTTCCGAAAAAGGCTCGTATGCTTGTCTTTTATAGAACGTTTATAGAACTTTTTAACTTATATCGTAATGTCAAGAGACTTTTTCACATGTCAGTTCAACGTTCAACGGCAGAGAGGGAGAGAGAAGGAGGGAGGGAGAGAAACAGAGAGAGACCTTGTCCAAGAGACCTTGGATGTCATCTGGCACCAGCGTTTAGAAAACAAAGAATACTCAATACTCACGTCCAGGGTCACACGATCAATCATACACATAAATGCATGCATAAGTTCAAATTTCAACGGCAGAGGGGGAGAGAGAAGGAGGGAGGGAGAGAGAGAAAAAGAGAGAGAGAGGGAGAGAGCGCTAGACAGAAACAGCGAGAGAAACAGAGAGAGGGAGACAAGAGACCTTGGATGTCATCTGGCACCAGCGTTTAGAAAACAAAGAATACTCTATAGTCACGTGCAAGGTCACACGATCAATCATACACATAAATGCATGCGTAAGTAGGCACTTTTCTTCATGCTCTCTAACACCCACATGCATGTTTTAGTCATAATCTTGTGTTCGGTGATCTGTTTTAAGTGTCTACAATGGGCCGTTGGTATCTGGGTAAGAAAACGTTGGCCTACATTTCACTAGTATCATGTGAAGCGGTTATTGAATATTCTTTAGCTTAGGATAATTACCCTGACCCTTGGTTTCATACTCCCTATTCCTGTGCCCAGGTCATTTGAGGTCATGGCAGCTACTCTTGCTTCTGGCAACAATAATATAAATGAGAATTATGATAAAAGAAGAAGAAAATTCCTGATCCCTCTATTTTGTACCGAACCTACTCTGGGCTGAGTAAGGCTCCCTAAGTGGCCTCTCTATGCTCCGGAGGGCTAGGTGGTGTTGAGAACCAATTGGTGAGGAAGATAACAGAATGGACTTCAAATCCTCAGTCTCGGGACTCGTGGTCTGCGCTACCGATGTTCTGGGCTCAAACTTTACATTACCACACTCAGGTTCTTGATCCCCAACACTCTTTTCAGAACTAATCGAAGGAGAGTAGGTAGAAGAAGTATTTAACATAGTTAGCCTTTCAGAGAGATTATCTACAGGTCCAGTCAGTTTTGTATGTAATGACTTCTCTTGTTTAGTCAAACGTCTAATCATTTCTGTCATACTATTCTGTAATATATCCAATCTATCCTTAATAAGTTCTAAAAGTCTTTCGTCAATGTCAGACATGGCAATTATTAAGAACTCAGGCAAGAATGCAAATTATTAGTTTAATGTGAAAGCTAACAATTATAATAACTGCACTAAACAGTTCTAACAGTTCTACAAACTACACGAAGATGAAATGATGAACAAGGTTAAACGATACACTTCAACATAGAATAATATCTAGCAGCAATACGCCTACTAGACGTATCAATACATGATGATGATGATGATGATGATGATGATGATGATGATGATGATGATGATGTTGATGATGATAAAATTAATAATAATAATAAGAAGAAGAAGAAGAAGAATAATCACAAAGGTAGTAAAACACAATAGTACTTTACTTTTAAGACAAAAGCACTAAAACATTGAGGCTTTTCTATGAAGCTTTTCTATATTCCTAGGACATAAAATGATCTGGACAGAAACAAAGCAATTATCCCCTTACTTTCTTTTCCTTTACAGACTTTCACCAAGATGTCCATCTTCACTTCTCATAATCTCCATAACCTCCATCAGTAGCTATGGCGACACGGCGACTTACAATGCTAAACTGATCTAACTTAGACAATCCTCTCGTTCACATGACGACCGACTGATCCCTCTATTTCTCTCAACCCTGATGATGCATCCACCCATAAATTCACTGCGAATTGTCCGCAACCTATCCGCAACCTAGGCATAATCTTTGACCAAAACCTTAGCTTCGCTGATCACATCACCCATCTTTCTCGCTCTTGCTTCATGCACATCCGCGATCTTCGTAGAATCCGCCCTATGCTTGACTCCAAAACAGCATCCACAATCGCCACATCAATAGTTCACGCTAAATTGGATTACTGTAATTCCCTTTTCCTAAATATAGACATCACCCAATTAAATCGCCTTCAAGCCATTCAGAATGCTCTCACCCGTGCTGTCACCAAGACCCCAAAGCATCACCATATCACTCCTGTCCTCAAATCACTCCACTGGCTCAAAATACCTGAACGGATCGAATATATGGTCATTTCACTCACCGACAACACACTGCAAACCTCACAGCCCACATATCTCCGTCAGTTGTTCACGATTCAGCCACATCGTTCAACCCGTTCCTCTTCTACCCTCCCACTACTTCGCCCTCCGGTCGCATCATCACTCAAATTTGCAAATCGTTCCATAGCCATTGGTGTCCCGCCTCTTTGGAACAAACTCCCTCCAGCATTAAGACAAATATCCGATCCGTCCTACGAATTTACAAACACCTCACCTCTAACTATCTCCCCACAGGTTTTTCATTCACAACTCAAAGCACTGCACTTTCGCAAATCCTATCCTGATTCCTCCTCTTCCTCCAATCTCCCTCGCCTTTTCAACTCCAGACACCATCCACCTTAGCCGTCTACCTGTCTGCCTGCCTGACTCTCTGGATTTAACCCTCTGCCTATCGATCCCGTTTTGATTAAGCGCCTGTGAATAAGCTGGTTCCCGCGACTTCGCTTTTGTGGGCGCTGTAGAAATGCTGAGATTACGATTACGATTAATAATAATAATAATAACAATAATAATAAGATTTGACATATATTATTAGCGGCCATGGTGGGCGGAAAATTTTTAATGTCCGACTATTTAGCAAAAATACCGCGTAATCGAGTAATCGTCAGGGTTGGTTTTTAGCATCGTCTAATGGATTAACAACTCGAGACACGATTGATTATATTCACCACATCTTATTCGCCAAGACCACAACACGATTGGTTTGTCAAACTTTCGTTTCAACTTATATGTAGCCGTGCATTTGAATTGATGGCCGCTTGCCATGCTTTAAGGCCAGCGACGTCAATGTTGCCAATGGCAACGATTACTGTTTAAATGGCGTCGCATTTGAAAACAAACCGAATTGAAACTCAGATGAGTCAAAAACCATGTAAGGACCAGGGGGTTTGCGGGGTGGGTTGGTTGTCCTTCAAAACCCATGCCTCAGATGGCACGATGCACCGGCACGGCCCTCGAACCACCCCTTGTCCAGGTTCTGACCAGCCACCGGCGGACAGCCCTTTAAAGCATAATACCACAAGACAGTCGTCTTCCACCACTAGCGTGCAGATCCCTTTCTCACGGGTTCTGTCAACGGACGTTGGGCAGATCGCTTCTCACCTCTCACATCCTGCTTCACCCGGTTTTCTCATTAAGAGAATCCCAAAAGCAGCAAGGCCATCTTGTGCTGTTCTCCTGGCCGATATAATCCAAGCAATTGTAAGAGAACCAAATTGCGTTGCAAAATGGTTCGATTTGCTGGCCTTCGGTGGAACTGTACTAGTGAAGCCAAGAAGAGGTGGACGAAAGCACAACATGACCAAGATGATTTTGTCCCGCATTACTGAATGGGGACTGCAGAGGCTAGACCAGTCGACTAACGATGAATTGTCATCGACGTCAAGTCGTAGGCTCAAGTCCGCTAAATGCGACCACGCCAGGTATTTAGCCTCAACAGTTGCAAGCAAGCTGGAGGAAGGCAATTTCAAAGCAGCCATCCGTCTCATCTGCAGCGAGGATAAGCCGGCGCTGGACACACCGGAAACTCTGGCCGCGCTTAAGAAAAAGCACCCGCCTGCGCCAGTGGACAGGAGAACACCGTGTGATCCAGACAGTTCGGATCGCTTCATCCCGCTTCAAGTTTCTAAAGAAGATGTCGCTAAGGCAATCCCCTCTTTCCCTGCGGGTTCGGCTGGTGGTCCAGATGGCTTAACTTCACAACACTTAAAGGATCTGATAGCTTATGGAGTAGATGACAACATCGTGCAACATCTATCTGACCTTGTCAATCTGCTCCTAAAGGCAGGTCTATCCGAAGAGGTGAATGAGGTCACCTATGGGGCAAACCTTTTAGCCCTGAGCAAGAAGGACGAAGGCATAAAACCGATCGCCGTGGACTACACGTGGCGTCGTTTGGAGGCAAAGTGCGCTAATTCGCATGCGGCAACAAGGCTGTCTCAACTGCTCGCCCCCATTCAGCTGGGGGTAGGCATTCCAGGAGGCGCTGAGGCAACTGTCCATGCGACACGTCGTTGGATAACCACAATGCCTGAAGACAACGTTCTAGTGAAGCTCGACTTCGCCAATGCCTTTAACACTCTGCGCAGAGATTGTCTTCTAGAGGCAGTTGCTAGAGAGATCCCAGAACTCTACCACTTTGCTCACGCTGCCTATTCAAACCGTCCACTGTTGCGCTATGGTTCAAACATAATTCGATCCGAAGAAGGAACGCAGCAAGGCGATCCTTTGGGACCTCTGGAATTCGGTCTTGTGCTGCAACCGATTCTGATGAAGCTTCGATCGGATCTGCGTATCGGATATCTGGATGACCTGACATTGGGAGGTAACAAGGAAACAGTGGCCGACGAAGTTAAATTAATTGAGCAGGAATCAAAGAATCTGGGATTGCTATTGAACCGCAGCAAATGCGAAATCACGTATCACAACACCCAGATGCCGAACAATGACCCTGCGTTTCAAGAGTTCACGAGTATAGCCCTCAAGGACATGACCTTGTTGGGTGCACCTCTGATTCCAGGTCCAGCTGTGAACATGGTCGTTAATTCAAAGGCTAATGACCTCGAGAGGGCAATCGGAAGATTGTCCTTGCTTTATACACATGACGCCCTGGTTCTGCTGAGAAACAGTCTAAGTGTACCGAAGCTCTTGTACAGTCTGCGCACAGCCGTCTGCGCTGATTGCCCGGGCTTGGCTCGGTTTGATCAACTACTGAGAGAAGGACTGTCAACCATTTTAAATGTGGACCTTGACAATGACCATTGGCTCCAGGCTTCTTTGCCGGTGAGAGATGGTGGTCTGGGAGTTCGTTGTGCATCTACGCTGGCACTTTCTGCCTTTCTGGCTTCTGCTGCTAGTACAAGCGAACTCCAGGCATGCATCCTACCAACGGAGTCTGCTGAGGAACCATATGAACTTGCAAGTTCAGCACTCAACGCTTGGAAGACCCTGACAGATGCAGAACCACCAACAGGAGCAGCGAGTCATCGCCAGAAAGAATGGGACCTCCGATTCACAGACAAGGCATGGAAAAGTCTGCTGGAGTCCAATAACAATCCATGTGACCGTGCTCGCCTGCTGGCCTCACGAGCACCTCATTCTGGAGACTGGATGCTAGCGCCCCCTGTGACTGCCTTAGGCCTGCGCCTCTCAAACGAGGATGTACGAATGGCAGCCGGGTTGAGGCTAGGAACGACGCTCTGCCAGCCACATTTGTGTCACCAATGTCAAGAGAGCGTCGACGCAAAAGGTCTCCATGGACTAATTTGTAGAAGAGGAAGCGGAAAACACCAACGACATAGCATGTTGAACGATGTCATCTGGAGAGCCCTTGGCAGAGCGAAGATTCCAGCGGAAAAGGAACCTCTCGGCTTGGTAAGAGAAGATGGAACGCGACCGGACGGCGTCACGCTCATTCCTTGGACACGTGGTCGATGTCTGGCATGGGATGTGACAGTGCCCGACACCTACGCCAAGTCACATCTTGCCGACACATCTATCAGAGCTGGCGAAGCAGCCGAACGCGCAGCTAAGACGAAGAGGGCCAAGTATTCCACCATAACCAACACCCACGACTTCGTAGCCCTATCCTTGTTATCCGGCGGCGCTTGGAGCAGTGAAGGACTGTAGTTCATCTCAGAGTTGGATAGTCGAACGAGTGCTGTAACCCACGATCCAATGGAGACGTCATTTCTGTTCCAACGTATCTCGGTTGTTCTTCAGGGTGGGAACGCCGCTTGCCTTTTCGGGACATTGCCACCACTCACTTAGCTCGCCCACATTGGCGATAACAGCATAATATAATAATAATATTATTAAAAATAGTAATAATAATAATAATAATAATAATCATAATAATAATAATAATAATAATAATATTAATAATAATATTAATAATAATATTAATAATAAAAAATAATAATAGTAGTGCATATTGATAGTGTTAATAATACAAATAACAAGTCGTATTCTAAAGTTCAAAACTCGTTTGCCTTAGAGCGTTCCATAAATGATAATGTTTATGATAATTATTAATGATTCGAAGTTTGATACCCCATATATTTTTAAGTGTTCACAACCAATTCATACCTGCGTTATCACCTCTGATATTGTTAGCTACATGGATTGCCACCATAGTAAGACCATCTGAAACAATTCTGATACAAAGCCCTCTCGTATAATTATTACTTATCGATTTATATCAACGAATTTGTATCAGGCGGAAAGTTAAACCATAGATGTTAAAACATTTTTTTCTTGTTTTTTATTTTGTTTCAAAAATCTTGTTTTCATCGTTTTTTTATTGTTCGGTTCTTTTTTCCCGTTATTATTATTATTATTATTATTTATGTTCATGTCTTTATTTGTTTACTTTCTGTTGTGATTTTGTTAAGATTATTTTGTCTTAATACGCAAATCCACAGATAGGCCTACATGTATGAGACCTCGACCGGGTGTGGTCTATGGCTGTAAACACATCAATGTTGCAACCTTAGACGCCGTCTGATGCTCGCAGGGGTCGGCTTCAAGGCCTGGCGGACTGTGCGAGAGAGTTCGGAATAGATTCATGTTACTTTGATCATAAGTTTGATGAACGAGAAGAACAACAATTTAGCATTGGCCAATTTGTAAAACATTTACTGTCAGAAAGTTTATTCTGGTGACACGATCCGTATTAGAGGTTATCTTGCGGGAGACGATTGCAAATATAAATCTTGTGAAAATTTAAGTGCTAAAACCCATCAAGAATTGAGTAGAGAAGAGAATGGCGAGAGGATGAAGCAAGACACAATGCAAAGAAAGCGAGAGGCGATCATGTGCTTGATAGGATAGTTGTTATTTGCTGATTTATTTTGAACCGTGTATAAGCAGAGTTTTCAATATTAAAATGCAGTAAAAAGTCATAAAAAGTAAACTTTTTTCAACTTCTTTCCCATTTTCCCCCGTTTTTATTATTTTCACCAAAAGCCGTTTTATTGCCGTTTTTATTTTATTTTCTCCGTTTTTTATATCTACGAGTTACACCAATCAGAGCAAAGACTACCCACAAATACTATTCAGAGTAGACCTAGCTGCCTGTGTATAGGTAAGCTGTCCAGCCAATGAGGACTAACTTACACAACATCTATCCGGAACTGTGTGATTAACCTACATAACGGCTACATGAATTTACACATACCCAAGACATAGACCTGTGGTTGATTCACCTTGATGCCTATATGTGCAGATTAAGGGATTCGTCTAACACAAAATCGATTGTTTAAATAGTCAGAATTCCATGGGTGCAAAATAATAATAATAATAATAATAATAATAATAGAAAAGATGATGCCTCCTTTAGAAATATATAACCTATCCGATACATATCAATTAAGTAAACCCGTTGTAACTGAAGTTGTACTGAACATTAAACTATGAAACATATATTAAATCGTAATCCAATGAAGCAGCCGCATAGACAAAACTAAGAAATAAAATTGACGAATATCCATAGATCTATTCTAGTCAACGAGTGTTTCGAAGTAGAACGAATTTGTATTCTTTCCTTTCTCTGATCAAAAAAAATTTCTAGATGCGCAACTTCTCTTGGATTTCCTCGAACGATTCTTTTGGTGAAACATATTCTTTGGTGTCCGTCAACCTGCAGATGCCATCACAGTTGATATCCATCAAGTCAAAAAGATCGTGTAGCAGGCCCCATAATTATGCTTTTCGTCGGCTATGAGTCGTATCGCTGCTTCGAGACTGAATCTGTTGAAGACTCCGTGGTGAGTGCGTTCTTGTCTGGATGTCAACCTTCATGAGCTGCTTCCACATCTATGTCAGTAAGAAGCATAATTAATTAGCACGGAAGTGGCAGAAGAAATGGTAGAATCAAAGCGCAATAACACAATACAATAATAACCATGCAAATTATTGCAACAGTTAAACCCCTTTGCTAACATTCTTACTCTTGAATCATAGACGACACAGCGATCACAGTCGTTTACATTAGCCATTTTTTATGTATGCTCCATGGCTGGCAGATAATTCATGATATCTATTTATTTATTGTTATTATTTATTATTTAGCAGTTTAACGACATCTTATAGCAACACGGAATTTTTTACATTTCAGTTCGATTTCGTATATAGTTTTAATATTTATCTTTATGTTATCTCTCTTTCTTTTGTCTCTCTGTTTTCTTTCTATCTTTTGTGTTGTTATTGATTCCATTTTTGCATGACAGATATGAATATATATGTAAATATATATATATATATATATATGTGGCGTTCTGCCGCCCGAGCGCCTGCCTAGCGCTAACGGACGGTGTCGACCCCAGCTCGCTGACACGCCTGGAGTCGCCCGAGTCACTTTCTTACCAAATCTCAATGCTAATGGTTACTCTCTATATCTACCAGGATGTTCACTATCACCAGGCAAGATTAGGGACGGGTTTCTTCTCCAAGAAAGGTAACACGGCTCGAATTAGTAACGAGGTCTGAGTCTGCCTAGTCCGCGGTCGCCGGATGGGCAACGTTCTGAGGATGGGTGTACTTAAAACAGGGTTCATAATCATACCGGCAGGAGTCTTCCTCGCCTTGCATACCTTCCAAGCTACTAGCCTCGTCTTCCTCTACCTCTACCTGATGTCGTACCGTTCAGCATCTTGTGACTCTGAAACTATCGCCATTTAGGGACACCAAACGTTCTCTTAAGTTACGAGGTTCAGACATATTTGAAACAAGTCCATAAGCCATTTCGGCCTATACAATTATCGGTAGCTAAATCCAACGTCTTATACTCTTAGACATTACTGTCCCCAACTCTCTAACCTCTGTCGTCCTAGACACACCAGTCTCACAGCACTTCGTCATATCATGCTAGACACTTAGCTATCACGTCTTCTGCTCAACACGATCTATTTCCGTGTATGGCATAAACGGCCGCACACGTATATTTTGTCATGCACATTTGACTGACTACGTTCCCGTCCTCTGTGTTAGCAGTTACCCACCAACACTGATATATTCTGCTTCGATAGAAATGACACTGGCATGGTATTCACGGACACTGATAGTGAAGGTCTTCTGTCTATAACCTTCGCTATCTGCACACAGATCTTCGATCCGACCTACGCACGAGGGGGCCCGACCTCGCACTTTAGTCAGCTCTCAGAACTGTGTGTGACGACAAACAACCATGTATTCACCTGGGTACCCGATTACCCAAACGTACTCGTATCGATCACTTCGATCAGACACGCAAGTAGATACACTTCGGGAAAATGGGAGGAGTATCTATGACCAACGTAGGTAGCCAACCGTAATATTTACGCATCGATCAATTCTTGGTCTGCTTACTATCTTTACCCTGGGTTTCCGACTGCCCAGACTTTCACGTCGGCCTCTTGGCCCATTTCCGTGTGTGGCATACCGGCCTCACACGCATAAGTTATCATGCACACGATTGACCGTCCTCTGCGTTGGCAGTTGTCCGCCAACACCGTAATATATTCTGATACTCGGGAAACCGGAAGGAGTAACTATGACCAACGTAGGTAACAAACAAGAGTATCTATCGAACGACTATACAGCCATCAAGAAGAGTTACTCGACTAGTAACCTGAAGGTATCAATCGGCACCAGTGTTTTCTCTTGTTTGTCACGTGCTCTTCTGACGTGTTCACCCTCCACGTGTAATTCCAGCGGGTCCTTCGGGAATTTCCCCGATATTTCTATCGA
The DNA here is from genome assembly GCA_959347315.1 of Bimastos eiseni. Taxonomy (NCBI): domain Eukaryota; kingdom Metazoa; phylum Annelida; class Clitellata; order Crassiclitellata; family Lumbricidae; genus Bimastos; species Bimastos eiseni. The sequence continues at coordinate 12,427,710 of OY365816.1, read as the reverse complement.
ACGTATTCAATGGAGAACTTTCCCCGTATGTGCCAACGTTCCACCGGCAGCTCTCTCGGTTTGTACGGCTGCTACTGCGGGAATCTACTCGGCTTGTATTTCTTGCGACCACCCGAATTTTCATGTCTCCGACAACCTGGGGAAAACGCGAGGAGTATCTATGACCGAACTAGGTAGCCAACAAGTATATTCCTCGGTCTGCTTGCATCTGTCATATACTTTAATATCCGATCACCCTGACTCTCACATGTCTTTAACTCTCATCGACTGCACTTATTCATCCCATCGTAGGAACATATTTGTATTCGTCACCTAGAGATCTGACCAACGGTAATGCACCAACTCTCGTTTCTCAGACTCGATTCTCTCACAGGCAACTGAGGTAAGTGTCACCACGTTACCTCTATGTTTCACACAGACCTGTATTATTATAATCACTTTCTCTGAAGCAATTGTACTCTGTCTCTTATACACTGGAACGAACCACTGGCAGATCTTTCGAGGAAGTCCTCGAAAAGAGATTATGTAGTTAGATCTACAAGAAGAAATTAGTAGACGCCTCTGGGGGAAACCGCGAGACAAGATATTGCAACTAGACACACAAGTGAATAGATTTCTGGAAAACGAGAGGAGTAAGTGTGACCGACCTAAGTAGCCAACAAGAATATTTACCGAAAGACCGTAAGACAATCAAGAAGACATACTGCGGGGACACCGCAAGTACAGATATTACGTTTAGTAACTCAATTAAAGATACGCGGGGAAACCGCGACCTAAGACATTGCGATCAGACACGCAAATCAACAGATTGCTGGTAAACGGGAGGAGTAAGTATGACCACCGTTAGGTAGCCAAGCATAGATATTTACGGAAAACCGTAAATAGAAAGAATATGCGGAGACGCCCGCAATTGATCAGGTTTTCGGCACCAAAGGGAACTTTCCCTGTATCTAACGCAACAATGGGGTCACCCTCCCCGTATTTATCGAATGTATATGTTTTCCAGTATTTGTCAACGGCTTCTCCGGTAGCTCTCAGTCTGTTTCCAACGGCTTCACGGGGCCGCCCTCCCCGTCTTTTAACCAACGTGTACACTGGGGAATTCTTCCCGTAAATTGTCTCAACAGTCGCCATAATCTGTCTCGATGTAGCGTTCGGTTGCTCGGGGCTTTACCCGATCTCTATTTCTGACGGCCACCGACGGGGTCACGTATCCGACAACCTGCTGGTATTCGCGAGGAGTAACTATGACCGATCTAGGTAGCCAACCAGAATATTTGTCGGCCACCAGAACTCCCACGGTCTGCACGGTCGGGGATTTTTCCCAGTCTATCTCTCTGTCGGCCGCCGAGGCCCCTCTCGATATATGCGTCGGTCCCTTCTGGGACTCACTCAGTCTGTATCACTCACGGCCACCAACGGGGTCACCATCTTCCCCGTATTTCCGAACAGAACTGTCATTTATTCATTTATTTCTCACGATCGGACTTTCTCTGTCAGCCTGTTGACTCTTACGATCAGGGCACGGTCCGTCTTGCGATCGACGGCAGAGGGGCCCACCTCACCAGATCAGCGAAAAGCAGCACCAGCCTGACCGCGAGAGCGGCTGTCACTAGAGGTCGTATTTATATGGCAACACTCAACGATCCCTGGAGCGGTACGAGAACCACTCTACGTATGAAGCAGTACGAACCACTGCTTCACATATATAGCGATGCACCGCATGTCAGGCTATACTCAAGCCAATTCATGCGTCTGCAAGCTATGCACTCAATTAAAAACCGCCGATCGGTCTTCCTTCCTATGCGCAACACTGAAAAAAATAGACGTAAAATAACACTATGGCGAGCCGATTATTTAAATAAATCATTCATTCAAGCCTTGTGGTCTGTCCGCCACATATATATATATATATTATGAACTCTACTTTGTACGTAGTATAGTACCAACCTCTGTTCGTAAGCAAAAGGCCCATCGTCGTTTTTGGTGTACCCTAAAATCGAAGAAGTCTTACGACATACATGTAGATAAAATGCAAGTTGCAAGACTTCGCCGAGTTTTGTGAATTTGTGTGCCTACTAGTACCCACGGAAGTCTCGTCCTACACAGCCTTGGTCTGCTATCTACCGCGTTAATTAATCAATTAGCCTACTGAATGCATAGTGCTAATGATGACCTCATCAATTTCATATGCTAGTGTCTGATAAATGTGCTTAGATTTTTGAGAAAAACATCGCACTCTCTGCTGGTTAATTAATATGTAAATAAGTATAATGATGTCATCACCATTATATTGCTAGTAATAATAAAGATCACTGTTAAAACGTAATAAAATTAAAACAATTCTCATAATGAAATTAATATTTGCAATACATTGATTCCGATAATGGTAAGTCCCCTAAACAATATTACTAAGTGGCACCAATCATACCTCGTGAGCTGAACAGTACAAGGTTAGCGTTGTTGGTGTCTTTTCAACGACTGGCTTTGTGTGAACAAAAATTACTGTCGTTGCCCTCATCATCAAGTCTTTGGTCTGGTACTGGCTGGCATTAAGCCCGGATGGACATCTTGTGACGGAGGTATTTCTTCCCTTTAGTCTTTCATACGGGCAGTGTAGCTTGCGTTTGCTCGAACCAATCCGAGAAGAGATCATTCCTAGCAGCTGGCATCTACGGCTGTCAGTCAGACTCACAATGCATGATAAAATTTGCTGATGAAATCAAGTTCGCGATTGGCATTGGCGACTAATTACTTGAAGCATATACACTTAATATTGCAAATTTTTTGACTGCAGTGATCAATATCAAATTTGATATAATTTATATCGCTTACAATTTTCTTGTAGTTCCTATGAAGTTTGATATGTGTATAACTTATTTTGCTAAAGTGAATCATAAATTTCAATTGATTGTAATTATATTGATTACTTTTTTCTGTTCGAATTAGAGTTGCTAAGCAACGTCAGGCCTATACTTTCTATAGCAATCGGATGATATATTGTGTATCCAGTATCTTCATGACATTGTGGGACTATGGCAGCATCCAGTGGAGACGCGACACGCTATACCAATGTGAGATGGTGTGAGACTAGCGGCTTCTCTGTTGCTGCTTCCTCGTGATGATTTATACCCTTAGACCTACAGTGTATGAGGTTCAGGCTTCGGTCAACTGTCTATCCGGCCAAGCGTCTGTGGGCTCGATCACGCCAGCTCAAATTCACAGATTTTGTTAGATTAAAATATCCGAATAGCATTATTACTTGTGGATATCTTTAAAAAAACAGCATGAGGCCAATGTAAGTATGTATTCCAAATAAATAGGCCTAAATATTTTCTTTTGGAGTGACTTTGCAGATTTAAGAAAGAAGGCTCAGTACACACAAACAGCGCATAGCCTACTTTCACAAAAGTGACCATGCACTGTAATTGTTCGCCGACAATATTAAGAATCAATTGAATTAATTTAAGAGATGACAGACAGATTGTGCCATGTCCAAGGCTTATCAACCGCATTGCATTGAGGATGGTGAACGACTCCAGACATAGAGTGCCACGGGAACCTCACCATGGGGCAGTCCCTCGTAGAGATGGAGGAAGACGGATGGGCCTACCATAAAAGTGTCAGATGATCGAAGAACAACATTTGTCGCTAGCAGGTTGAATGGCACCTCATGTTCACAACCATGTTGTTTCACAGGTAAACCTCCAAAGGCTGCCGTAATCAACAGCTCGCTGTCAATTGGTATTCTCAAATAAGTCACTTTTATTCAAAACAAGGATCCAAAGATGATATATTTCTAACTACCGACCCATATCTATTCTCCCTTTCCTATCTAAATTCCTTGAAAAAGTGATGTACGTATGTCCATATGACTACGTTGATCAAATGGGTCTTTTCTGTGTACTTCAGCATGGATTACCGTCGGGTCATTCCACCTCTATGTCATTATTAAACCTACAGGAAATCATCTTTTGCATCTATTGATCTAAATTAATACTCGGTTGGTCTCTGCATAGACTTCGCTAAAACCTTTGATACGGCTAATCATAAACTTCTCTTAACAAAACTATCCAATTTAGGGATTCGAGGTGTCTTCCACTCTTGGTATAATAGCTATCTGACGAATAGGCGTCAGCAAGTGAAGTGTAATGGCTTTAAACTTATCAAATTTGGTGTGCCTCAAGGGTCAATTCTCGGCCCTCTATTGCTTTGCTCTTCATTAACGACCTTCCCAATGCCTCTAAACTTCTCACATAGTCTCTTGTCTCTCAAACTTTAGTTAACTAGTTAAATTTTCAATGAACCGACATTAAATTTTATGTATTATTCTTTGACCGCCTGTACACTTATTTCTTCCTTTTCATATAAGGGTGACCCCGCTAACGGGACTGCTGTCCCTTTTGCGGTTCTCTCTTCCCTTGTTCCATTCTGCTATAAACTGTACTGCTTTGTTGTTGTAACATTGTTTTTGGGAGCAATAAGCATTATGGTCATGGTTACGGTTATTACAATGCTGTAGGCCTACTTTTAAATGCATTGTACACCACAGTGCTTATATTCAGTTGGTTAACTAAAAAATATACTTGCCTACTTGAACAACCTCTCCGAAGTCATTTAAAACCCATCCCTGCCCACTCTTGGTTGCGTTTAGCGTTCCAGGTTGCAGATGGAATACTGATCCAGTTAATCACAGTAGTTAGAGTATAATCAGGTCTATAGGATGCGTTCCATACTCCACTATGTAAGGGAGCGCGTGAACCGCGGTTCGCTTTCGTCAGAGATTTAAATCTTGGGCAATCATGGCTAATGACACTGTGTGTTAACAACGATCCTTAATGTCGCGCTCCTCTATTATTCAGGCTTGGGACTGGCACTGCCAAGAGTGCGAGCATTGGAGTTGTTGGCTAGCACGGTCACGAGGACCGCAAATTGCAGAGGGCTCTTAGAAGAACTGGCATGTGGTGGTGAAGGATCTCATTCGACCGATGCATGACAAATGTATGGGGTTGAGAACCTAGGTTAAGGTACCATAGAGTGGCATAGCAAGGAGTAGCTGCCCATGGCAGCTACTCCTGGCAAAGATATCATACCATGACCGTTTACTGGGGATTGACAGTAAACAATAGGGAAGAATAGACCCTAAAGGGACCGAAGTCCCGCTAACAGGGATACCCTTACACCAAGTTGACTAACAGTAAGTGGCTAGTGGAAGTAAGATAGTAAATTGGATAACTTAACTAGTTAACTAACAAGCACTAAGCCGTGTAATAGACAGACAGGTCAAACGACATTTCACCATTTGTATGTTTTTGCTTAACTACTTCTGTAGACAAGGTGGATCGTATCGCATGTAACAATAAGCTGGTTAACCAATGGAAAGCGTAGAGCCGGATAACGGATCCACGCGATGAGCATCTGGACTAGATATCCTCCTAGTTGTCGATTGGTCCGAAGAAGTATTTATAGGGACTCTTTTCATCTTCTGAAAAGAACATGAAGTGGAAGAAGCCATCAATGAACTCATCTAAACTCAGCTTCTCGTCGCCGTTGACATCGATTGCCTTGAATGCCATTTTCACAAACGACTGATCTGGTACTCCGCAACGCAGCATCATTCTTTCGTATTCTTCCTCCTGCAGAAAACCGTCGCGATCAACGTCCAACGCGTCGTGAAGACCGCGTACCAAACCACCCAAGTGTTTCATCAGCTCCGGACTGTAACGTTGTTTACCTAATGAGACGATGAGCTCTTCTGGGGTGAGCGAGTCCCTGTCGCCAGCCTCAGCATACTTTAGATACAGCTTCCACACCTATAAGTCATGACGAAGTGATTTTACAAGCGTGAGCCAAACTACTACACCATGCATATTAAATAACAAAAAAAGCCCAAATTTATTATAAGTCCACCAATAAGAAAAATCGGTCAATCAATATAATGAGTTAGTTTATGCATCCTGATTTTGTACTAAATGTTTTATCCGTCATGGAACGATGAAGTTTAGTTTCCTTCATTTCTAATATCCACTCTTCTCTCTCGACGCATTCCCCTTAGATAACTTCATTTCCATCTTTCCTCTTCTCATTTTCCCCTCCCTTCCCTATCTCACGCATCCTCTCCCACTCTCCCAAGACTTCAAGCATATAATATGTAGATATATGCGCCCGTGATGATGCATGGAGCAGAGGCCTTTGAGGAAGGGTTATCGGTTGGCCTGCGTAGATTATGCAAAAGTATTTCGTAAATTATGCGAAAAATCGCATGATCGCATAAACCACAGGTGCTAGTCATCAACAGTTACGTCGTCTGGTCGGTAAACTATAGCCAGTATAGGTTAGTAATGGCCTGGACAAGTCAATTATAGCTGACACTGGCCGAAATTTCCGAACTTTATGCAATAATTTACGAAAACTTTCCATTTATGAATTTATGCGAAAACTGCCAATTGATGCGCAAAAATGCGAAATCGCATGATCGCATAAACCACGGAGCCCTAGTTATCTGATAGCACGGCACTTACAATAACGTGGTGGATACTTTTCTATTCGCTATGGAATAAGAAAATCAATGGTGCCATCAGAAAGACGCCCTAAGTGGAATGTAGGCTATTCCGGGCAAAGAACAAGAGTCCAGAATGAAATGAAAGCTGCATGAAAAGTCGGGGAAAAGAGAAGATGAGACATTATGACACAGCAGGACTTTTAAACTTCTTACATTGAAGAAATAGACACTAGCGACAGAATCAATTGGAGGAGAAAGATTCCGTGTGGCTTGCTTCTTCCTGGAGAGGGATAAATCATCTAAGCTTGAGAGAGAAAGAGATAGAGAATGCAACTGAACGACACGGTAATCAGTAATAATCCACATTGCATCGTATGCTGTTTGAAACGCACATAAGTAATAAAGGTTGTAATTGTTAGGGCTGTTACAAAAGTAGCGGAATAGTAATTCGAATGGTAACGGAATACTTGTATAGCGCCACTGGTGACCAAAGGCGCTCGCGACTCAAAACATAGATATTTGTTTGTTTGGTAGCATGGTGCAGTCAATATAATTAAGTCACTTATAATTCACGACTCCATACGTTGAAAGGTGGCTTTGCATGCCGGATAGTTTTAGCATTTATTCAGGCCAATGCCAGATTGTTTTACAAGTTCTGGTCCATTTCATTTCTCAATTGTAAGGACATTGTATCTCATTTATTGACTGAAGATGGAGCTAAAGTGTAAAGATGAAATTTGTTTAGAATTTAATTCTGCGCAAATTGGTGGCATGTATTTGCTGTTGGTGGCTTGTTCTATTTAGGTGTGGTTATCTGAAAATAGCTATATAAGAATATGTCAACAATACCATTATGGCATATAATAATAGACTGTTAATAATGCTATAATCGTTATTAAGCGAAAAATCACAGGCTAATTCTTCATTTCGACGTTTCGTTAGTGTCAATGACTATCATTTATCATTACAAACTGTTTCAAACTCATTCATTAAAAATTTGTTTTTGTTTAACTGAATATAAATTTTCAACTTCTATTTTTTTATATTTTATCAACTGTCCTATGATCATTGATCAATGGTCCCAGTGATCAATGGTCCCAGTGATCAATGGTCCTAGTGATCAATGGTCCCAGTGATCAATGGTCCCAGTGATCAATGGTCTTATGATCAATGGTCCTAGTGATCAATGGTCCTAGTGATCAATGGTCCTAGTGATCAATAGTCCTATGATCAATGGGCTGCGTGATCAATACTCCTATGATCAATGGTCCTATGATCAATAGTCCGTAAATCTTCAATCATGACCTTCTGTGTCATTACATTCCATTTCACTGCGGTTCATTTCACACCTCATTCTGTTGGTTTCCATTCCAATGCCTTCCATGCAGTTACTTTCAATTCCATGTTCATCTAACCCTTTACTTCCACATAACTCCTCTGAACAATAGCTGCTTGTGCCGCACCACCAGTCGGACTATACATTAAATTTAGGTCAGATGGGCCACTAAGCTGCCATTGCATTAGGGTGTCCTGATCTGAAAAAGGCTAAAAACCATTGCCCTAATTATCACAACTTAATAAAACATATCACTTCCCGTTACATCAACCCTTTTACGTTGTCATTAATATCACCAGGGCTGTACTGAGGGGGGACAAGCGGGGCCGCGGCCAAGGGCACAAATGTGGAAAGGGTGCAAGTTTTAGGATGGAATTACTTATTATTCCAAAAAATGCACTATTTTCAAAACGTGGGGGCACCAGATTGATGCTAGACATAGGGCGCAATTACAGCTCGGTACGGTCCTGAATATCACTCAAAAGACAAGAGGGTTTTTCAATTAAACAACTATTAATCACTTAATTTGCAAGATGAAGCCTCGTAGAAAAATGAATCATGAATCTTCGACATTAAAGCCCCATATAAACGTTTTTATATTAGGATAGCTTATACTGGTGGCCTGCTACACATGTGGCCATTTACTGTGGCACATGTCACTCCTCTGAAAAAATAAAAAATCCTGGCCATCATACGTACTTATTTCACAGATTAAAATGACAACTAGAACACGCAGCTTCATTGAAACATACTATTTTATGCCTGCATATTTCTTGTTTAGTGTTTTTGCCCAAACATTTTTACAAGAGCCTGCTACCCGTAGCCGGTCTTGCAAATGTCCATGTTTTCACTTCGACTGTACACAACCCGCTGCAATTCTGCCTCATCTTCCGTCGTACACAACCACTGAAAACAACAGAAGATAACAAATCGTTTAAGTATATTTCATTAATTACTTATTCACCGGAGACAAAATAAGATAGAAAATAAATAAACAACACTTTTATGCAATCAGTTAAAACATACAATGCAAAGTATGCAGTGACCTCTTCAGCTATTACAGAATTTTAACAAGATATGGGGTCAGTGCATAATTACATAACACAGAAAATGGCCACTTTGACCTACCCCCCCCCTCTGTAATGCATCGTAACATTTCCATAGACCCACTCACCCCTCTGAGCGTTACGTATTTATTTTGAACAAAACTCAGTGTAGTTTTACCTGGATCTAATATAGTCCCAGGTCTCCAAATTTAACCGATATCAATGGTAAATAATATTTAATATTTTGTTTGAACCTCGATTGCACCTCCACATGTAGGCTATGAGGCTAAACGCTATTTTAGTGCAAATGTATAAGCATTACTAGGCCTACTAGCCTTATAGCCCAGCTTCGCTTGGGACTGAATTTTGAACGCAGCGGGTGTGCCCCAATTGTCTGTACTCAAACTTTGGCTTTGAAATTAAAGTAAAATTATTATTATTCTTTATCAGAGCTATATATTAGTAATGGTAATCTAACAGAGTGCCAGTAAAAATGTCAGTTTTCAGTACTAAAGTCTTAAGTGACCTTGAGTAACAAGGACTTATGAGGACTTAAAACTATACAAGTACCAAGTACTACTTCTCTGCCAATCAGACTGGTGACCTAGATACTCTAAAAGAAATGTCTCAAGATAACCCATACAGGAAATATTACCAACTAATGCCTCAAGCTTTAGAGATCAATAAATGAACATAAGCACATGTTCAGAGATTTAAAATGGCTTTCAATGTTGGGGTCAATCATTGAATAAATGTACATCAGTGTGTCACCTCTGCCATAACTAGACATCAAGGTCAAAGATCTATTTTTTTAAACAAGACAGCTGCAAAAACAAGAAACAGAGACTATATTCAAATGCAAGGTAATGGCCAAGTATAAAAAGACAGACACAATACACTTCAAAACATGAAGTTCAATATACACAAACTAAGAATATATGAAATGTAACACAGAAAAAGTTATCGAGGACTTGACTTGAACCTTAGGGCAGGGGCGGCAATCCCGGGGGAGCCGAGGGGAAGAGTCCCCCCCCACTTTTTACAAAGAGGGGACAAATTACATGTGTGGCCCCTCCCACATTTTCTAGCCCTCTCATTGGGAGTCCCCACACCTGTCAAACAAGATCGCCACCTCTGCCTTAGCGTTAAGTATATTGGATGGCATGACAAGCGTTTGCACAAAATTAAATAGAAATATATCTCAATGTTTTTAAAAAACACTCACTCCTCTGTGTGCGCTTCTTGTAAAAGATGCGGCAGGCGCATTCAAGACATTTGATGATACCTCGCCCTGTCACTTGGTTCTCCTTATGACATTCTACAAGAAGCAAAAGTCAATAGCTGAAACTTAAATTACTATTATTTTCTTTCAAGATCTTAACCCGATGTAAGAGAAATCTCTCAGGATGTAGCAACATTGTCTGATAACATCTAGAACGGTTATGTCTCATCCAGATGTTACAAGAAGAGGGTAATGGATATGCAACAAAATTAAACAGCTAAATTATTAGTGACGTGTTGAAATATATGGCTATATTTGCCTTACAATAAATAATATCATTATTATTGCTAAGTTCAGAGTAGGCCTATTATTGTTATCGCAATAAAATAGCTGAGTGTAAGAAAATTAAACAAATTTCAACATATTGTTCAAGTATCGAAACAGTAAATTACGGCATAAGCAAGTTGTAAAATTGAACACATAGACCTACATCATATGGACACTTTGAACTCTTTTTAAACATGGAAAAGTTTTGGTCTAAAGAAGCCTAATTTTAATCATGATTTTAGAATACTGACCACCACAGATGTAGGTCATCAGTTGTGGACTTGCAGTTGTAGTAGCAGAACCGCTACCCGCAGTCTGGTCTTTTTCTTTTGGATCCATAGCCTAAGAAGAAAGACAAGAGCTTTAAGAATTGCAAATAAGATCTTGGAACACTGGCCATGAATAGGTCATACAGTGCTGCCATTTAAAGCCATAAAAAATAGTCCTATAACTGAGTAATAATCTAGCAAAATTTAATCTCTCTATAGGGATTTCACTAAGCGAGCACACCATGTTACCTCATTGTGTTATATGATGAAGTTTGATACACAGACTTTTCAGTATAATATGTAAAGAGAAACGTGGATTTCAACATTATGCCATATTCAAAATTTCATCACTCTATCATACTTACTTATTGTATCGCATTATTGGACGTGGTTGGGTAGGGCGCTCTATTTAAGCGCATTCTTGGCTGGCTAAGATACATTCCCTATAGTAAATGCAAGTATTTTTTCAACAAGTTTTTAAATAATAAAAAAAATAGTATAAAATCGGCGGATTGTTAGCATCAATAACGGATGATCGTATATGAATGCCAAGGGTCCCAGGTATCATCTGGTAACTTTTGGTAGCATTTGGGGCTATGGGTAAAATCCTCAGTCTTGCCGGTCCCTAAAATCCATTTTCTAACCGAAGAAATTCTTTGCATAAAACGAACTCCTCGGAAATTTCCGGACATTTTCTTAATATATATTGTTCAGCAAACAGCTCCAGCTATTCCGTCCAAGGATCCCGAAAGTCTGGCAAATGTATTCAGGAATTGAGCCATTTTGCAGATTCATCGTTATCTGGGAAGGATAAATCTTCTGCAGCCAAAAGTGTGGCTTCTATACTAACGAAAACTTTACTTCTACCGTCGGACACGTTCAAAATTTATCGGGTGAAGACCTTTGCGCATGCGAAACCTTGGGTGCATGCGCCTGCTACAAACACATAAATCTGTTTAATATGCACCTTGTGGATCAGTTAGGGTCAGTTATTGTGATGGTCGGTTTGGGTCAGGTTAGGCGTTGTGATGGTCGGTTAGGTGTTGTGAGGGTCGGTTATGGTCAGTGTCGTGTTTAAACACATGCGAAGAACCTTCGGCCGCAGAAGTAATTATTTTCGTGCAGTTGAGAATACATTCAATTCAAAGAAAGCAATTCACCTATGTACTAGGCGTAAGCAAACTAATGGTATAATAGCACACCGCTAATCTCTTAAATAACTCGACAAAATAAAAACTTTCGGTTCGCAACGCAACTAAAAAAAAAACGCCAGAAAACATGCATTGATCGGAAATACCAAAATACACAGGATCGAAGTTGAGGCTATTTCCGGTTTAGTTTTTTTTAAATTATAAAGCGAATAATGTAAGTAAGTGGCAAACGTAAATAATGACGTTTCAGCACCAAGGAAAGCTAGCCTATAGAAAAACAGCAATTATTCGGAAAAATACGCGATTGTAGCTGAGGCAAGTATGGCAGGTTCGTTTCCAGCCTGTCCATTTGGATTCAGACCGGAGCGCCTGTGAATAATTAGGTTTTTGTGACCACTTTTGAGCACAATCAATATCGCAACCGTTAGCATCAAAAGAATAAGCTCCAAAGCATCACTGACCAAATCGAATAGAAAGTCGTGTCACTCATCAACGACTTTTACTACAAGTCTCCCAACCCTCATATATACCTAATTAGCCTACGAGAGTAACTGTTGTTCACGGTCAAATTACTTCCTCTAAGGTTAAGGCAAATAATTGGGAGGTGGCAGAATAGACACAAATCTACTTGATCAATCCTGTACAAATTAATTGAAAAGGTCTGCTTTAAATTTGAATAAATCACTGAAGGGCCACTTATGCGCCAGTTTGACGCTATTGGTGATCAATGGTATCAGTTTATGGTCATTACTTTTCGAAATCGTTGTGCATGCCAAATTCCAGAATTCATTATAGTCGACTAATGTTCCTACCTCAACGTTCACTTCTGAGCCTCGCACTTCTGAACTTCGCACTTTTGAACATGAAGTAAAAGATATGTGCATTGACTTACTGAAGTTGGGAATCTGATCCATTCCTTTGGTCCTAAGACCGAGAAGGTACTATTTTCAAACTTCGGTATATGAATCTACAATAATCATTGTTTTGTTTTGTATTGTATAGAATGATGGTATAACATGATGCTCTATACATACTGATTACGGGATGTGCTAGTCACGTGATTATAGTTCTATGGTTTTCTAATGTTAGCGGAGGCTGGTTATGTTGTTGTCATCTAAGGATGTAGTTTGTGCATAAATGGCATATAAATTTTGATATCTTGTGGTAATATTATATGCCGTTGATATTGCGAAACCTTTAAGATGTCCATTTTGCCACTGCTTACGCGACGGGACATTGTGGGACGGCGATGTGTGACTGTGAATTGCAACCACAACGATATCAATGGCGAACCGCTTAACATGGGACGAGGAGTGATACGTGCTTCGTCTCACGCAGACCCATCTGCACAAGACGAAAAGGCAAGTTTTAAGGACAATATTTGATCTAAACGTAATAATTTTGATTTTAATGTAAGCATGAACTATAAACGATATTTTGATGTAAAATCAATGCAAGCGGCACCTGCAGAAAGTGAAAATGTTGATGTAAATGTGAAATGTTGCTCTGGGTCAAGTAAATTGTCGTTTTATTAAACCTGAAACTAGGTGATCATTTGAGGATCCTTTTTATTCTGTATAGGTATACACGTTGTCTGCCCTTTCTTGCACAGTGCAAGAGTAGTTTCGACTGAGATCTGTGAGGGTTGATGTCACCCTCCATTTTGGCCGATTGTTGTACTTTTTAGGTGATCGGATTGAGTCCTGTGTACTATATTTACTTGCATTGGCAATACTATTAGAGGTAAATTGTCAAAATGTTAAAAAGATGTGGTGCATTGAATGACCTTTGATCTCTGGTCCAAACTTGTGGCTGGTATCTGTATGGTAGTTTTGCAAGTGTTCTGCCTTAATTTAGTTTTATTATCTTTACTGTGCTAAATTGTATTCTGTTAGAATTGGAGTTTAAATTATATTGCACCAATTTCGATATCCCACATATTTTATTTATTGAGTTATTACTTAAATTCAGAGTTGTATGGTCTCGAGACAGTGTCTGGGTCTCGAGACAGCTTTTTAGTGTCTCGGTCTCGGAAGCCTGCTGGCTCGGTCTCGAGGTAGTGTCTCGAAGTTTTAGAAACTCGAAGTTGTTCCGTTGTCTTGAAGTGAAAGTCTTGTTCTGTCTCGAACAAGCGGTATCGATAAGTTTCGCGTTAGCTGTCTTAAAATCTTGCGCTAGAAACTGAAACCGGAATCTGAAAAACGGTAATTCTGGTTGACGCGCGAGTCATGTGATACTGAAGTCAATTCAATTATCTGAAAGTGGAAAAATGTCTGAGAGAGAACCTGAAATTGTGAAGTTTCCTTTTACGCAATTTGAAGTTATTGACAAACAATAGCTATGCCATGCTGTTGGTCATTGGTGTAAAACCACTGTAACCGAAACGATCGGAACAACTTCGAGTTTCTCAGGGTGAGTAAAGCTATGCGCAACTTTTTAATTTCGTTTGGTATTTGGCATTGAATTTGCTAGTTTAAAATCGTCTAGAAAATTTCAAACATGTCTATAAACGCTTTCTTTATACTATTCAGAAGATAGGCTGACAATCGAAGAAATATTGAAAAAAATAAAACGCGGCAATATAATAACTGTTCTCTGGAATTGGCACTGTATACATCATAAGTATCAAATTGAAATTTCAAATGAACCTTATTCCCAAAAACTTATACATTAGTATTTTACAGCATTTTATATAGGATCACTTGTCTTTTATTGTCTCGTACTGTCTTGAACCTAGTGTCTCGGTCTTGGTACCTCACTGTCTCGGTCTCGGCATCTCACTGTCTCGGTCTCGTCTCGGTCTTGAAGTTTAGAGTCTTGCATACACCACTGCTTAAATTTGATACCGCCCTTCTTTTAACAATTTTTGCTCAGATGTGCACACACACGCCTTGATGGTGCAATTGCAGTTGTACTGCAGAGCAATTGTGCACAAAGGACTTGCTCAAGGTCCCTACACAGTAGTGACTCCCCGGACGAGGCTCGAACCCGCTCACTTAGTCCACACTGAACGTTACGGGCCGGCTGCTCTAGCCAATTGGCCGCTGTGTCACACATAGTTCATGCACATGCAGAATTCGAGAAATGTTAGCAGCCTTTATTGATTATTTTAAAAAAGCATTAGGCAATAATAACAGAAGTGATGATAATCATAACAATTACAATTTATAAGGTCCCTGTAACACTAGCCCGTTGCAAGGACACTTCACAATGAACAATAAACCGGATCTTTTTGCTTCTGCTTATAGAACTCTGATTTGTTCCACAGGCTGACCAAAATGTTGTTATTTTATTAACGATCATCTTTGTGCAGTACTGCTTACATGCGTAGGATAGACCTTGGAAGTCTTGGGTCCAGATTTGAAAGAGTTGTAGCTGTTGCATAAACAGGATTTATTGAAAAACACTTATTAGATAAGGCTTCATCGATGGCTCACTGAAGCCATAAGCCCTAGACGCTTTACTGAACTCAGGTGTGAACTGTTTTCCTTCAGGTTCTGGTTGAATTTGACAGTTCCTCGGACTGGATGGGGCGCCAGTGGGTTCCCATTCATAGCCAGTTCGACGTGTTTCTCGTGGAGGACACTTTGGTTGGTGTTCTACCAGATGCAGGCGCTCCTGGAACATATCAACCGGTTCTGGTAAGGTTAACCTTAGCGATCTGGATCTTACGACTGGTTGGCATGCTTGACTGTCACCAGGGTTGATGTTCAAATCCCCTGCACAGACAGAAATCTGTTTCTGTCGCGTTTGTGCCCCTAAGGGGGGGGGGATTGTTTGATCAGATGTCGAACCATCCACCATCGTATGCTAAGGCTAAGAAAATTAAGTTGCTAACACTTCATACACTTGGCCGTTCATAAGGCTTTTTGATGGACCTCTCTTCTAATCTGACCAACTTTCATATTGACTGGTCAGTGATATAATTAATTTTCATGTTTAAAATGATAATTTGATTCCTAAAGGTAACTAGTCATCTTTGTGTGTCTGTTAAGGACAGAAGGAAATTTATTGATTATTTACGGTGTTCCTGGTAGGGACCGACTGGGTAGACAATTTCTACCGGGTACCGAATCCAAGTATTTGAATGTACTATTTTCCGGATCTGGGTACGATCTGAGTAGTAGTGGGTCACCGTTAGAGCGGCCGCTACGACAAGTACCATTGACTCGTCAATCGTCATCGTGTATGGCAAAGCTTAAAATTAAGAATTTACTTAGAATGATATTTAACTAAATGATGTACATGTAATAAATTAATAATAATATTATAAATTAGATGTTAGCATTTTATATGTAGAAGGAAATTGTAAATCAATAAAATTATTTATTGAATTGTGAATTTGTTAATTAAATTTTCAATGTTTTTAACTATTTATTTGTGTGTGTACTATATGCTGAGGCGAATACTTTGGAATAGTTAAAAAAATGGGATATTGGACCGAGGTGCAAAAAAATGGGATATTGGACCGAGGTGCAAAAAAATGGGATATTGGACCGAGGTGAATGTCTGAGGTGATTTCCGGTTGGTCCCTAGTTCCTGGTTTGTGATGCGTGAAGACGGAAAACAATGACAGCTGACATGACCTAATTACTTGACCTAATTTACTCGACCTTATGGGTGGCAGAGTTCCCAGTGTCTGGATATGACGAGAGTTTGCATATAATTACTGCCTTTTTTTCTTAACCTAGGCATACAAGATAGTAGTTTTTCATTTCCCTTTTTCAACATAAAGTGAAACTATGTGTAAATCTGTTCACTTTCAGACTTTCAAAACTATGGTGGACAAAATCAACTACTCGAACACCCCAAATAACTTTCGTCTGGTTGAATTTTTGACGCCTGATAGGATGCTGAATTTTGTGGCTGATGCCAACATAGTCCATCTTAAGGTGAATCCTTGGGTTTTTTAAATTAAAATTACCAATTCATGAAGTCAACTATTGAACTCTTCAGTTGCATATACCTGTGGTTGCAGCCAAGATGGCTTTTGTTTTTGCTCTACTCTTTTAGTCAGCCTGTACTCATGTGTAAAATTGTACCAATGGTTTTTGTGTGCTCCATTTTGGATGAGCGTTATGTTAAAAATGAATTTTGACACCTTTTAGGCTGGCATTCTTACTGCTTTTGTGAGTATCTCAAAGGCAATATAATTATGATGAGTATCTGTGTGCCTATATACAAAGCAGCATGTGTTCCGGTAAGCCTGTGATATGGCAGAGCACTTGCCTAGTGGTACAGAATGTGCAGGTTGAGCCTTTGTTGAGAAGATCCTGTAGTCCTAAGAGAACAGTTACATAGCATTTGGTACTGCTAAGGTGAACACATCAGGTAAAATTTTTTATGCTTATAATCTATGTTTGCCCTATTTAGAACAACTACATGTCCCTGTTTATAAGAGATTCTTTGAGCGCCCTATTTGAATGCGCAGACTACAGATACATACATATGCACGTGTGTACATTGGTACGTACATATGTACACACGTGTCTCGCACATTATTGATTGCCACTTACTGCAATCAAACAGATTATGCAACTAAAAAACATAAGTGATATATTGCAATTTGCTAATTTTCTACAAATATTGCGCAGTCTGAATTTGATATGAAAGCTATGTTCTTTGATATATTGGTTTTGCCATATACTTCAAAGTTTATTGCCAAACGAGATGACCGGCTTATTTCTGTAATTGAATACGTATGTCGGTGACTTTTTGTTGTTTACGTGTTTCATTTAATTCTTGTCATTAAAATTCATCGCTGACAGTGTGTGTGTAGAGATGCAATCTTACTACCGACAATGCTAAAGATTATAGAAGTTGTCATAATTACAATACATTACATTTAAGAGCAAAGTTCTGTTTCGTTGACGTCATGAATGCCGATTTTCAGGAGGAAGATGTGATGCGAATGTGCGACAGCACGACTACGGATGACTGGGTCTGTGCTCGCAACTGGCTGAGTTTTCAGCATGGCCAGCATGTTTTGCTCAGCTGTCCCTCTCGAATGATAGGCTGTCGCGTGAAAGTGTACAATATTGCAAGCAACAGCCAATGGTACAGTGGACTAATCATCGCAGCAAATGAAAACACAAAGGTCAGAATGTTGCAAATGGTTTTTCAGTATGTATTGTGTTGACATGTTCACATGGGATGTTGTTATATTTATCAAGGCAATAACATTCTGTTCGGCTTAACGTGAGGTGTTATTATGTCTCCCATGGCTATTAACTTGACACCACATTGGTTAATGTGATGGACAGGTTGTCTGTCCGATGAATGGTCGGGTCGGTCTGATGGATGGATGGAGTGATGGACAGACTTAAAGTCGGACAGGTGGACAGCAGAGATGGGCGTGGTTAGATAAATTGTTAATCAAGTAGAATTAGTTACTGAAATTTGCTAATCAATTAGAATTAGCAAGATCTTCTAGTTAATCAATTTGAATTAGCAAGATCTTCTACCAAATCAATAGGAATTAGCTAGATCTGCTAGCTAATCACTTAGAATTAGCAAGATCTTCTAGCTGATCGATTAGAGTTAGCAAGATCTTCTAGCTGATCGATTAGCTGTTTATCTAATTGATTAGCTGATCAATTTGAACCTAACCAATTAGAGATGCAACGGATGGACTATCGTGCAAGTGTCAAATGTGTTAGAGATTAACCGAAGATGTGCCAAGAACATGCTGTCATCTAGATGTTTGGCCTTATTTATTGTTATCCTTATAAGAAAATTTATTGTGCAAAAATTTATATAATGAGATGCATCCCAAATGTTTCACGTTTCTCTCCCAATGTGATCTTCCTCTGAGCACTCACAATGCTTTCTATTTCTTCTTAAATTTACTAATCCATATAAGTGTGTGTATGACGTGATTTTGATGGATGGATTGATTTTCGTGTAGTCTGTGACTATTTTGGGTGACGATGGGATGGAGCACGTGGAAAATGCAACACTTGTACAGATCGAACTAGACACCAGAGGTTCAGTTTTCATTTCTACATTGTGTCAAAGTTATCCATTATTACCCACGATAAGTTACCTGTCTTGCATGTGTTTGTTATGAAATTTAGCTGCGGTTAAAGTATTCAACTTTTTACTTATATTTTTCAGGTCCAAATCTAATCTTGTAACTTTTATAGTGTGTGACAATTTACCAGGGTTTCAATTAGTGGCTAATGAATCTACCCATAGTTAGGTTCATTAGCCACTATTGATGTGGTAATTAATGTTCAGATCCTTGTGGTCTGTGCAAAGTATGTGCCAGTAGTAAATGGTTGTTGAAATGCTTTAAAGTTTGTCTATATGTTATTGCATTTCAGTTCTAAATGGATGTCCATTACAGAACTTATAGACTGATTCTTTGATGACTGTGATTTGTAGAACCATATAATCATTGTTTTCATTGCCAGTTTTCATACAGGTCTTATCCTGATTAACTATTATGTGAAATACAATTTTCCTATATATTGATTTGCATTGTCATCAATTGGCACTTTTGACCCCAAAATTCCTGTGAAGTATTATGTTGACATGGGTTGCAAGTTACTCTAGGACATGTAAAGCGGTTTCTTGGGCTAAGTAACAGCTGCACAAACCGATAAATCTTTTTCTCAGGGCGAGAGGATTAAAGATGTTCTCGAAAGGGGAGTGATAGGTCACCAGATGAAGAGAATGACGGCGTTTTGTCCATTAAGGACATTGCAATGAATTGTAATGTTAATACAGTTATGTAAGTGCCGCTGGTGTCATTAGCACGACTTGAGTGAGATGGCAGTCATTATGAACTGTGTTGAATCTCATTGCAGTCTTTTGCTGGAATGGTCAGTGTAACAGTACTCCACACAATAGGACAGCTAGCCTTGCAGGGTCAACAGGGTAATTGTAATTGTAAATACGAAAATTTATATAGCACTGTCAGTAGCAAGCTACTTACAAGCTACTCTAGGATGCTTTACAAAACTGTCTGCTGTCAACGCAAATATCATCACTTGGACTTATGTAGCAGGTACATTTGTAACTGTTTTTTTTAACAGAAAGGATTTTTGCTCCCTGAAATAGGAAGACTGTAGAGTGTAGACTAATTTATGCCTTAGTACTCTGTTGAAGTTTGGACGTTTGTTTAACTGTTTGGGAGTGTGACGCCAAATGCAGACAGGGGGAGGAGCATCTGACTTATGAAATTTGTTGCTTTATAGATGAGTCCGTTATTGAGATTTTTCCCTTTTTTGAATAATGTTTTGCAGATTTCAATGTAACTCCGAAAGTGAGCAGCGGTAATGTTTCAAAGCCACGAGGTCGTACTAGTACCGAGGAACATCCAGTGGTAGGTGATAATTATACAGTTCTATTGTTCTGTGTTGGATCTCAGCTGCAGAAAAATTGGGTGCAGGCTTTGCAGAGTTCTCTATTGTATTGTGTGTACATATATCTATAGCGCCTCTCCTAGTACAGTTTAATCAGAGGCACTCTCAGGAGGACTGTTAGTATCGCGATAAAGTATCGCGAGACTTTGGTATTGGCGATCTTTTTGCAGTATAGCAGGGTGTATCGCGATAGTTTTATTTGGTCGGTATCGTGTGTGTATCACGATACTTTTTTTAGCCAGTCATCGATACGCGATACCAATACTTTTTTCTCGCGTAATAAATTTTTTTATATTTCTCTTCCACTTGAAATCTTTCCGATCAAGAAATGGTGAACAATAAATCATCGCACTCAGAAAATTGTCTCTTGTTCCGATCTACGATATATGGTGTGAATTGTGAGAAAATTGGTTCCTCACAGGACTGCAGGGGCAGGCATATACCTGTATAATTTCATGCCTGTTAGATTTCGTACATACGTACTGCTAGAGTAGCACTAGTTTAAACCGGTTGCTACAGGCCGGGGTTGGGGGTCTAGGCTTAGCCATAGGAGGGAAGGTGGACCGACTGGCCGGCTAAGGAGAACAGCCAGTGGCCGGCTGACTGACCAGATGGGACTGCCTGGCTGGCTGACCACTGGGCCAGGGACTTAGAGAGGTGACTGGACAAGGACAAAGACAGGTGAGGGATGTGGAGAGAGAAACAGGTAGAGAAACAGGTAGAGTGAGATTTGACATTCGGTGGCTGGCTGAGGAAGACGATGGTGCTCTCTCTCTCTCTCTCTCTCTGCTTCGATCGGAGCAGAGAGAGAGAGCAGCAAAGGACGAGAGATAGAAGAAGCGCGGCCAGAAAGAGAGGTGATACAGTTTAGAGTAGCTGGGTTAGCTTAATCTTATAGAGTATATACATTTTAGCAGACGGCCCACTTTGTTTGGCCTGAGGTAGATGATTGCCTCAGAGTCGTTTGAAGTGGCCGCATATAAGCTCTTTGACTCTTATTAAAGTATAGTTAGAATTGTGTGACATTGCTGAGATTGTGTTTGGTCATTTCAAAGAGATATATTAATATTGTCAAATCGTTGCATTTGTAGTCATTTTGTACTTATATATAGAAAAAAGTCTGATCAAATGTGGCTCTGCTCCAGCTGGGGTACTTCCCCTGTTAGACCACCTGAACATCATGCAGGGTAGGGGCAAAAACTCCCTAGACTGTTACCTGGACTCACTAGCCATGAGTCCCTCCCCACTTGACCTTGGGGTGCGGGTGCCATCAGCCTCCTGGCATATGGACCCCTGCCTGCAGTCGAGCCAAGATAGGTTATACCCCGGAAATCTAAGTCAGGGTGGGAGTTCGTCACAGAATATAAGGAATCTATAAATAGCGAAACAATCGGATAGTGTTTCCCCCACTACGCACATCATTGAGTTGTAAAGTCAGCCCATATTCCATAAGGAAGGTTGGAGAGGTGCTCATCTCCTTTTCCTAAGGAACGTTGAGCTGGTAACGGACGAATCCCAAGGTCCTGGACACGGGGATATTGTAGGACTTGCCGTTTACTTCCCAGCTTGGTAACTAAGGCATGTGTTCGCAAACAGCATGCCCAGGGTCGTTGCACAGAGTCGAAGTCGCGACTGCATGCTACTCGAGCATCATATACCGATCAGCCTTCGTATAGCACGCTTGAGTAGTACGCATTTTTTTAAATAATAATTTTGATAATAATTGCAGTTATTCTGATTTTTTCATGAAAAAATATTATTGTAATTTTACAGATCTTTGAGATGTGAAAATAATAATTGTAATTCTAGGCTACTGATTTTTCGTATGTAAAAATAATAGTTCAATAATACTTCTTTTTCTTTAGCACATGTTATGTATGAATAAACAGGAAATTTGCGCGTCGAAAAGTATTGGTGAAAGTATTGGTATTGGTATTGCAATACTTTTAAGAAAAAGTATTGGTATTGGTATCGCAATACTTTTTTGATGAAGTATTGGTATTGGTATCGCAATAGTTTTTTCCAGTATTGTTAACAGCCCTGACTCTCAGTATGATACTCTATGAAATAATCAATCAATCAATGAAATTTGATATAGCACTTCAAGAAATCTACTCAGAGGTGCTCCCAGAACAACCTCGGCCAAAGCAGACAGATTTAAGAGAAACTCGAGTAGAAAGACAATGAGAAGTTCCTAGGTAATAGCCAGAGTTCCAGAGGAAGCACATTCCAAGTGATCTGGCCAACAACAGAGGTGGCATGATGCTGCAGCATAGCAATGCATGAGAATAAGAATAATGTATGGTATGATATCATACGTGGGGGATCAAAACCCATCACTTGTCGTTTTTGACTTTTTTGTTTTAATCATGTTCTACAATGCATCTGCTTCAAAATAATTTTTGCAGGATCGATACAGCCTTTATCTAACTTAAGTTATACTCGTTTGACCCTTTCATTAGCATAATCTTAACAACTGAGAATATCGAAGTCAAAGTTTCAGAATATTCATGTCATCAAATATCTTAGCAACCATTACTTGACTACTCCACAACTCTGCTGGGCAAGAAAGTGCTATATTCTGTATGAGATAAGGCATGCGACATAAAAATCTGTTTGTTACTTTGCAAATTATGGCAGGTTGGCATATGAAATCGCCTATTTCAGCCTTTATCTCGATAACTAGGAGCCGACAAACGACGGGTTTTGACCCCCGGCCTCACAATTAAGAAATTTTTATCTTAGTCTTGTATGGACTAGACTTAAACTTGGGTTGCCTATTAAGTTAATTGAATATTGATTAGTTTCAGAGCTATTTATTTGTAACATTATGTATTTGTATGCATGTCTGCATACATATATATATATATGCATATACATGCATTGTGCATGCATACATATGCTTATATATGTAGATTAGTGTGTATTTTTGTATGAGTTTGTATATTTGTGTATGTATATGTATGCATTGTTACATACATACATTTATTTACCACATTATTTTTTCGATTTTAGGCTAAGCAGCTGAAACTAGATGCATCAGGCACTGCACTTGATTTTCCATTGAAATCTCCATCATCCACTTCTCAAGGTCATGCTAGGCAGCTGGCGGCGACGCCTGGCGCCTCCTCCGAGTACAACAGCGGTACTACAAGACCTCTGCAGGTGGACACTGGCTCCAGAAACGTTTTCAGTGCCATCATGACATCTCAACCGAACCAAATGGTAAGCCAAACGGCGGCACAAATTAATACAATATGACGAAACATTTGCCCAACTTTCCAAAGCTTATAAGCATTGAAGACATTGTGACAGAGCTAGTACGACGCCAAGATGTTGTACGGGCTTTGCAGAAGGGAGGAATTTCCTCTTTCACAAACCAAATTGGCCATGGAAGAATCCATTCAGTTGTGTTGTCGGTAGAAGATAAGACATGTTCAGAGTAATGTCATTTTTCCAAATGTAGATTGTTCCAGGCAGAAGGGGAAAACACAAAAAGGTCCTCCTACTAAGGGCAATCTATGTAACAAGTTTATTTACTTTGTGCATGATGATGGCTGGACAGTAACTCAAGACCAGTAAGTTAAGTTGATGAAGCTTACAGATATTCATAAAGAATTAGGAATTGATGTTTTGTCTCTTAACGAAGAGATGTAGTTACATGCAAATGACTTTCAAACACAGAAAGTCAAGAACACTGTACAAAACGTTAATAAATGAAAGCCTCATGTTGGCAGCTTGTTTTATTAGGCTAAGTTTAAAATTTAAAAAAAAATGAACAGTTATATTTTGGAAATGCCACAAGTGTTAAGTGGTGGATTCCATATTTAGTATGGATGCATATGAAGATATTCGTGTAGAAAAACCTGTCCATGTGGTAATCTCATAATAATGTGTATAGCTAATGACTGATTCTGTGAGACTGGTTTTAAGTATTTTTGTACAGGGTTTGTTAGGGCCCATCCATATATTAAGTAGGTAAAAAAAATCGGATTTTTGGACTCCCTTCCTCTGTTGCCCCACATACATTTTTGGGACATCTCCCCCATGCGTACGTACATCTGACCTCTTCCCCCCCACATCACCTTGTGCTGTTATTTCTTGGAAATCTAGTGACCGCCATGACCAATCCTCTCCAATTTTTTCTGTCCGAAGTTGCATCTCTTAATTCCTCCAAGCTCATTTCAGTTTTTTCATGTATTACATCCATCCATTTTTTCCTTGGGCACCCTCTTTTCTTCTTTCCTCCTCCACATGCCGGCATCATTTCTTTTTCCATTCCATTTGATCGCATAACATGTTTGAAAAACCCTAGCTTCCTTCTCAACGCTGTTTGTTGTAACGTCTCATCATTTTCGACTCCAATCTTCCTGCGCACTTCTTCGTTTGTCTTCTTCTCCGTCCATGACGTCTCCCCACCTAGCAAAGGTTAAATGGCTAAAGACATCTTATAAGACATTGATTTTACCATAGGCTATTTATTTTTTTAAGCATCATGTTTAACAGCTTAAATTTGTTAAATGTTATGAAGAAAAGAAAATACCAACAACACTTGCATTAAAAAGTTTTAATGTTACATAAAATTGATTAAGCAGGAATATAGACCCTGATTGAGTTTACAGTTCTGATTTTAATATTTCGTAATGTGGACGAGACACCATAATTAGACAGTCATATTTGCATTCCTTTCTTGGCCACTGTTTATGACTAATGACTGTGGTTCAGTAGTTACTAGTTTTAAGTATTTTTACTGGGCTTTCAATGCTGATTAACGATCATAAATCTCAACAGTTGATTACGTCTCCCGAGTACTGTGATTAGTGGCCGAATGTGTTCTGTTCTTTTTATTCTAGGGCGGCACTTCTGTTGTTTTGATAACCACAAACCCTTTGCCCGTTTCAAAGTCCGGAGCGATGGGGATGCCGTCCTCTGCGACATCATCCGTCCTGTCCTCATCCTGCTCCCCACCGGTGAACCAAGCGGATTCGTCCAAGATCAAGACTCTCCTCGGGTACCGGCCGTCGGTGATGTTCGTCATTCCATCTCCGAATCCGACTTCCCCCGGTGGTGGTACCTCCTCAGCGACTTCCACACCCGGGAACTGCCCCACTAACACCCAGATTGTGGTATGTTCTCCCGGAAACCAACAGAGCCCTGGCGAGTTAGCTGGAATGGCTGGACTTGTTCAGCAGAGTCCCATCTTGCGACTGCCTCCTGGAGTCGAATACATCGGTACATTACCCTTACAGATGAGAAATCCATCCAATAACTCTGGATTTTTTATGCCTGAGGCTGGAAAGATTCCGGGCCAAGCGACGAGGGGTGAATCTTTGAATGACGGAAGGAAGCCGCTGACGGCTGGGATTCATGGATTTCATGCTCCAGAGAGCAATGGGAGCGAGGTGCATGTGCAGAGTCCAGCAGGGCTCCAAGTCGCACTGGATACACCGAGCAGAAACCATCCATTGTCGAGTCCAGTTAGAGCGCAAGGAGTGGGTAATGTGAGTGGCCTGCAGCAAGCGCACAGTTCGATTGGAATGCCCAGAGTGACGAGAGCGAATTTCGTGCAGCAAGTGCAGGGCCCAGGTAGAATGCAGGGCTTGCAGAACCAGGGTGAACTACAGAGTCCAGGTAGGATTCAAGGAGTGCAGACTACAGGTAGAGTTCGGATGCCAAGCCCAATTACAATGCCGGGAGTTCAAAGTGCAAATGGAATGCAGCAGTTGCAGAGCCAAGTGAGAGTACAAGGAGTTCAAAGTGCTACTTTAGGGCAGCAGAGTCAGAGTCCAAGTAGAATTACAGGAATTCAAAGTGCTACTTTAATGCAGCAGAGTCAGAGTCCAAGTAGAATTACAGGAATTCAAAGTGCTACTTTAATGCAGAGTCCAAGTAAAGTGGCTGGAGTTGAAAATGCTACTGGAATGCGGCAGATGCAGAGCCAAGTGAAAATGCAAGGAGTGCAGAGTGCTGCCTTAGTGCAGCAGATTCAGAGCCCAAGTAGACTACAAGAAGTGAGAATGCCAGGAGTGCAGAATGTTGGTCTAAGTCAGCAGCATCCTGCGGGAATGCAGAGCAATAATGTCAATCAGCCGTATGCAGTTCGAAATCAAGGGATGCAGGGTTCAGTTGGAGTCCAGCAAATGCCAGGCCCTTGTCGATTCCAAGCAGTTCAAGGTGTCCCTGGAAACCAGCAGAGTACTCCGCAGTTCCAAGGAGTGCAGAGTGCCAGAGGAATTCATCAGGGTCCCATCAGGTCAGACGCTGGTGACATCCAGCAGTCCACTCACTTGCTAAACTCAGGTGCTTGTCCACCTGGCCAGTCTGCTACTACCGCCAAAAGAATGCCTGTGCAGACAAGGTTCCAGATGTCACAATATCAGGATCAAGCGAGTATTCTGAGGCCGAACACGGCTCAGCCTGTCAGAGGACAGAACTCGCGGGTACGTAGTCCCACTGCTGGAACTCTTAGGCTGCCGGTTGCCCCCGTAATTCGAGGTATGCAGAGACCGGCAGTTTTGAGGTGCCAGACTTCGTCGCTGCTCCGCAGCACCCTGCGAAACCAGACCGGCTCTCTGAGACCTGGCGGCACGACGAGTGACTCGCAACAGAATTCTTTGGGTATGAACTTGAACTCACAGGCGAGTTCACAAGAGATCGTACATCAGATTGTTGAAGGCGCTCTGAGGAAATATGGCTTAGAGATGAACTGTAGAATGACGAGCCCTGCCACACAGAGATTGAGTACAATGAGTTCTGCCAAGAGTATGGCATCTACGCCGAGTTCAGCGAGCGAGAGCTGTGTTGGTCTTCCTCGGAGCAGCGATTTGCAGGTGGCCAGACAGGATGGCAGCGTTGCTTTGGGTGGGCAGAACTCTGGGCAGCATGCCTTGACCATCGAACCATTTACCTTGAACAGCCTGGAGATCTCAAATGTCTGCGATTCAAAGCCAAGCGATTCTCATTCTAACCTAAAATCGACTACGGCATCTGACGCAAAATATCTCTGCACCAAATTATCCTCTTCGACCGGCAGTATGGGTTCGTTGGTGCAGGCGCAAGGGAATCCGACTCCTCGAGCGCGACAGGTGTCCAAGATTTCTAAGAGTCGCGCATTTTACTACGACTCCAAATCGGACTCGCACACGATGAGCATAGAGTTTGTCAAGGGAAAAACAAATATGCTACAGCCAAGGAAAACTAAGGCAAATGATGCCAAACGTCGAGCCATGCCTCAACAGACGTCCGCTCTGCAGCCACTTTCAATGTCTTCCCGAACAACCTCGTCCGATTTGCTTCCGTTGTCGAAGCTCGAGACTCCAGGACAGGACCTTAAAGGTGCCGTGAAGAATGTATCCTCAACCGGCGTCGATAGCGGTTTCCGCGCGACGGCCTCGTCGAAATCGATCGGCCGGGTGGGTGGCGGAACATCGAAGATGTGGTTCGAGGAATATGAAGACGAGCTGCAGGATCTGTCGCGAATACTGGATATGCTGAAGCGCCTGGATAGCGTCAAGTGTCGTCAGGTGCAGAGTTCTGCCGAGAGCGAGATGCCCGCTCCAAAGCTGCTGTCCGATCAGATGAACAGCGTAAGAACATTTTCTCTTACTCTTTGTTTTTGTTTCTGCTTGCATTCAAACTTCATTGAATGAAGTTTGAATATATGAAGAATGAAATTTATGTTGCTGTTTATTTGGTAAGCATACGGCACACATCTGATATACAGAGTTTTCAGTATAATTTGTATTAAAACGTGGATTTCAAGTTTATGCCATTTCTAAATTTCATTGCTATTATACCTACTTATTGTATTGCATCATGGATGTGGCTGAGTAGGTATCAGCGCTCTATTTAAGCACATTCGGGACGGTGGCGCCATATCGTATTAACTTTAGGGAATGTATTCTTCGTGATTGCCAAATTGCTTACAAAATTCTCTGTTATTTTCATTGATTCTTGTTACATTAATGATTATGCATCATTATATTCTGCCAAATGCCCTGCCATTTGCAGAAAAATCTGACACTTTTCTGGACTGTTTTAAGACAGTCACGGATGGAATACTTTTAGCTGCAGCAGCTCTGTGCATCTAGTTTCCTGTTGCAAAGAATGTTCCAAAGGTTTCATGCAATATTGGAGACCGGAATTATACAATGTAACGTGTGTGGTTGGGTTTTTACAGCTTCTCAGACCTGTCGGCACACACCTGCCAGACAATCAGTGCAGCACCGTAATAGCACCAAAGCAGAAATCGCACTGCGAGACAAAAGTTAAGCAGCTTCAGGAGCACCTGCGTTCCTTCGGACTAAAGTTTGGTTAGTATCTGTTTCCGTTTGTTTGTTCCTGTGGCCGTGATGAATTCTCAGCACGTAGGCACTATCAAATGGGATTAATTTCTTTATGTGTGAATGTTTGTGAGTATTTATTTGTTTGTGTAGGCATTTATAAAGATTTCGATTATTTAATCTACTGGAATGTCTTGGCATAGGTCACTCGTCCACCGATGAACTCGCCAGTTTTCCAACACTCTGCAGTCGTGCTGTGCTACGGATATTTGATAATTCCCCACGCTGCCCCAAAGTTTAGAAGTGCACACGAAAACTAGTTTGCAAGAAACGTCGAGAAAGATGATTCAAAGAGACTGTTCGGTGTAATTGACGGACCATTTGGAACGTTCCTTATTAGCTCAATTTAACAGTATCTCTTGCCTGCATCAACTGTGTTGTTTGTAAATGGTGACCTGTTGTTGTACAATGATAAAAAGGCTTCAACTTCTGTCTATTTCTACCTCAACTTCTTAGTGTCCCTTTCTCTGGGACCAGTATCATGCTTTCTTTCTTGTTTGATTGTTTTGTTGGTTGATTGATCTGTTTATCAATTGATTTTTTGGTTGATTAGTTGATTGATTAATTTTGTGGTTGACTGGGTTGCTTGATTGATTTTTGTGGTTGATTGATTGGTTTATTGATTGATTAGTTGATTGATTGGGTTTATTGATGCTGTACGTGATTGGCTTTAACCTGCTTTTTTTTCAGAGAATCCGTCGTTTGCATTGTCGAAGAAGAAGCTAAACCCGGTTTGCGACTCAGCGAATGGTGTTCGTACATGCATTCAGGACAAGTCGTGTCTCTCGCTTCCATCGCTTCTGCTCAAGTGCAGGGAATGCAAGTCCGTCTCCACCAATCCGAGCAAACTGTCGCAAGTCTTGTGTCGATTTCACGCCTTTCGCAGGTCGGTCTTCGGTTGCATTTCGGTTTTTTCTCTGTGGTTTATCAGATGATCCATCTCACCATTTTCTGTCTTGCCATTTGCTGTTATACTATTTACTGTCTTGCCATTTACTGTCTTGCCATTTGCTGTTGTACTATTTACTGTCTTGCCATTTACTATCGTGCAATTTACTGTCTTGCCATTTACAGTCTTGCCATTTACTGTGTTTACTTTCTTGTCATTTGCTGTTATACCATTTCCTGTTTTGCCATTTACCGTCTTAACGGATTTGTCATGATGTGTGGCCTTATCGACAGACATATTTTGCAGATTGACACTTACCGGCAAAGGATCATATGTGGGAAGCGGTTTTTCCAGTCCCACAGACGCAGATGGCGTGGAGATCTCCCTCTGGATGCCACTCCTTCCCATCGTTAATCCACAGATAGATGTTGAGATGGCGAAGTATATCATAAAGAACGTCGGCAACCGTTTCTGCGAATTGGTGGAACAGGAGAAGGAGGCCATGTCGTGGATCACGAGTAACGGTAGGAAATTTACGCTCATGCTGGGTTGAATCACAGACTTCTATCAGCTAGTCTTAAAGTGTTTGATTAACACTTTGAACGCGTATGCCGTATATATACACATCATAAAGTATACGACCATTAGATATCTATATAATGGCCTAATCAGCGTCCAGTTAATAAACTCTGCCGCGTCTCCATTACTACTATGGTGTGTGATGTTATCTGGTGTTATCTTACATCACTAACTCACTGCATATGATCACATGCGATTCATGGCTTAGAGAAAAAGATAGACAGTTTCGGAGGTTCTGAAATAAATTGATTTATCAGACGATGATTATTTTGAAGAGGCGAGTGATCGCCACAGTGATATGGAATTAGACGACATTGAACCGGGAAGTGACACAGAAAGTCAAGCAACCAAGGCCTATGTTCTCCCAGCAGGCGTGGATGTACGTGCAGATAGCTCAGACAATGAATCCCAGCCTAATGAGTCAGATACTGTTGTGACAGACTTCTAGCCCGAATACCATAGAGTAGAGTTGGAGGTTGAACAAGTTCTTTGCATTTCATAGTCTTTACATTTTTTCCGTAATTAACGCTTTACACGATTTCTTTGCAATGCCGATAATTGATTAGGCCTATATGGCGTCGCGCCAGCGTAATAAATGTTCCCGTGGTCAATGTGTTAAACGCTTTATAATTACATGATGTGCACTTTTGATTTGCGGTTGGCACATGCGGAATGTTTTAGTGTAGTTTTAAAGCATATTGACACACTGCAGGTAATGGATGGATGGATCCAGAGTTTAATGACTTCTTATGGCTACAAATGATGATGGTGATGGTGATGATGATGGCAGAAGCTATTTTGATGAGTTCTCACTCTTTCTATAACATAATGTATACTACAGTTGTCATTGCCCTGCAAGCTTTAAACAGTGAGCTCTTCAATTAAACCAATATATTGCAGTTAATGTTGCATGTTTATGTCGAAAATACTAATCCAGTGATTACAAAAGCTAATCACTGGATTAGATTAGCTATTGAAATCACTGGATTTGATTATAGATTAGCTATTGAAATCATTGGATTTGATTATAGATTAGCTATTGAAATCACTGGATTAGATACTAGTCCAATGACTTCAAAAGCTAATCTCTGGTTTAGATTAGCTATTTAAATAATTGGATGTTATTAGCTATGGAAATTTTGGATTGGATTAGATTAATACCGAGCCATATAGAGTACGATGCTTCTTGCATTGCAGGAGATGTTGCGTGGAAGCGTGCCGTGAATGGAGTTCGTGAGATGTGCGACGTTTGCAATACGACGCTCTTCAATGTGCATTGGGTCTGTAGAAAGTGTGGTTACGTCGCATGCCTCGATTGCTATCGCACGAAGACACACAAGTGCACGCGTTGCCACGACGACGTGAACTGCGCGACGTGCGACCGCGGCTGTCTCAGGTGGGCGAAGTGCAGCGCCAACCGCCAGCCACATGACCCGAAGGAAATGATGCTTACACAGATCATTCCAAGCGATGGTGGGTAGTTAATCTCATCTATGGTAGTCATTGGATTAAATTGGCAATCGTTTTTTTAGATTTGATTACCTATAGAAATCATTTGATTTGATTTGCTGTAGATATCATTAATTTAGATTTTATTTTATGAGCTGTATTTATAAGTCTTAGCTTTAGGTTTGATTAGCTATGGAATTAATTAGATTTGATTAGCTATGGAATTGATTAGATTTGATTAGCTATGGAAGTCATTGGCTTAGATTAGATCTAAAATATAAGTTAGTGGATTAGATTTGATTAGCTTTTGGTTTAGTGGAAGTCATTGATTATATTATATTATTTTCACTATAAAAGTCATTGGAATAGATTTGATTAGCTATAGATGTCATTAGAGTGTACTCATCTGCGGTCACATTTATTTTAGTTTTATGGGTCGTCGGCCGCATGATCCACGACATCAGGAAGACTTGGCGCATCTCAGAGAACTGTCCATGTGGAGAGGATCGGATCGTTGAGCTTTCAGAAGAGCCGAGCACGCTCGAGCAGGTAAATCGCGTGACGCAGAGCGATGACAAGGTTCCTGTGACGGACAGTAAGCACTGCGAGGGACTTTGTTCGGGCGGTGCAGAGGTTCCGGGTCGGGATGGAGATTTGAAGGAGAAGTTTAGCGATGAATCTGGCCTGAAAACCGAATCAGAAGTAGAACTTAAGTCGGAAGACAAGGCAGCCGTGGAATCGAACTCAAGAACAATAAAAGGCCACGGTCCGGCCACGCTTCGGGAATTTCTTCTGAAAAAAAATTCTGAATTCAACGGCATGAAACTCGAGCAACCGCCTGTGTCTAGCTACAAGAATCTTGACGACATTTTTCGAAGAGTAATGAAGGAGAAACTATCACGTTCGGTCTCAAAAACATCATCTCATCCCTCGCCCGATAGTTCTCTGGTGACCGGCGATGTCACATCGACGCCCGTCGGATCAAGCTCCTCGATGCCACAAGAGGTTGCGCATGTCTGGCTTGACAACGGTCGTCTTCTGCAGCTGCTCGAACCTCGAAATCCCGGCAACCTGAAGAAGTTCCAGGAGGTGTGGCGTAAAGGCCAACCCGTCATGTTCAGCAACTGTGATCAGTACATCACCAAGGACCTCTGGACGCCAGGCGCATTCGCCGAGGAGTTCGGGGAAATGGAGAACGACCTTGTCGACTGTTCCCAGAAGGTCGTTCTTCTCGGGCACCAGATGCGTCACTTCTGGCAGGGGTTTGAGTGTGTCAAGGAGCGACTCAAGGACTCCAAGGGCAAGCCCATGATACTCAAACTAAAGGACTGGCCCCCCACGGAGGACTTTAGCGAGATGCTGCCCACCCGGTTCGAGGATCTGCTACAGGGCCTTCCGCTTCCGGAGTACACCCATCGATCCGGGGTGTTCAATCTTGCATCACGTCTCCCGGAGTTCTTCGTGCGGCCGGACCTCGGACCGAAGATGTACAACGCCTATGGGTCAGCCCTTCATCCGCTGGTCGGGTCGACAAATTTGCACCTGGATGTATCGGACGCCGTGAATTTGATCCTCTATGTCGGGATTCCGATGGATGATACAGAGGATCACGAAACAGGTAGACAACATTTGGTCTGAATATATTTGGTTAGGATTTGATTTTTTGCAATGGTATTGTCGGTTCTAGAGTGTTATACGACAGGATTATCTAAACGATTATGATTGATAGTGCTTATTTATGCGGCAGCTTTAAAACTCTTCAGGGGGCTCCCGAACTGGCTGTGCGAAGACCTTGTGGGGTCTGTAGTTTACCAATAAAATTCATTAATTAATTATTCATTCATCAAGAGAATTTATGTAAAGCGCTTCTTCAAGGTGACTACTTAGAGGCGCTCCCAACCTCGGCGCACCAAATAAGGTCGTCTCAAGATGAGAGAGAGAGGAATGTCTGAGTAGAGGTTCAAGGAAGGAAGTCGGGTGCCAATGGGAGGCGTTAAAAATTGAGGACCCACCCATGAGAAGGCACATACATATATCGTTGCCCTTATTTGGTCGTTTAATTCTCTCTGAGTTTGGGTTTTTTATTTTTGTTTCAAGTTTTTCTGTTTGTCTCATTGTGGATATACTTGTAGTATGTTTTGTTTTCTACTGAGAGCTTATTCATCTACAAATATTGCACCTTCATTTAACTCCTGCTACTAGTAACGTTAATAAATAATTACTGGTCCAGTTTCCATTCTCTTTTCCATGGTCATTGTTAAATTTTATTAACTGGTGTATAAGATGATCGCTCATAACAATACTCATTTTCTTTGATTGAATGTATT
This sequence comes from Bimastos eiseni, assembly GCA_959347315.1. Lineage (NCBI taxonomy): Eukaryota > Metazoa > Annelida > Clitellata > Crassiclitellata > Lumbricidae > Bimastos > Bimastos eiseni. The sequence goes on along the minus strand of OY365816.1, from coordinate 12,393,902 downwards.
GTAATATTCGTTTATTCAATTCAACTGACAAAACACATGCGATAATGGGAAGACCTAATAACAAGTTATTTATGAGTTTATTTTATAACTGTATTGCAACCTGTTAGGTGCAGATCCGTCCATCCTACTGCTAACCATTTTACCATTCCCTAGGGAGTGGCAGGCCGAGTCAATGTTCAACCATCTGACAACATAATGAGTGCACTAGCAGGTATTGAACCGACACCCTTCTATTCTTCGTGCCTGACAGTGACACCCTGCCCCATATTAAACAACAAGGATAATTAGCTTTAATGAGCACTTGTGACGGTTGTTGTGGTGTTATTCAGCTGCAATCGACGCGATGAAGAAGGCCGGATGCTGTGACCGTACACTAGCCAGAACAACAGAGCTGGGTCAGAAACCAGGTGCCTTGTGGCACATATTCGACGCCAAGGACTCTGATAAAATCCGAGATCTGCTCACCAAGGTGAGCCACCACTCTTCGAGTTCTATTTGACGATGTAATTACGTGATGGACAGCAAAGGTCTTAGCACATAATTCCACATGGGATGTGAAAGGGTTTTTAACTGGAAATGTTCAAGGTCCAGAAGTGTATTAATTAAACTTCCAGATGATTCATAATAGTATATTCTTATAACAAGTTCTCTACATAGCAGTGCAAAATGTTTTTTTAAATTATGTTTTCACAGGTTACTTCAGCTTTACTGTTGATTTAATATAGAAATGTTCATGTGTTAAGTTGTCGGTATGGGTCATTTTTGATAGATGTCTGCTCAATTAGACACTCAGCAGCCATTGGATCTTCATCCAGTGTACTGTTTTCCTGCTGGATTTCTACTCTTCTGATCTGGTAACTGTAGGTGGGGTTGGAAATCGGGGAACCGGTCGAGGCTCATCATGATCCGATCCACGATCAGAGTTGGTATCTCGACGAGAACCTGCGCGAACGTCTACTTCGCGAGTACTCGGTACAGGGATACACGATCGTCCAGTTCGCTGGAGATGCCATCTTTATTCCGGCCGGAGCCCCACATCAGGTATGGAAAAGTGCCTTATTCAGTGATGACTCGCTGATAATAATTATAATTAGGAATGAATCGATAGTCAGTTTGCTGCCGAGTACCGAGTTTTATGAGTTGAGTTGTACCGAGTCCGAGTTTCAAATATTTGAAGGTCATTCTCTTGATAATGGATTTTGCGGTTTGCGCAAATTTTATGAATTTTTGGTTGATGCCTCAGTTTACACTGGGAGGTAGTAACTAGTAAGTACTACTGCACAGATCTCCCATACATTTTACTATGCGTTAGTTGTTAAGGGTAATGAGTACATTAGCCACTAGCCATGATGGGAGGAGCAGAAGGGAAGAGCACAGACCGATAATTATCTGGTAATAATTTGGTAATAATATACTTCTTGCCCATTTATGTCTTTTGAGGTTATTGACACTTGAGGAGTTGAGGTTACTAGCTAAAGGTGTGTACTTCAGTGGTGAGATTTTGTGGAACGTTTTGTTGGTTCAGTCTAAAACAATTCAGGAACTGAGTTGTTTGGTCGATTAGGATTGCCTGGGAATGTTTGAAAACGTTGAATTACAATCCAATTAGCAATTTATATGGCACCAGCGCATGGTGCAATGGTTCTCTGTGTTGCTCTTTGTCACAATGGTCTTTCTGCCTTGTGTGAACTGTTAAAAGTCATTTCTCTTTAGTTGTGGCTGACCTAAGAGTGCCTCTGAGTAGTTTCGCTTGAAAAGGTGCTATATAAATTCTCGAAATGAATGAACCAGATGCTAGCCAGAACCTGCATAAAAGCTGGATATGAAGTCAGGTTTGTGTTATGGTTACAAATGCATTGTTGTTGTCGTCGTCGTCACAGGTGCGTAACCTCCACAGTTGTATCAAGGCGGCCGAGGATTTTGTATCTCCGGAGAATCTGAGTCACTGTTTCAAAATGACGCAGGAATTCCGCCATCTCTCGGATACTCACAGCAATCACGAGGACAAACTTCAGGTCTTGTTTTGCTTTGGACTTTATATTTTTAAAAAGGATATATCTTCTTCGGCCAAAACTTTGGCCCAAAACAAACGAAAGTGTTACTTCTATGGCCGAGCCCATACAAAATTTAGCTCATCGTGAGGGTTGTTTAGGGTCAGGGTTAGGGTTAGTGTCATTTTTAGGGAAATAGGCCTAAAAAAAACTTTTGGCCTCAGAAATTTTTCTGTGCGTTTTTATGCCAAGCTTTCGGCCGCAGAAGCTCCAAGCTTTTAAAAATCCACTTCATATTTTGCTATGACGGTGTGTTGCTACCTATGTAGCATTACTGATCAGTTTGTGCGTTGGGTCCTTAGGTTACTTGAAATGGGTAGTGATGGTGAAGGAGTTCATCCTATCAATTTACGAGAAAATGAGTCTGGACGATGTAACACTGTCAGTATAGAAAACATATACATTTGCATTATAATGTAATATTGATAATCTTCGTCTAATTGCTCTCAAACTGACACAGCCACAGTATAATTACATGTATGGTGTGAACAGATGAACTTAAGTTATTACAGGAGTCCCCCAGGAGGTTGAGTAGTCCTTCCTTTGCTAGGCAGCAGTGTTGGTCAAATTATCTGTATGATGTAATGGGAGCCTTGCATGGCTGCCAACATCTAAATTCAAGTCCTGTTATAAGTTGTCAGCAGTGCTCCAAACGGACATCTGTGCTTGGGAAAGGGAAAATTAATGTCTTAAGGCATTTCCATCTCATACTGTGATTTATCAGTTTGATATTAAACGATTATTATTATTATTATTATTATGGCAGTTATACATCTTAATTACCAATGCCACCTAGTGAATGGAGGACTAGTCAACCTTATGTTGTAATGTGGATCAATCTTACTTTACTGCTCTTCATACCAGTGTGTTATCCAGTACTCTCTCTCCCTAATGTCTACCTTACCTATAAACTTTTTAAAATTTGCAATAGTAATTTGTTTCTTTAAGTCTAATGTTTATTCTTTGTTTTAGGTAAAAAACATTATATACCATGCAGTTAAAGATGCCATCGCAGTACTGCAGAACAGTGCGCCAGACATGGCATGATTCTTCAGATGACTGTAGCGACCGACTAATTGTTATATTCTGTTGAAAAACCAGTGAATAGCAAGTATTTCCTGTGCTGATGTTCTGAATAACGTGACACTTGTAAGTTGTGGAAACGAATGGGGGTTGCTATTTATTCTGATGGTTTTGCGTATCCCGTTTAATTTTAAAGATTGTTGTTATTTTCATTATTATTTTATTATTCAATTGCAAGCCTGTTGTGAGTGCATGTGAAGCGTGCAACATGAGTGACGTCGCTACTGGCTGCAGGTAATTACAGAAGTATGTGACTTTAAGATTCTTAAAACTTGTGTTAAAATGCAAATTTCGATGAAGCTAGGCTCATATGGTCTGTATTATATAAGTAAAAATCATGAAGCACTTGATGAAAAGAAGTTTCTGATGGTGGACAACTGTCCGAGATGTTAGATTCTCTTGATTTCAATTACAAGATGTCTGTCTGCTGTCAGAATATATTTGGTTGTTTCTTGTGTTTTTCGAAGGCTATTTAAGAAGTATTGTATCCCGTTGAACTGGAATTTGAACTATGAATTAGCGGTGAATTGAACTCATAGAGCAGATTTTAATTTGGCTTGCTTGTTGCTCGATTGTTGGTTTTCAATTGAAGACTAGTTCTTCTGGAATCTTGCTGTTTTTTTTATTAATGAAACCCTTGCGTGTATGTCTGCTTGTATAAGAGCACTTGTCTACCATGTTTTAAGAACCTCATTAAGCTGCTGTATTAAAGATGGCTACCTAACAAGTCTAAAAGGTCATGTGATGAGCTGAAAGGGTCTAACTTCAATTGGGAGACTGTTTACATGACCAGTGAAGCATATAACTTTTGAACAGTGTGTAAAATATTAACAATCATTGTCATGTTGTGTTGATATGTTTCGATAGTTGGAGGCCTTGCAGTTGTAAAGTTATTTAAACTCTTCTGGTTTTCTACTTCGTGATAATGGCACTATAGAATTCTTCAGTTTAGATGATCATGACTCAACTATAGCAGAAATATGTTGCAATGCGTTGACTAATTATTTTAATCGTTTAATTAGTTTAATTCCTCTAAGCATTTATTCATGTATGTCCAATTTTCTATACGCCATAAATTTGCTGATAAGATGATGGGGCAACCGACTTATAATTATTTGATTGAGTTGCTGATGCAAACGGTTGGGAATGAGTCTTGTGAACTACAGTACTAAGGCACAATGCATGTGCACAATGCTATTTATAGCGCCAAGGAGTGGCATGATGTCATCACAGATGAATTATTGTCTGATGGGGTCATGTTCGAAGTCTGTGACAAATTGAGATTGTCCTTGTCGAAATCAATCTTTTAAATCGCAACATATGAGTGCTAGTATGTTGGCTAGTTGCCCGAGCTATCATTTGTAGCTAAAAGATTATCATTAGTTTAAGAAAGATTTCAAAATCCAGGAAGTAGCAGCGACCGTTCACTGAATTGTGCGATAAATAATGTCACCTTAACGTTTATTTAAAATTTACCATAATATAATTGTTTCATTGTTTTCCTTGTGGAAGTTACTTGATTATATTTTAATTCCTGATATCTAGTTAAATATTCTGAGATACACAATATCTGTATTTTGTTCAATGATAAATTATGTCACCTTAACTTTAATTTAAAAGTTGCGTTAATATAATTATTTCATCGTTTGCCTCGTGTTAGGTATTTGATGCCTGTTATCCAGTTTAGGTATTCTGAGATCAACAATATGTCTGTGTATAGATCAGAAATATTTTAATTACCTGATAGTTGTGTAAATGTTGGAAATGCTGCATGAAAAATGATTAATATTCATTGACAACTGTTACAGCCTAGCAAGGAAATGCTTTCAACAAGAATGCTGTATGTTATTTAAATGTGTTGTCAACCTGAGCAAAGTATAACCAGTTGGTCGAAATAAAGAATTTTCTTATCTCTTCTTTAGCTGAGTTTGAAGACTAACAAATCCTGACCCTGAGAAGAAGCTTTTGATAATATGAAATGTTGGCATTGAACTTTATTTTTTGCAGTTTCACTATATCTGGGTTTAGTCTATTCAGCTTTTCCTTAATTATCCAATTAATGGTGTGTAGCATTGTGCTCACTAGTTCTCTTAGATTGCTCTTACAGCATGTACTACATGTCTGTCATTATATATTGACGGAGGAAATGAAGTTTTCATTACAATGATGCATGAAGGATCCGGTTTTGTTACCTGATACTAACTGCTATTTGATGTTAACCTACTGTATGTCTTGACTGTTCGGCTTGCAAACCAATGTGGTAAAGATATCGAAGACCTTGAAAGGCAGGGAGAATTAGTGAATTTTGAGCAGAGTTTTGAATGAGGGTAGTGAATTTGAGAGTGGCATTCGATTTCATTCCTTGGGATTGGGGGGGAGTGCATAGGCCTGGAATGCACGAGAGCCCGCATCAGACCTAGAGTTGACTTTACAAATATAAACGACAAAAAACAGCGAGCTACAGGGTTTACTGCAACACAGAACTTTCAATATTGTTCGAATAAACGATATAAGTTCAAGGCGTTGAAATTGATGGTGAGTTTCTGAAAAAAACCAGGAAACTTAGTTCACACCATAATCTGTGTACCAAACAAAACGCCAATTGTGAAGCCGGACTGGACATAGTTGTAGGTCCTCCCTCTATACGGCAAAAAGTCGTAAACTAATTCAACGTGAACGCTAGGCTAGTCGACGGCTACTGTCTCGTAACTTCATACAAAAAATAACGTCTCTGTCGGGATAGTCGACAATAAATTATTGAATAGGTCTGGTCACCTTTCCATAGCTCGCCTTGACCTCAAACATGGATGACTTCACTTATTGAGAAAGTCGATAGTCGCGCGAACGCTTTTTCTCGTGCCTACCTCAAAAGCCGTGACCTTGATTTCGGTGTGTCCGAATGTCATGCGCACTTGCACCTCACGGTCTTTCCGGTCCTGCCCTCTCGCGGACGGCTTCCTACCCTCATCGTCCGTCAGACAGAGAGTGCCGCATCGCGTCACTCCCCGCTCGTTGACCCACTTGACGTCGCGTCTTTCCGACGAGTATATGTTGACGACCTTTGACACGATGACGTCATCGGTATCGCCGGGAACCAGCGTATATCGACGCAGAACAGTGTCACCGATAGCGACCGATTGATCGGCGTAGACGAGGGCATCGAAAACGTCCGTGCACCACTCCTCGCCTTCCTTGAGGACGAACTTCGACGCTGGATGCTGGCCGTGCACGAAGCGGTTCAGTACGCCAACGCCGTACGTCATCCGCGACTTACGTGTTGTTATGACGGATGGATCCACCCCAAAGCAGACGGCGCCTAGAATGCATACAAGTAGAGGCTTATGATCAAACAATCAATCAATCAATCATAAATACTTGATATAGCGCCCGTTCAAGATACCTACTCAGAGGCGCTCTTAGCCCAACCGCGGCTGAAAGGACAGTTTTCAAAGAAGTGTAAAATGAAGGTAGGAGACGGAACTCTATGTGGATTACATTCCAGACGGTAGGTGCCACGACCGATAAAGCCCGATGCTGCATTATGGAAATGCGTGCAAAAGGGACGATCAGATGGCCATGAACTGCTGGCATGAACTGCCAGTAGTGGTCGTCGACCACTACTGGCAGTGATAGGACGACATAGCTCCTGCAAATAAGCAGGCGCAGTACCGCTATGGCAGCGCCAAACAAGGGCAGACACCCTAAATAAGACGCACTGGGGTAGAGACAACCATAATGTTAAGAATATGCGCCTAGAATACATGCAAGGACCAATACTCGCAGAACTGGAACCTCCCTGTGTTCCTTCGTGTCACTAGTTTTTGGGCGATAATCGGGAGCAAGAATTTTCACATCTATTTGACATAAAAGCTGATTCAGAGATTTTGGCTGTGATGATAAATTGATAAATAACCATGTTAGAAAAATAAAAAATTGCAGTCATCAGTATTGCTATTTTTTTATTATGATGTTGAGTATCATGTCGGATTGCAATTTTGGCCTATAGCCTATAGGGTTAATGATGTAGCTCAATTACATTGCCATCGGATGACAATACCGTAATTGCTACCTTTAAAGAGGTTGTGCCACCAGCCGTTTTATATTCTGAACTCCCATCGGTTGATTAATTGTCGGCGTCGTTTGCTTTGAAGCAGTAAATTATTCTGATGATGGCCCAATATTCCAATGATGACTTCCGGCGTCAATTTTTGCGGCGTTTTTTTTCATTATGCCTGATATAAATCATCGGAGTCTATATGCTAGCATGCGTTCATGCACATACGGCCATACGAGCTTATATTATAATGCATATATATATATATATTTATATATATATATATTTATTTATTTATGTATATATATATATATTTATTTATATATATATTTATTTATTTATGTATATATATATATTTATTTATATATATATATTTATTTATGTATATATATATATATTTATTTATATATATATTTATTTATGTATATATACATATGCATACATGCATGTGCATATGTGTGTGTCCATTTGTGTGGCTTTATTAAATCCTCTTAACCAATCGCATTTAAATACACATGGCTACATAATACACACATGCATACATAATTATATGAGCTGCGTGAATGCGCATGTCATATAATGCTTGCATATTGTATGCAAATACATGCATGGGTGTGTTATGTACAGTATATAATGTGTGCACATTTGTGTGTACATGTGAGCATACATTTACGTACATGTATGTATCTGAATGTGTGTGTGTGTGTGTTAGCTTACTAACCAACTCACTTACTTATCGACTTATGGGCATCGAATTGGCGCTTATTCTGCTTATGGTCTTTGAGCTGAATGCGCCTGTGCATGCTATGCTTGACTGACCTTTGAGGATGGAGATGCTGGCATCGTTTGGTATGATGATTCTCAACAGGTGTCCGAACTCTTGTCTTATGGCCACCTGAAGCATCGGCGAATCAGCAAAGCCACCCACGAGGAAGAGGAATCGCAGGCCTTCGCACAAACAGAACAAATTAATTATTATCATTCACACACAGACACATACACAGACACAGACACATATAGACACCGACACAAAACGAACGCACGTGAGCCGACATTCTTTGGACTTGAAGCACAGAATGTGTTGTCTACATTTCTCACCTCCTTACATTTCACAACAGCTGTATCAATAAAATACACTGCGCAGATGTGTCGCTAATCGATTAGCCAAATGTCAGTAACTAAATCTAATTCGATTAGCAATAATCTAATCGTGCTACATTGCAGTGTACTTGTATGGCATAATCTATAGTACTTTTGCAATGTGAGGCGAATGTTATACTTCAACTTTGTTCCTATGTATTCTGCAATGTGACCAGAGTGTACTTGAGACTTAGTACCTTACGTACTAATCGTACGTATTTATCTCTTGGATGCAATGAGAGTCTATAGGGTACTTGAGACTTAGGTACCTTTGACTTCGCTATCGTTGAGTACGTTTCCAATGGCTTCCTTGATCTTGTCGATTGCTGGCAGAAAGAGTCGGTTCATCGCATCCGGCTGCAGACGGAGCATCCCCTGGGATGACCAACGGATGTCACGGTTCCCGTATTTCCGGATGGCATGCTCCACTGGACAGTTCTAAACGTCATCACCATAGTGGTCATCAACATCATCATCATCACCATCATCATGTACGTATAACAGTAGGAATGTATTTACATGTATGTAGGTATACAAGGTATGAGGGTGTACACTTATATGCAACAGCATCATCATGTATGTGCGAAAGTACATGTATGCATATGTGTACATATGTAATGTAAGTATGTGCATATGTAACTACGATGTATGCTGGTATGCATTTATATACGAATGTATATGTATGGTTATTCTTATATGTGAATGCAAGTATATATTATGCATCTATGCATGAGAAAAATGTATGTATGGCATGCATGTATAATTGTATATATATGCATGTATTGCATTGTATTTATCACTTATATAGCACTGCTCACAGTGGTTATTCATTAACACTTCAAATGTGAGAATGCAGAGAGTTGGAAAATGGTTTTGAGGATAGATGGAGAAGAAATACGAAGAGGGCCCAATGTCTATATGTATATCAGTATGTGTGTATGTGCGTATGTATGTATATATGTATGTACGTATGCATGTATATCTGTATGTGTGTATGTATGTATGTATGTATGTATGTATGTATGTACGTATGCATGTAAATCTGTACGTATGTATGTATGTATGTATGTAAGTATGTATGTGTGTGTGCGTGTGTTCGATACCCACCAGTCCTAACTCCGTGACTGTTTGGACTTTGACAGTGCCAGTCCCAAGCCTGGAGAAAGGAGGATGGCGACACCAAATCATCTTCGATATGGAATGGTGTCGTTAATAAATCAACAACACATACCCGCCAGTCCCATTTAGGCTGACTAATCCTTCCATTCACAGGGCGGCGCTGAAAAGCTAGTTACAGATGGATGCCTTTAACGAACGAAAATACATTAGTTGTATCTGGTTGTATAGAAAGTATATATATATATAGAGAGAGAGAGAGAGAGAGAAAGAGAGAGAGAGAGAGAGAGAGCAGCATCAGTTCACCCTGTATTTCTTATGGTAGTCGATGAAGGAGAAGGGGAGGGAGACGTTGAGGGGCTTCGTGTTGTAGGGATTGGCTGCCCTCTTCCTCGACTCGAAGGCCATCAGGAGGTCCACCCACCCAGCCGGTCTCTTCGCCTTGAACACTTCGATGAAGTCAACGCCAAAGATTTCGACCAACAGCTTCTCAAATTCCTGATCCACAGCTGAAAGAAACATCGTATCGTAATCGTAATGTACAAGCTTCTAAACTGACATTCGAGAGCCATGCGAAGGGCACCAGCTTATACGCGAGCGCTGCGTTCGAGTCAGGAGGTTTATTCAGAGGGTGGTCCGAGGATGGTCAGGGTTCGGTTACTAGAGAAACATGGTCAGAGTCGTAAAGTCTCGTTGGACACTTCCGTGTTGACAGTGACTTACATGTACGTCCGAGATTTAAACCTCTGGGTAGCAAGGTCCGTACATGAGTGCCTCAAGTGGTGTGGGTCCACTGTCACGGGCAGGGTTCGATTTCATAAAAAAAGAGCAGGGAATCAGCTGATGAATATGAAGAATTCCGCAATATATCAACGCCCTTATACCAGAGCTGGGGGCCAACCCCTCTGACTCCTCCCTCTGGTAGATCGGACACCGATCTCACTCGATCAATTCGTTGGCTGATGAGCAAGATCGAAGCATCTACGTTTGTCATCTGAATATTATTACTACTGTCATGAGACTGGGTTCTGGTGTAACTGGACATGACTGTAACAGTGACAACTAGGATATGCTGCTAGGGTACAGCCTTTTTAAGTATTTAGGTGTTCCTGTCACGTTGTCAAAAGTGGCCGTACTTCTCGGACATTTCTTTTCAGGACGTGGCATCCAGTGAGTAGATGTAATGTAATCAAAACAGTCCACTGAGCAGCGTCAGTGCTTTAAAATGTGAATGGATAAAGATGACGATGACGATGACGAGGATGACGATTAGCATGGTGATGACCATGACGATGGTAATGACGACGATGATGATGATGACAATGACGACGACGACAAAGATGATGATGTTGATGATTATAATGATAATAATGATAATAATGAAGATGAGAGTACTGACCAACTGATCCGTAAGGTCCTCCAGTGGCTCTGTGCAGTTCTCGTAGTGTTCCATCTCTCGACCGAATCTCGTGAACCGTTATGTCGACTGTGCCACCACCGCAGTCGACCACCATGTACCTCGTACCTGTGTCATGTCATCATCATCATCATAGTCGTCATCATCATCGTCGTTGTCATCGTGATGAAATCCTCAGTCATCATCATCATCATTATCATCGTCATCATTATCATCTCATTCCTCACCATCATCATCGTTGTCGTCGTCGTCGTCGCCGTCAGTGTTATCTTATCCTCGTCATCATCATCATCGTCTTTATCATCATCTCATCATCATCTCATCCTCACCGTCATCATCATCATTATCATCGTCATTATCTCAAAGTCACCCTCATGCTCAAGCTCATACTAAAACGTCATTCTCATCCTTTATCCTCATCCTCATAGTCACCATCGTCATCATCCGAGTCATCAACAATCAGCGTATACAGTTATATAATAACAAGACGCGTGGTCATTAGACTGCATTTTATCTACACCTGTATACCGAGTATTACTGACATCATAAAAATAAGCAACGTCAATTAGGAGTAGTCTATCAGCGTTGGATTGGAGAGGTCAAGAGGTCAACGGTGGTTTACCTGCTGTGTCGACCTGATGACCGACTGTGATGTCTGTTTGTGGAATGGTGGTCACCACTGGCCAACTGACGGTCACCGTCGTAGTCGACCTCACTAACTGACCAGACTCTGTGAAGAATAACATGTACCATCGTAATCATCGTCTTCATCATCGTCGTCGTCATCATCGTCATTGCAATAATGTTCATTATCATCATAATAATATTCCTCATCATCATAATAATATTCATCTTCATCATAAAATTGATAATAATAATAATTATTATTATTATTATCATAATCATAATAGTTCATCTTTACCATCATAATATTCATCAATCATTATCATAATAATAATCATCATCTTAAAAATAATCATCATCGTCGTCGTAGCCGTCAGCATCACTATCGTCATTATCATCGTAACAATTGTAACAAAACATCAACGATCACCATTGTAGTTATGGTCACCATCAGTATAATCATTATTGTCGTAACAATCGTAATCGTCGTTGACGATGATGGCGACCATCATCGTCACGAACAACAATGGCAAACGTGTAATCATCATCACCATCATCATAGTCGTCATCATCAGCATCTCCAATAAAATCATCATAAGCGTAGGAAGAGAAACATTAATCTACGGCATTTATTGTCAATAACTCTGAGATTTTTATCTAAAAGAAACGAAAAATCGGACGAACGACTTCGACCTTAATTTGATTTATGCCTTTCCCTCGTCTGGAAACGAGATATTCACCAGAAGGCGCTACCAGCTTTGCGCATGCGCCAGACTAGACGACACCCAGTGGCTCTTCCGATAACGAGTCCAGGGTCAAGTTCAAGGGCATAACCATCCAGCCATCAGCAGCCATTTGGGCGGAACCTGTCTGTTTGTATGTATGTATGTAGGCCTAAGTATGTATGTATGCATGCATGTATGTATGTATGTATGTATGTATGTATGTATGTATGTATGTATGTATGTATGTGTGTGTGTATGCATGTATACATGTATGTATGTATGTATGTATGTATGTATGTATGTATGTATGCATGTATGTATGTATGTATGTGTGTATGCATGTATGCATGTATGTATGTATGTATGTACGTATGTATGTATATATGTATGTATGCATGTATGTATGTATGTATGTATGCATGTATGTATATATGTATGTATGTATGTATGTTTATAATCCATCGCTGCTTTCATCATCTCTCTAATTCTTTCATCCGGATCCAGCAACAACGTCTCATGGAATCAAAGAACGTAGAATGTATTTCTTCTGTGGTGATGGGATTATTTTACAGTTGCATCGTCATAATTATTTCGATGTACCTCCATCGTCTGCTCGGTGCTCAATTCTTATTTTGTGTTTATACACGGATGTTTTGTTTACCATTCCTGGCATTAAATTTTAACCTTTGAAGATGCCAGTACATAAGGGCGGCGACAGAAATTCCTGGCCCCTGGCAGAACAGTCAGAGGCCTCCAAAAACTATCGTGTAAAGAGCAACTTTATGGGTTTAGCTGCAGCAAAGTCGTTTTTAATACCCTCGCAAGTAAAACGAGGGCCCGGCCCGGCCCGAAACCCTAAGATAGCCGGGCGTTTGCTCCTTGCCACTCTTTCGGCGGGCCTGCCATGATACCTGAATTAACATCTGGGACAGTCTAGTCCGTTAGATCGATTAGAGCGAACACCGAGGTCGAGCGGATTTTTTGTGGGGGGAGGTCGCCACGGAGAAGGTGCCACAGGTTCGCGAGAAAGGGCCTCGCGGGCATGCCCACACGAGGCCCACATGGAACCCGTATCGAACCCATTTCAGGCCCATACAACGCTGGCATGGGCACGGCTGTCTATAGACATGCCAAACACAGATAATAATAATAACTTAATAATAATAACAAATTAATAATAATAATAAATAAAATAATAATAATAATAATAGTAATAATAACAATAATAATAATAAATAAATAATAATAATAGCCTAGATCTAGTCCTACCTGTTTGCAGAACCTTGCGGTCGGTGGAGACAACTGGTTGGTTGACGGCAGTTGGTTCTGGTGTCACGGATCTTCTGCAGGAACGTCGACGTTGGAACGGAACCTCAGGAACCAGCTGATGCAGTCGCTGCTTGCGAACGTATATCGATGCTGCCTCTGGTTCGAGCGAGATGAGCAACTGGTCGGGATTGCTGGGCGAGGCGATTCCGGCCTAGACGAACAAGACTCAACACGTGAATAAACCTCAAAAGGTGCCACCAAAATTTGCGTCTAGAAGATTCGTTGTTTCCCAGTTGCTGTTGCTAGCGACATCTTGTGGTTGCCATGGCCATTGACGAAGTCGCCCTCCTCTCTCCGGGCATGGCACTATCACTCTTTGGTGATTGCGGAACAATAGCTACCAGTTATATTAAAATTGAGTTTATGGGTGTCTTATGACAGAAATGTACTTTGACGTTTTAACATGCTGCCCCTGTGCTGGATTATTTTGACTACATTCTTTTGGAACAACAGCCAGAGGAAGACCTAATTTTAGAAGGTGGGCGCGTCATTTGAGACGATACGGGACATTGGGAACTCTGGGACTCTGACGGTGCATATAAACTCAGGAGATATAATGTACAACATAATTTTACAACACAGAACAAGTTAGACCTAAAATATGCGGTGGTAATGACATTTTATTGTATCTGAAACTTTAAAAAAAAATTCAATTTAATATCTGTTGATAGAGTTTATATTAAATTTCATGAGTGCTATGTATGTATGTATGTATGTATGTATGTATGTATGTATCAGAGGCGTAACAAAGTGTTGAAAAGTGGGGGGCATAATTTAAAAAATATTGCGTGAAGCGCCAAAATTTTTTTCCTCTCCCAGTTTTTGAATTTTGCCCCCCAGAAATTTCATAAATGGGGGGGGGGGGGCACAAATTATCGTAACAAAAGTATTCTTAAAAATTCATTGGATAAACATAAAAAGAGCCGATTTGGAGGTGCACATGGGGGGCACTGAGCACTAAAACTAGGGGGCTGGACCGGTGCCCCCCTGCTCCGCCCGCTTGTTACACTCCTGGTATGTATGTATGTATGCATGTAAGTATGTTTGCATATCATTTTTTTTCAGTTTATTGGATTGCTAAACAAACTTATTGAATTGATTGTATGTAGGCCATATGTAATGTACGTGTGCATGTATGCATGTATGTATATATGTATGTATGTATGCATAAAGAGGAATGTGACCGACCCTGTATGCTGCTAGCCTCATGAACTGTTTGGCCTCTTCTGTCCAGATGGCTGGCACTGTGATGATCCAGTAGATGTCTTCATTGAGAACTTCCGTTGAGACCTGGTCGCTGACCTCCTGCAGGACGTGCTTCCGGAAGAAGCGAAGCGCATGCGTGAAGACATTTATGGCCGGAACGCACTGACCATTGGCTGCCGCCAGTTTCGTTTCTGTATTCAGTTCCTGTCGAAAACAATCACGTATCTATTCAACTGCTAAGACGGCATCACCTTAAGAATTTAAGACAGACCTATTTCAAACAGGACTGGCAACTTGTCGCAAGTCCCTGTGTAACGTCGTACCACTAGTTTTTGGGCGATGATCGGGAGAAAGACATTTTCACGTCTTGCTGACATAACAAGCTGATTCGTCAACTTTTAGTTATGAAGGAAACTTGACGAATAACAATGTCAGTAAAATAAAAAAGTGCCTCTGAAGGTTTTAGACATCACATTGTCAATCAGAAGCAAAATTGTAATCTATGTTTAAGGGTGAAACGTGTAGTCCGATGACGAGTGACCATTCCTCTAAATATTAATTCCTTGCTTCAGACTTTTTTATTTTCTGATCCAAACACAGACGCCCGTTAAAAGCCCTGATGATTTTGAGAGGCGCTATAGAAAAGTTCAATTACATTAAGTCTGTTTTACAACCGACCGTCACCTTCATATAATTACTTTAATAAAGTTCCCCATAATGCTCTGTAAAATGTCTATAAATGACTACGCAATCATTTTTTTTGTATTTTCGCTATAGATTAGATTAGATTATATAAGATAAGATTAGATAATGTTACTGAAAGTTACATTACGTCAAGTTGCGCTAGGCTTACATTACGCTAAGTCAGGTTAGGTGACGTTACATTACGTCACTCTACATTGCATTACGTCACATGATATAATGCTATATTATATTATTTTAGATTATAATAGAATTAGATTAGTTTTAGGTTGAGGCATGTGCGCAAGCCGTGCTTGGTGAAAGAAACGTTTGAAACCTCGAGGGATTTTGAAAATAATTGTGAGCATGTTGGTCGAAAGACTCATGGACAAGTGATTATCGCCCCCAAACTAGTGACTCGACGTTATTACATAGGGACTTTCCAGTCCTGTGCATAATAGGCCCTTGGGTATATATTGCCTTTTTTAAAGCTCCGGTACACTAAATCCGTACAAGAGCATTTTTATTGGAAAGAGGCTAAAGCAGTACGCTATAATGCGTCAATAATCTGGGATGTAGAAACGATACATTACCGAATTTCTCTTTGTAACGATGTCTTTTATTACCAGCGTCACATTCCAGTAGAATCACATTTCATATATATATATATATATCCGGAATAGACTACCTGTGGTGTATCGGCTTATGCCTAATTCTAGGAGAGTTCTAAACCGGCTTCAAAAAATTTCATCGTTCTTGTGAGAACAAGAGTCCAGGAACTGCACATCATCTGTTTTGACATGACTTACTTATGCACTCGATGATACGACGCTGGCTGGATGATGACATTTATGGAAACAGATGGACAGGCGCGGGTGCCAAGGTACACGTTTAGGTGGTTTATATGTTGTTTGCGGTAGTTCCAGTTTATAGCCTGTTTGTCGTTTAGCAGGAGTCGGGCTCTAAGTTATTGGAGCAACACTAGCTTAGAATGGGGGAGGGAATTAGGGGTTGTAGACAGTCAATAGGCATGTGGGTAGCAAATGTTCATATAAGAAGGAGAAACAGAACGTGAAATGAAGGGCATAATCTAGTACTGGTCAACTGGATGCCTGGATGGGTGCATAGGTGGGTTGAATGGATGATCGGTGGATGGACTGTTGCTATGGTGCGTTGTAATTGGTTGAATGGACGGCAGGTCGGACGGATGAAAGAAAGGACAGTCATGTGGATGGACAGACAGACTCATAAGAAGGAAGAATGATGAATGGAACAAGGTGAGAGGATCGATTGATGGATCGATTGCTTGATCGATTGATGGATCGATTGATGGATCTGATTGATGGATTTGATTGATGGATCGATTGATGGATCGATTGATGGATCGATTGATGGATCGATTGATGGATCGATTGATGGATCGATTGATGGATCGATTGATGGATCGATTGATGGATCGATTGATGGATCGATTGATGGATCGATTGATGGATCTGATTGATGGATTTGATTGATGAATCGATTGATGGATCGAGTGATGGATTTGATTGATGGATCGATTGATGGATCGAATGATGGATCGATTGATGGATTTGATTGATGGATCGATTGATGGATCGATTGATGATTCGATTGATGGATCGATTGAAGGATCGATTGAAGGATCGATTGAAGGATCGATTGAAGGATCGATTGATGGATCGATTGAAGGATCGATTGATGGATTGATCGACGGTTAGCTAGACTGAGACATACAGACATGCAGACAGGTGCATGATTGATGGAAAGAACGATCGATGAAAGGACTACAGATACTCAGGTAAACATACAGACAGACAAAGAGTGCCAAAGTAAGGAACAAAAAGATTTGAATAATCGGTTGTATGCTGGGAAAAATGATACGGAAAGAAAAGATAAACGGTTGTGTTTATACACCGTCGTAGAAAACTGTAAACGACGATATTGAAGGTCGATTGCGTCAACACTCTCCGCAGAGCGCTTGCCTCCTTGGAGGGCGTAGTTTTACAAACAATGATCTCGGTTTTTACCGTCACACACAAGCGCACACACAGATAAATATATATATTATATATCATTATATATATAATATATATCTGTGTTTATATATATACGTGTATATATGCATATATATATATACATACATTTTACATGAAAGCTCAATAAAATATAATCGTATCAAATGTATATACATTGTGTATGAACCTTTTACTATTAGCACAATCGCCGCATTCTGTAAGCCCGTAAATCGAGTTCAGCCGGCGGATAGCATCTCGCTCTTACTCCACCCACCAGGACTAAGACAGATCCGAACCGTTCCCCGTCCTTGAGTTTTAGGGCTTCTTCTTTCTCCTCCTCCGGACTCTGGAACAACCGCATCCCCAGCCTAGGGGCTCCGGCGCTGCCTTCTAAAATTATCCCTCCGGTGTCGGATCAGTAGCATCCCATCTAAACTTGCGCACGCCTCCTTCGAGAGGAGCCGTATCCTTCTGTCCAACCCACCGTCTCTGTCTATCTGTCTGTCTGTCTCTGTCTGTCTCTGTCTGTCTGTCTCTCTCTCTCTATAACTCTCTCTCTCTTTCTGTCTCTCTGTCTGTCTGTCTCTGTCTGTCTGTCTGTCTGTCTGTCTGTCTGTCTCTCTCTCTCTCTCTCTCTCTCCCTCTCTCTCTCTCTCGCTCTCGCTAACCAACGGTAAACAACAGCGAGGTGCGGACGATAATGATAGCAAATGCCGTCCTATTGGAAATGGCTGGAAATTATTGCGTCCGTCAGTTCGTTCGTACGTCAGTAGGGCTCTGGAAGCGTCGTTCACAGTGCTCTGTTTTTATGCATCCCGACAAAAATTACCAGAAATCTCCATCAAATACATATACTCATGTCCTCACATACACTGTGTGTATAATATTATACATGTATCACATATACCTCCATGTCTATATGTTTATTTACGTGCATGTAGGCCTACTAAACATATACTAGTGCGGATTTATCCAGCGTTTTGCATAGATACAGCACAGAAAGGGCATCCGGTAATAAAACTAAACGCTGCAGAAAACTGCAAATAGTTTCTTGTGAAAGCAATCAACGGCAGTTTGGCTGGCCTCTATGTACCAAGCACCATACACGTGCTTTGAGGCGTCATTAAAAAGGCGCAGAATAATTTCTGCCTACGTTTGGGTACTTTATCTGTTTGTGTCGTGCCTTTGTGCATCCCTGGTTGACCTAGAAATACTTGAGCAGCAGAAGACAGTAGCAGCATCCTCTTCAACTGCAGATGCCTCGTTCGCTGCGGTTCGCAGCTTCATGGCATCTTTTGTTGCCCTCTTCTTCTGTATAAGCCTCTTCAGCACCTTCTCTTTCTTTCACTCTTTCTCGCTCTTTCTTTGTCTGTCTGTCTGTCTCTCTTCTCTTTCTTAATCACTCTTTTCTGTCTTTTTGTTTCTGTATATCTTTTTCTCGTCTTTTTGGCCGCCTGTCTGTCTCGCGTCACTGAATATATCTTACTCTTTTGTTTTACTGTTTCTTTAGTACTCTCTTCCTCTAATTCTGGAAACATCGTCAACACAGAGAGTAGTCAATAGATATATCTATAAGCTGGTCGATAGAGCTTACAGGACCTTCTCAATTATATCGCTTACATAAAACTCTTAGTTCCTCGGTGCCTATCTCCTCAATTAGACAGCGCTGTGTCTTCCTGGTTGTTGAACTCTCCAGTTGGAGTAGCCTCCCTCCCATTAAAGATCAGGCTATACTGCCAAGGGGTAGTTTGCCGATAATTTTTGTAAGTTGCCAAAGCCTAGTTTTTGCCCCAATTTTTGAACTGAATAGGTTTCTCGAAGAAGCACAATATATAATCCCCGAATTGAATTTAAAAGATGTTGATTATTTCTACCGTGCATTTGAACAGAAACAAATTGAACAACGATTCACACAACTGTCTACTCTTCTGTCCAACGTTGTCTGATTCGCGGTTTGGTATATCCCAGACTCAGAGGCGGCGATCCGGGGGGGAAGTCAAGGGGGACAAGTCCCCTCATCTTTACGGATTGGGGACAAGTTATACATTTGTCCCCCACATTTCGTACACCTCTCATTGGGTGTGCCCCCCCCCACTTTTCCAACGAGATCGCCGCCTCTGCGGACCAGACTCATTATCCGCTGGAATGCAAACCCTCCGCGGCTTCTGGCGATTGATTAAGGCTAACAATTCACACGCTTAGACGCTTGGATGAATGTGATTACAAAGCTTAATTTGCTGCTTCCGGTTATAGGAATACGGAGCAATAACGGACCCACTCAGTGGAGGCTGCGCCTAAGCGCTCAGAAGTTTGGAGCTATGGCGTGAATCGTGTGAACAATAAAAAGGTTGAATAATGTTGGCAAACTGTTGACTGGGGCACATTATTGTATTGTACTGTAGTTAGTAATTTATATAGCGCCGCTCTCGGCTGTGGTTAATAGGTTATTATAATTATTATTGTTACCATAATCATAATAATAATTATTATCTTTAATGCTTGCTCGTCTACAGATCGATACATGGATCAGCTCCCGGGTATTTGCGCGGTTTCTGCTTCGGTACTCACTCCTCCACGTCCGGTCAGCGACTCAGATCATCTGCAAAGATCGATGTCCTTGTGCAGAGGATGAGGTCGCGTTTTGGAGATCGTGCTTCCTCGGCCGCTGGTCCGCGGTGTTGGAACGGTCTCCCACCTACTGTCAGATTGGCCGACTTAGTAGACTCATTTAAAACTAAATTGAAAGTGTTTGTTTTCTAAGGCTTATCCTGTCTGCTGACTTTCATTCTAGGTTGTACGGCGCCCTTGTATATGGTGACTATAAGGCCGCGTTGACGGCGCACTAAAAATCGGCGTTGTTATTATTATTATTATTATTATTATTATTATTATTATTATTATTATTATTAATTTTATACCCCGAGGTATATATGATCCCTCAGGGACTATAAAACTAACCTAATAATGTTGATTGTCTGGAACCTTATTGATCGGACTCTTGAACGACGAAAGTTCCTTTGAACACTATGCCGTTAAAACGCTGTATGGTAATCGATAGACGCTGGTAAAGGTAGCCTATGACGTTGATTATTATCATTATTATTATTATTTTTATTATTATTATTACTAAAGGTTACTTACAGCATTGAAGTGAAGCGCCATCTTGAATTTCTCAAAATACAGCCAACGTGCAGCCTCTTTCGGGCTGAGGTCATGGTAGAAGTCCCGAGCCGTGAATCCAAATGAGTGGAACTGGCCTCCTGGTGTCAACAGCAGAATTGTCGGGGTCTTGTGGTCCACGGCTCCCGGATCGCCGCCTTCCCACTTCCGCATCACATGTATACTTCCGGCCGGGTCACGTGAGAAGCTAAAGGCATATCCGCTGAACGTCGTTCCGAAGTCCACGGCCACGACGACCAGGTGTGGCGGAAGTTGCTTTTGGTTGACTGCGGTGGTGTCCGTTTCGAACTTTCGGCGGACGTCCGGGCTGGCGTCCTCCTCCTCGAAAAGCGGCTCGTCCTCTGGCGGCCAGGCAGGCACCGGCGCCTCGGTGCCGTAGAAGCTATCTTCCGGAGAGCTTTCGTCTCGAATGGGAACCAGGATGCACTGTTCCAGTTGCGGCATTTGAACGTTGACGCTGTGTCTGATGTTCGTCACGTCCGGCGGTCTCTCGGCGGCCTCGACTTCCGTTT
Source organism: Bimastos eiseni (assembly GCA_959347315.1). Classification (NCBI taxonomy): domain Eukaryota; kingdom Metazoa; phylum Annelida; class Clitellata; order Crassiclitellata; family Lumbricidae; genus Bimastos; species Bimastos eiseni. Next base: position 12,372,748 of record OY365816.1, on the reverse strand, counting down.
CCGGTTTCAAACCGTGCGCTTCTTTGGCGCCATCTTTCGTCTTGGTCAGAGTTCCGAACGGTTGCTCATAGTTGACTATGTAGACGACCGTTTCCTCTTCGGCGTTCTCCTCTTCGCGTCTGCCGCCAGCGATGACCGTCCGATCCTTGGTCTTTGGTTCCGTTCCCTCGATCTCTGCATCAGACACCTTCACCTTGGTGCCGCTGATGACCTTCTCGGCAAAGACTTGCTCCTTCCTGCCCGGAAGATTCGCTTCTACATCAAACTTCAACTGCGAAATGTCTGTTGGTTTCGGTGCGCCTACTTCTAGGTCTGTTTCTGCGGGGATTGTGAGTTCAGGGTGAGGGGCAGTAACCGATTCGGTCGATGGTGCCTCCTTGTGGAGAACCATTACCGAGAACTCTGGCGATGATGGTAGCTCTACCGTACCTGAGACATCATCTGCTATCGTTTCCCTCGGTTCCAGGGTGATCTTGGGGGCTGTGGGCACGTTGACGTCAACGCCGCCTCGGATAGTCCCACCAACTGCGGCGTCCTTTGATTTTTTCGCTGCGAGTTCTATGTCCACTCTTGGTTTTGTCACCTTCGGTTCCTTCTTCTTGAACAACGCCCATCTGTTCTTCTTCTTAGGCGTCACTTCAAGTTTTCCCGTTCTCGAGAAAGGCAAGAGCCTGCGTTTTCCTTTCGAGGTAGCCGCCTTAGGTTCGTCGTAAGTGACAACATAGGTGTGCGTTTCTGGGAGGCTTGTCAATGGTGAGATTTCTTGGGTTACTTTTGTTTTTGCTGTGGATATCGATATATCTTTACGGGGCGTTTCTGCTTCAGCTGAAATACCGAGCTTTGGTTCCCCAATCTTGGCGGATGTTTCAACGTCAGGCTTGATACGTACAGAATCCTTATCCTGGCTCTCAGTGCTGATATCCACGCTTATTGCGGGCTTCTTCACACGCCATATCCAGTCTTTCCGCTTCTTATCACCGTCCGCAGATATGGACTCCTTTGCGTGCGGTTCCTCTTCGTGCTGTACGACATACGTAACAGTTTCGGCGGCATCCTTTAAGGCGACCTCACCCTTAGTTCCAGATATAGTAGCCGCTCCAGGCTCCACAGGTAATGCTGGTCGTTCTGTCACTTCATAATTAGCTTCTTTTATTGGAGCTTTGGCTGATACACCAGCACCGGCCTTTAGTTCTTTTGACACCTTCTTGTCAGGGATACGTATGCCTGCTTGTTTACTTTCCTTTTTCTCTGGTTTAAACTCACCGGATACCTTTAGTGTAGGTGCTTCGTGGTTGACGACATAGGTAACTGTCTCTGTTGAACCTGCTTTTGGATGTTCGACAGCAGGCGGTTTAACAGCAACATCGGATGCTGCTTTAAACGTGGTCTCAGGAGATGGAGGCGTAACTTCTGCACTTATTTCTGGAAGAGATGTTTCAACTGTTATTGTCAATTGTTCAACTTCTGACGGTTCCTTGATTTTGATCTTCGGAGATGGAGGTTTAACCTCTGCACTTGTTTCTAGAAGAGGCTGCTCAACTGTTATCATCAATTGTTCAACGTCTGACGGTTCCTTGATGCTGATCTTCGGAGATGGAGGTTTGACTTCTGCACTCATTTCTGCAAGAGGCCGTTCAACTGTTATCATCAATTGTTCAACGTCTGACGGTTCCTTGATTTTGATCTTCGGAGATGGAGGTTTAACCTCTGCACTTATCTCTGCAAGAGGCCGTTCAATTGCTATCGTTAATTGTGAACTGGGTTCCTTGACCTTGAACTCAGGTTCTGGAATTTCAGGAGATCTTATTTTTGTCGTGGGAACAACCTTTGACAAGTCATCATATGTTACGATATACGTAACAGCCTCTCCTGTTGAGACATCTGTGTCTGGTTTCTTTGCCCTAACTTGTGGCTTGGGTTTATCCTTTGTTTTGGTTACTTTAGAAACCTTCGGTTCCTTTAATTCTCCTTCAGAGCTGACTTTATATTTGTATGTCTTACCGAAATACTTTCTAGGGAAACTGATCTTTTTCTTTTGTTTTCTCCCTTGTTCCTCAACTTCAGGTATTTTTGATATTCGATCCTCGTGCGTCACAATGTAGGTAAATGTTTCAGCAGTACTTTCCCTTGACAAATCAATTGAAGGTGGTCCGATTACAACTTCAGATGGCTTTCTAACACCGACTTCCGGAATCGGGGGCTCATCTTTTGTACTTACTTCAGGAAGAGGCTGTTCAACTGTTATTGTCAGCTGTTCAACGTCTGATGGTTCTCTGATATTTATATTCGTTGTTGGAGGTTTAACTTCTGCACTAATTCCTGTAAGAGGTTGTTCGACTGTTATCCTAAATTGCTCAACTTCTGACGGCCCTCTGAGTTTGATCACTGGAGTTGGAGGTCTAATCTCTGCACTTTTCTCTGGAAGAGGTTGCTCAACTGTTATCGTTAATTCTGAGCTGGGCTCCTTTACCTTTAACTCGGATTCTGGAATTTCAGGAGATCTTAATTTTGTTGTGGGAACAACCTTTGACAAGTCATCATATGTTACGACATACGTAACAGCCTCTCCTGTTGAAACTTCTGTGTCTGGTTTCTTTGCCCTAACTTGTGGTTTGGGTTTATCTTTTGGTTTTGTTACCTTAGAAACCTCCGGTTCCTTTAAATCTCCTTCAGAGCTGACTTTGTATTTGTATGTCTTACCGAAGTACTTTCCAGGGAAACTGAACTTTTTCTTTTGCTTTCTCTCTTGTTCATCAACTTCTGGTATTTTTGATGTTCGATCGTCGTGAGTCACAATGTAGGTAAATGTGTCAGCAGTGCCTGTTCTTGACAGTTTAACTGACGGTGGTCCGATTACAACTTCAGATGGCTTTTTAGCACTGACTTCAGGAACCGGGTGCTTAACTGTTGCACTTACTTCAGGAAGAGGCTGTTCAACTGTTATTGTCAGCTGTTCAACGTCAGATGGTTCTCTGTTATATATATCCGTTGTTGGAGGTTTAACTTCTTCATTAATTTCCAGAAGAGGTTGTTCAACTGTTATCCTAAATTGCTCAACTTCTGATGGTTCCCTGATTTTGATCTCCGGAGTTGGAGGTTTAACTTCTGCACTTATATCTGGTAGAGGTTGTTCAACTGTTATCGTCAATTGTTCAACTTCAGACGATTCTTTGATTTTGATCTTCGGAGATGGTTGTTTAACTTCTTCACTTATTTCTGCAAGAGGCTGTTCAACTGTTATTGTTAATTGTGAACTGGGTTCCTTGACCTTGAAATCAGTTTCTGGAATTTCAGGAGATTTAATTTTTGTTGCGGGAACAGCCTTTGATAAGTCCTCATATGTGACTACATACGTAACAGCCTCTCCTGCTGAAACATCTGTGGCTGGTTTCTTTGCCCTAACTTGTGGCTCTTTTTTATCTTTTGTTTTGATTACTTTAGAAACTTTCGGTTCCTTTAATTCTCCTTCAGAGCTGACTTTATATTTATATGTCTTACCGAAATACTTTCCAGGGAAACTGATCTTTTTCTTTTGTTTTCTCTCTTGCTCATCAACTTCTGGTATTTTTGATGTTCGATCCTCGTGAGTCACAATGTAGGTAAATGTTTCAGCAGTGCCTTTCCTTGAAAGTTCAATTGACGGTGGTCCGATTACAACCTCAGATGGCTTTTTAACACTGACTTCAGGAACCGGTTGCTCAACTTTTGTACTTACTTCTGGAAGAGGCTGTTCAATTGTTATTGTCAGCTGTTCAACGTCAGATGGTTCTCTGATATTTATATCCGTTGTTGGATGTTCAACTTCTGCACTACTTTCCAGAAGAGGTTGTTCAACTGTTATCCTAAATTGCTCAACTTCTGATGGTTCCCTGATTTTGATCTTCGGAGATGGAGGTTTAACTTCTGCGCTTATCTCTGGAAGAGGTTGTTCAACTGTTATCGTTAGTTGTGAACTGGGTTCCTTTACCTTGAACACGGATTCTGGAATTTCCGGAGATTGCATTTTTGCTGCCGGAGCAGCCTTTGATAATTCATCATATGTAACGACGTACGTAATAATAGCCTCTCCTGTTGAAACATCTGCGGCTGGTTTCTTTGCCTTAATTCTGGCTTCTGGCTTCGTTTTCACTTTTCCTTTGGCCACGCTGGGAACCTCCGGTTCCTGTGATTCTTCGTCAGAGCGGACTTTGTATGTCTTACCAAGAAAGCCGATCTTCTTTTTCTTGTATTTTTTCTCCTTTTCAGCATCTTCTGGTATTATCGATGTTGGGTCATCGTGTGTCACAATGTAGGTAACTGTTTTAGCAGTACCTTCCTTTGACGGTTCACCTGACGGTTGTCCGACCACAACCTCGGATGTCTTTTTAGCACTGACCTCCGGAATTGGAGGTTTAACTTTTGTACTTATTTCAGGAAGAGGCTGTTCAACTGTTATGGTTAATTGTTCAACTTCAGACGGTTCTTTGACCTTTATCTCTGACGTTGGCGGCTTGACGTCTACAACAATTTCTGGTTGAGGCTGTTCAACAGTTATTGTTAACTGTGAACTGGGTTCCTCCCCTTCGAATGCGACTTCTGGAATCTCGGGTATTCTTATGCTTGTTGTATTTTTTGTTTCGACTTCAACTACTGCTGGCTTTTTCTTAGCAGGTGGTGGAATAGCTTTCTCCGTTTCATCATATGTGACAACATAGGTAATGCTTTGTGCTTGCATCTCTTCATTCGCAGAAGTATCTGCAGATGGTTTTCTGATTGAAATTGCAGCTTCGGGGATCGTTGCAGTCACTTGAGGTTTCTTCGTCTTCTTAGCGTCGACAGATGGCTCCAGTTGTTCTGTTGTCACTGATACTTCGTATACTGGAACACCTTCAGCTGGTTCAGTTGTTATTTCTAGCCCCGTTGCCTTTGCACCGGCACCAGCTTTCACATCCTTTGACGCTTTCTTTCCTGGGATAACAACTCCATGCTTCTTCTTATCTTTTTTCTCTGGTTTAACATCGGTTTTTAATGCTGCTTCCTCGTAATTGACAACATACGTTATTGTTTCAGCTGCACCAGCTTTCTTGATTTCAACAGAAGGCGGTTTGACAACAAAATCCGATGGACTTTTGACTTTAATCTCTGGCGTTTGGGCTTTGACTTCAGTGCTAAGATCAGGAAGAGGGTGTTCGATTGCAATTGTTAACTGTGAATTGGGTTCTTCAAGTCTAACCTCGGCTGCTGCTATTTCAGGAGGTTTGATATGAGGCATATCCTTTGCCTGAAATTCAATCGCGGTGTGCTCTTTTATTTTAAGAGGTGAAACCTTTCCTGGATCATCATACGTAACGACATAGGTCAACGTTTCCACTTCTTCGAGTGAAGTCCCTTGTGTGTGCGCCTCTAGAACTGGTTTTGACGTTTCTATAGAAACCTCGGGCGTCTTTCCTTCGACGCGCACTGCTGGTTTAGGTATATCTGTTGTCACTGTAACTTCGTAAATTGGAACCTCAAGCGCCGTTTCTATAGCAGCCTTAAGTTCCTTGGGTTCCTTTGATACCTTCTTTGTTGGTAAACTTAATCTTCCCTTTTTCTTATCTTTCTTCTGTGGTTTAGCCTCACCTGATATTTTTGAAGTTGGTTCGTCGTGAGTCACCACATAAGTAAATGTGTGAAGCGTGTCATCTTGTGGTAGTTCAACTGAAGGTAGCGTGAGCACAGCTTTTGCGGGCTTTTTGACTTTGACTTCCGGAGTTGGAAGCTTAACTTCTGTACGTACTTCAGGAAGAGGCTGTTCCACGGTTATTGTGAATTGGTCAATGTCAGATGGTTCGTTAACTTGAAATTCTGGCTTTGGAGGTTTAACTAATTCTGCACTGATTTCTGAGATTGGTTGCTCAACTGTTATAGTTAACTCGGAACTGGGCCCTTCAATATCTACCTCAGCCTGTGGAATCTCTGGAGATTTTATCTCAGGTATGTCCTGTACTTCGAACTTGAATACCTCCGATTCTCTTATTTTAGACGGTATAACGAATTTCCCTGCATCATCGTATGTAACAACATACGTCATTGAATCACCCTCTCCCGGTGATATTTTAATTTTCTGTGCTTTGAGAGGTTTTACTCTAGGAGCAACAATCGCTTTTCCTTTGACATCTGTAGTTTCTTTGACTTTTGATATAGGAATAGCCTTCTCAGAGTCATCATAATTAACAACATATGTGATGCTCTGAGGCTGGGTCTGTACTTGCACATTATAATCTTTAGATGATGTCGTTTTGGAGATGGCTGCTTCTGGGGTTGCTAGAGACACTTTAGGTTTCTTCTTCTCCTTCTTAACGGCGACAGCTGGTTCTAGATGTTCTGTTTTCACTGTTACTTCGTATAATGGAACACCTCCGGCTATTTCAGCCGTCACCTCTGGCCCTTTTGCTTCGCCAGCACCTACCTTCGCGCCCTTTGAAATTTTCTTTTCCTTTTTGTCAGATTTTACTTTCCCAGAGATCTTTGCCGCTGGTTCCTCATAATTGACAACATATGTAACTCTTTCAGATGTTCCTACTTTTTTCGGGAATACAACATCCGGTATTGTAATAATAGGAGCGACTGGTTCTTTGACATTTAAAACAATTTCCGGAGTTGGTGGTTCAACTTCTGCGATGACTTCCGGCAATGGTTTCTCTACTGTTATTGTTAACCTTGAACTTGGTTCCTCAATCTCGACCTCAGGTTCTGGAATTTCAAACGGTTCTATTTGAGGCATGTCTTCTGCTTCAACTTCGATGGTTGCTGTGTCTCTTACTTCTGGTATCCGAATAACCTTGTGGGGATCGTAGTTGACAACAAAGGTAACTTGTTCCGTTGCAACATCTTTGCCTGTGGTCGTTGGCATGCTTACAATTGGCGTAGTGGAAACCTTTTCTTTTCTCTTTGGCACCTCCTCTGACACAACAGCTTTAGATTGATCTGTCGTCATAGACACTTCATATGTTGTAGTTGATAGCTGTGCCTCTTTAACTTCGATATCTGCGCCGGTTGGTGGTTTCTCCTTCGGGAAAGTCAGCCCCTTTTTCTTGGCCTTTCCCTTTCCCTTTCCTGATCTTTCCTTGTCAATCGTTTTTGCTCGAGGCTCTTCGTACTGAACAATGTACGTGACCGATTTGCCTGCTAGTGCAGGCACTGCAACTGATGGTGCGGGAATATCATACCTCCTTTCGGTGTTAAAGGAAATGTCTCCTTGTGGTTCCACTGGACTTGGAAGGGGCTGTCTGACGTCTTTCGACTCCAGACTAACGTTTTCCGTTGATGGTGAAATTTCCATAGGAGCAGGAGCTTCCACTTCGATCTCGCGTACTTCGACATCATGCTCTGTCCTTGAGGGAAGATCATAATTCACAATAAACGTCATTTCTTTAGATGTTTCTGGTTTCAATCGACTTTCAGTTACGTCGGCGGATCTGACCTCTGGCAGTTCCGGCTGGTCATGCACTACCGTAAAGGAGATAGACTCGTTTAGAAAAGGCGCCTTTGGGACTCCTGGAGTTATTACCGCCAGCCCTGGTGTCTTCACAACGACCTTTGGCGTGTCAGCTTCAACGGTCGCCCGAGGTTTATTGCCTTCTAGGTCAATTTGCAATCCACGTTTACCTTTTACGTCTCTTACTTTCCCCTTCTTTGCGATCGGTTGGTCATAATTAACGACATAGGTTAAAGTATCTGCTGTTGAAGGAGAATTTCCAGAAATGTCTCCAGTAACCTGTGGTGCCTTGAGTTCCGGATGTTCCACTATAATCGTCAAACCAGAACTTGATGCAGGTATTGGCATAGCACTTTCTTCCGGAAGTACGTCAATATGGTGCTCCGCTTCTGTTGGTTTCTTTATCTTCAATGCAGCTGCTTTCTTTTCTATTTTTTTCAGCTTTTCTCCAGTTAAGTCGACCGGGAACGATTCGTCATGATGCACGATGTACGTAATACCTTCCGCAGATTCTGAAGGGACAATAACCGACATGGCGGGTGTTCCTCCACTGCTCGTCGGTACCGGTTGTGTTACCGTGATGGATAACGCCTCACTTTGTACCGAACCTGAAAGTTTTGCGGAGGTTTCGATCTCCTGTTTTGGGACCTTGACGTCGGCTTTACGAAGCACTTTTGTTTCTGCTTTAACTGGTTGCGGCACCTCAGGATGTTCGTGCCTGATTGATGGCTCATCGTAGTTTACGATGTAGGTGAAAGTTTGGGCGACGTCTTGAGAAGTTTCTGTTGCTGCTCCAGTCTTAATTGGTGACTTGCTGCCCTTGGAAAATAATGGTTTTCTTATTTTTTTGGTCTTTGCCGTTTTCTGTTCTCCAGCAATCGTGGGCGTGACGTATGTGACAACGTATGTCAAACTTTCGCCTGAGTCTTTTTGTGGAATCGGTTCTGGTATTTTGAGAGGTGGCGAAATAGGTCTCTTTTTTTCATGATGGGCTTCTGGAATGGGATGATCAACTGTGATGGAAAACTCTTTAAGTTGTTCTGCTGGTGGTGGAGCAGGGAATTCATGATCAACTGCGATAGAAAATTCTTCAAATTCTTCTTCGGGTTGTGTGACAGGTTCGGGGAATGGATAATCGGCTGCGAAAAAAAATTCTTCGAATTGTTCTTCTGGTGGTGTGACAGGTTCAGGAACCGGATGATCAACTGTGATAGAAAATTCTTCAAATCGCTCCTCTGGTCGTGTGATAGGTTCAGGTATCTCATGATCGACTGCGACAGAATATTCCTCAAATTGTTCTTCTGGTTGTGTGACAGGTTCAGGAAACGGATGATCGACTGTGACAGAAAACTCTTCAAATCGTTCTTCTGGTTGCGTGATAGGTTCAGGTATCTCATGATCGACTGCGACAGAATATTCCTCAAATTGTTCTTCTGATTGTGTGACCGGTTCAGGAAACGGATAATCGACAGTGATAGAAAATTCTTGACTCCGCTCTTGAGTTTTTAATGCAGGTTCAGGAATTTTATGTCGTTCTTTAATGGAAAGTTCAGAAGTTGGTTTTGCCGGTTGTGTGATAGGTTCGGAGTAAGGGTGACGTACCGTAAAAGACAACTCTTGAGATGGTTGCTCTATGTCGTAAGACTTCTGTAAATGATGAGGTTCCTTTACCATTAGGGCTGTCTTTCCATCTTTGCCCTTCTTCTCTTTCTTCTTCTTTTCTTTCTTCTTCTCTTTCTTCCACTGTAGACTTGAAGGTTGATCATAATTAACGATATATGTGTACATTTTCTCAACGTCATCTGAAAAGCTGCCTTTTTTCAATTTCGGAACATGAATCCCACCCTTTGCTTTTTCTTCGGCTCCTCTTTCGTATTCAACCACATACGTCAGCGATTCCGTGTTTCCAGGAGCACGCTTCAGTTTTGCTGGCTTTGCTTTTATTTCTTCCTTACCTCTGACCTTCGCTTCAACAGTAGGCCTCTCCGGCCTTTCCCAAACATCTCTAGCTGCGTCATTCCCTGGCAAATTATCGGTATCATCGAGTGAGCCTTGTCGTGTTTCATCGTGATTTACAATATAAGTCCACTCCAGGGCATCTTTGTTGCCTCCATCTTTTATTTTGACCCCCTTCTCTGCACTCTTTCTAGCTTTTTCCGAGGAAACTCCTGGTCCTGGTTCGACTACTGTGATAGAAAAAACGGGGGCCTTCTTTTCCAAATCGGCATCAACGCCAGGAGACTCCACTGGCGTTTCTATGGATTTTGGCACAACAACTGCGGCCATTGGGGTCTGGTCGTAATTTACAATATAAGTGAATTCCTCGTTCGGCGATTGGCGATTGTCCGGACAAGGTTTTCTAGCTTCTTGAAATTCCATTCTTGGCTTACCGGACTTTGCGGATTTTTCAACAGCAGATGTCTCGTAATTGACAACAAAAGTCTTACTATCATCATGGCGTTCCTCGGGTATTTTAACTGGCTCCATAACCTTCACCTCTCCGGCGTTCATATCCACTTCAATCGTCGCGCTCCCTCCCACACGGGGTTCTTTCGAAATTGAAGGTTCTGGAAAGTTGCCTTCAGGTTTCGTAATGACAGCGGGCCTTGGCGGTTTACTTTCGCCGTCTAGCGGTTCAGTGCGGTCGTAGTTCACAACGTACGTAACAAACTCTGTTTCTGCCGGCATAACATGTTCTGATTCCGGTTGCTGTTTACCCAAACGCCGCTTGTCTTTCTTTTTCTTCGGATGTACGTCCCGCTTTCTCTTCCCCGAATCGCGGATATTAACACCACCCGGACTATCGTACGTAACCACGTACGTAACACGGTTCGTGTTAGGGTCATGCGGATCGACGATTACATCCCTCGGTTTATCTCTGATGCCGGAATCAACCTGGTCGTCTGGTTGAATAACAGTATCGGTTCTCGGTACGGCGGTGATGCTACTGACACCGGCTAGCTGTGCTGGTCTTATGGGCGAAGGCTCAGGAGCTACGTTTTCCACGTCTATTATCCTCCTTTCTTCGTTTGCGGTTGAATCTTTGATGTCTTCTGTCTTCTGGCGCTTCTCGAGTGTCGAAGACGGAGACTGTGATTTTCCACGTTTTTCCTTCTTGACGCCCAACAGTCCGGAGTGTCTCTTGGCCGGTTTAGTCTGGTCTTCGTAGAATGTATCCACATCCTCTACGATCAGCTCTTCTATTCGATGTGCCCGATGCTGGATCCTATGCAGGGAACCGGTATTTTCCCCTAGGCTCAAGTCTCCCGGAACTCTTAGACTTCTCTTATACTCCTCCGTCGGTGACTGTTTTGAAATCCATACGACGTCTCGTTCCGTCTTTTCCGGAGTCTTTCCTCCTAACCCTTCTGACCGTATCCGGAATTCCGCCTCGCCTGGTGTAATGCCCACACTGAACCCCCCTCGCGCTGGCTCGGTCCCAGTATCGATGACAAGACCACGCGGGTGGTCCGATGACAATGATGATTCTGTATTGTCGGAGATCTGGCTCAACGGCGATTCCGTCTCCTGCAGGGACAGCGCACCCGGACTCGGCTGTACGACCAGCGTCTCCGTCACAGTGGTAACGACCCTCTTAGAGTCCTTCGGCCCCTCTAGGATCTCTTCCTTGCGCTTCTCGTCCGATGTCTTGATCTCTCTCTTCAGTTCCCCGTCCGTCACCGTCTCCCTCGTTGTTTCAACGCGGTTGAACTCCTGGATGGTGACCTCTCGACTGGTCTGGATCTCGTCGAGGCCTTCCAGCTGGGCGTCGAGCAGGGCGATCATGTCGTCGTAGGTGGCTCGTCGCGTCGTCTCGCGGGACTTGACCTCCTCTAATCTGACCTCCTTCTCGTCTCGAAGGCGGATCTCGGTCCGATCGGGGTATTCGTGGACCTCCTTCGACTGCGAGCTCTGCTCCGTCTCCGAACGATGATCCACGCGGTAACCATCTGCGTCCACTTCAATGCTCAGTTCTGGGTCCTCGTAATCGGTCTGCATCATTGAGTTCTCTATTCTTTTAGGGTTTCTGAGGTCGACCTATGTCTACAACAGAGATTCATCTTCATTCAATAACGCATATTAACAACTGAACGACCAAGTAGCACACTGTTTCAAATCCCTCAACCCTGGGTGATCCGACCCACGCTGTTGTTTTATATGGTACGGATAATTCTTTATTCCTTTGAGATACTAAGGGCAATGATGATGATGATGATGATGATGATGATGATGATGATGATGATGATGATGATGATAATGATGATGATGATGTTGATGTTGGTGCTGGCAGCTGCTGATGCTGCTGTTGCTGCTGATGATAATGATGACGATGACGACGACGATGACGACAATGATGATGATGATGATAATAATAACAATAATAATAATAATAATAATAATAATAATAATAATAACAGACCTTATAATAATAATAATTATAATAATTATGATAATACCATTTTAATAACCCTACTTTTGAAATCCTGAGGTAGCGTTTCCCAATCTTTTTATGCCTCGGAACCCTTGTTTTCTACAAACTTTTTTATCGGAACCCCCGTCCAAAACTAAATATATTCTGTTGTAGGTACAAACGCTTGAGAATGCAGACAATTATCGGTTTAGGTCAACATTAGATTAACGACAACACAAATATTGATTACATTGGCATATGAATTATCTTGCATATATAGTTATACAGAGATTTAACGCAAAAAGCCTCCTACATAAAAAATTCATATACATTATTTTAGATTATTTTGAGCTTATTGTTCACACTGAAAGTTTTCCGCGTAGCCCTTGTCTTCACCTCTTGGAACCCTAGGAGCGCAGTTTGGGAAACGCTCTTCTGAGGGATTGCGTATAGATAGGCCTACATCAGAAAAAGATAATAAATAACAATTCTCCGAAGCCATTATAAATTCCGAGATATCGTATGTAGGCCTATGTAGGCCTTTGCAGGCTTACCACGGGGCGTATAGAGATAATAATTTAGATCAATTTATACAGTGTGTTTACAATCTCGATTCACAAATTAAGTACCCACAAGTTTCAACAATAGTTCTTTGCAATCACATTAAGTAATACCAATAATTTTTTTCTGTGTCCCAAGATAAAAAAAACACACATTTTAAAGAGTGTAACGCAATGTAATAATAACAATTGAAACAATCGAGTCATATGTTGGATTCTTGGCTACAAACGCTTTACGTACCCTTTTGGTGATGTTATCCAGACACTTTGTGACTTTTTACCCATAATCTGTCTACATTCCGTCAAAGGCTGAAAACTACCTGAACTGATCGTAATTGCAAACACTAAATTATAAATCGCCACTCGAAATCTAAGTGCAGGGCACCAGCTTCTTCACGAGCGCTGAACTTGATCACGCGGATGAGTGGTTGGCCTAATTTATTCCGTAGCGCCATCTAAAGTGGTGCTAGAAACTTTGTCCGTTTGCATGACATTGCGTTGCCTCTTTATACGCTTTCTATTTTCCTAGCGCCATCATCCAAAGCCCTGGGCGACTGCATATTATTAGAAAATAGAAATCACCTGCGAAGGATATTGTCAGTCTGACAAATATCTCGCTTTCTTGTTATAACAATAAACTAATTACCTCAGTATAATATGAAAAACTACATCGACATCTTTTTGCTTTCAATGCAAAGACATTTATAATACTTACATATAATCAATTATATCGCTGTGTGTGTAACTGTGGGTATGGGTTTGTGGGTTTAGGTGGGTGTGTAGCTGGGTGTATGTAGGTGTGTGTGTGCGTAGGGGAGTGTGGGGGCCCACATTGAAAATTCCAGCATAATTCTGCCGACGTCGGTGAAATATTAACACATGACGCCGATAACAGAATGTTTGTCCGGAGTTGAGATGTACCGTCGAGGACGAAAGGGCGTTCTATACTGAAACAACATTTCGCTGATCTACGACATACTGACTCCTGTCGTGGTGTGTGAGCTCGTGTAATGCAGGCCGCCGTAAACAAGGGCGGTTCAGGGAGGACCTCCGCTGGTTGTCAGCGGGTTAAACTTAAAGGTATGTATGATTGTTTATGCTTGGATGCGCCAGGCACCAGCTGCTCACGTAACGTTGCGTAACACAGCCGGAGGGCCGAACCAATTACCTACATAACTATAAACCTGAAAGCTATAGATATAGAGATATCGCCAAAATGTTCAGCTAACCTAGAATAAAATAGATGGGCTTTAAGTGGTTCACGAGAAGTGTCAAAACCATTAAACCATTACAAATTTACCTCGAACATGTAATAATCCTTAATTTTAGTAACTTTCCTAAACCTTCCCCTTGAATGCTATGACAGTGCACATTGAGACTGTAGTACCTACTTACCAACAATTCTACATGTGCCTACCCACATACTTACTATCCTACCTACCTACCTACATAGCTAGCTGCACTTTTAAATATGACTACCTGGATCAAGACAACTGCATTCGTATTCGACCCTAACAGCAAGTTAATGTGAATTAGCGATGGATTCATCAATCATCAATCAAAAATCCAAGATATTGAAACACAAGTACATCAAATTTGCATTGGTTGTCGGTCGCCTGGGAGATCCAATCAGTTACCAAACGGCCCCGCTAGTTAGGATCACCCCGTTACGGATGTAATTTGAACAAAAACAACTGATGACGATTCTAGTTGAAAAGAAAGCTGTCACCTGTAGTCATTCAATGGTAACAGAAAGCCTGATCTTAACTATACTTAACTAATATCTTAAAAAAAACTTCTCTGCAGTCGAGACACATTTGCAAATCAATACTGCGTATAGGCCTAATGTTATAGCTTTCATTTTTTTACATCATGGGCAGGAATAAAAGTAGCGTGATTAGCCTATATTGCACGCAGGTTTATATGGCTGTATGTAGGTTTATGCTTAATACGGTAACGCATATTAATTCGACCGATTGAACTGAAAGGTTTCAAGCCCTGTACTTAAAAATTAACTATATATTTTACTGAAGCCCTACATTAATTGCGTACTTAACAAGTACAAAAAGTAAGCAAGCAGCCAGCTTAAAATTGCAATTTGCTGACGAAGTAATGAGGCAAGACCTAATATAGGCCTACTCTAAATAGCGAGATTTTGAGAACTTACGTACATGTAGGTAATAGCACATGTGTTATTACGAAAACGGAATTCAGAACATTCAATAGAGAACTTCCGAGAATTGGTCCTAACTATTGAACGGTTTTTTTATTCTGTTCGTTTTTTAAGTGGGAAGAGCGTTCTAGATGGGTGTGCCCTCAGAGTTCAGATCATTCTCTGTTGCTGAGTTTTGCTTTGCCACTCCCTTCCGGCATCTTGGCCATCCTCCACGCATATACTGCCTGCCTCATTATTATTGACGCATACTACCAGCAGAGGCGGCGATCTCGGTTGAAAGGTGAGGGTGACACCCAATGAGACGGGTAAGAAATGTGGGGGGACAAACGTATAACGTGTCGCCTCTATGTAAAAGGTGGGGGTACATGTCCCCCTCGACCCCACCGGATCGCCGCCTATGCCTACCAGAACGACGTGATATTTTATCTCTTGTTTATCAGCTTACGGATCGCGGTTGGGTACAGTCGTACTAATCAAAACTTCCGGAAGACGGTTTTACTTTAGAGCAAACATCGATTGATGTCTCGGCTTCATTTTTCGTTCTCAGAAGTCTCCAGATTAGGCTCGATTAGATCATGTTTTTTTGGAATTCCTACAGTTTTTTGGGACACGGTGTCCGGTTGGTTTGAAATTTCCACGCGGGTAAGACACGCGACGAACCTCTTACTCACCACGACCATTGACTTTTAAAAGAAACGAAGAAACAAGACTGACTGGGTAAATGCATTTTCACGTTGAGGAAAGTAACGTCGTGGCCATTTGGTTTGAGCGGTGGTCTCGTAACGCGGAGAGAGCTCAAGGTCCCTACACATGTGACTCCTTGGACGAGGATCGACTCTCACTCTCCGCGTCCGAGGAGCCACATGTGTAGGGACCTTGAGCAAGTCCTTCGCACACAATTGCTTTGCATTACAACTGAACTAATTGTAAGAAGGGCGATATCAAATGACAGTTGTATTGTATTGCATTGTATTAATAATTGTAGGCCTATAGAAATTGGGAGGGAGGGAGGGAACACGATAGAATGCTAGCTATGAAGCTACGGCGGGCACACTACTAAAGCAAAACTTGCGTGTCGTAAAACAAGTTGAAACTGTTTCTTCAGCTGTTTCAGTTTGAATTTTCATCGGAAGACTCTCCTGGAAAGACGGTTGGGGATGCATAGAAACAGCTGAACCGACGAGGAACTGGCTTCAGCTTACCTTGTCTTGAGTAACGTTACCTCGCCTAATAAGCTTACTAATCTTTTTCTTGGCTTACCTTACATCCTTCATTTTTAAACACCGAACAGAACAAATAGATGTGACCGAGCCTTACAAATCAATAAAACATGTTTAAATGGACCTTACTAAAAGAACATTATGAGTAAAATAGACGCACTGACAAGTAACAGGAGTGGAAGCAATAGGGGAGAAGAGGAAATAGCCCGACGGTCCCGCTAGTCGGACTTTTCTTGGAATACAGAACGCAGCGATATAAATATATGCAGTTCAGATTGAAAACAGTAAAATTGTTTAGCTAAAATGGGAAACGACCATGCCTTATTATACATTACTTAACCACGCTGCCATAGACGCACTAATCAACGCACTTCTAACACAGTTTGTTGCAGTAAATGTATTCTAATTATTCGAATATATAATCTATCAAGAGTTATAAAATTTGTTTCAGGTTATGAGTGAATGAACAAATGAACGAACGAATCACTTAACGAATGAACGAGTGAATGAACGCACAAGCGAATGAATTATTGAACGAACGAATGAATTATTGAATGTATTAACGAATGAATGAATTATTGAGCGAATGAACAAACGATTTAATAATTGAACGAATGGATGAATCGGTGAATGAAATGGCAGAGAGGAAGAATTATTCCGTTCTTACTTGGCATAGGCCTTGGCGTCGGAAAACAACAGTATACCAATAACACTGGGAAGGGAAATCTACGAATGATTGTACCGGAAGTAGTAGAAGTAGTGGTACCAGCAATCTCTAGGCTTTCATCTACGGGTGACAATGTACACAGGGGTCGGACGCCGCGGCCTCAGTCTCAGACCCTTTTCCGAGGGCTATATCCCGAAGAGGTGGCGAAATCTGTCTGCCTGGTGGACAAGCGACGGTGTCCTTAAGACCTGGTCGACGAAGGGGGGCGACCGTGCGGCCTGCGCCCGGCCACGGCCCAGGAAATTGGGGGCCTTTCTGCTCCCCTTGGACGATGAAAGAAGGCCTAAGGCGCAGGCCGCCCAAAGTAGAGATGCCTCTGCTGATACTGTTGTTGCTGCTTCCGCTGCTGATGCTGTTGCCGACTGCGTCCCACGTTCGGAGGATGGAGAACGGAGGAGGCGGTTGACATTCTCTCCGCTGGCGATCGAACGAAGGGCAAAGGCGTAGGCATGCAGCTGTTATGATCTATAGTATGGGGCCCGTGCGATGAGCATAAATCCTAGGAAGTAAGTATCTCTTCCCGTCTCTCTCTTCCTCTCTCTCTGTCTCCCTCTCTTCCTATATCTCTCCCTGTTACTCTGCCTCTCTCTCTCTCTCAGTCTGTGTATCTGCCTCTCACTGTCTCTGTCTCATCCTCGCTTTCCTCTTATGCATGTAACTCTCTATCTCAATCTGTCTGGCTCCGTATGTATCTGTCAGTGTATGTATGTGACTGTCTGTCCCTATTTATCCCTGTCTGTCTATATATCTGTCTCTTCTACCCGTCTCACTATCTCTCTCTGTCTGTCTGTCTCTCTGTCTCTGTCTGTCTGTCTCTCTCTCTCTCTCTCTGAGAGAGTTTCTACGTCTGCATAAGCGTCTCTCGTTTGAATCGTTCAGTACGTCTGGTTTTTTCTCGATTTCCTGTCTGAACGTCGTGCTGTCACTCGATCTGTCTGCCTGTCTCTGCGCCTGTCTTTCTGCGTGTGCCTATATAACACCCCATGATACCTACACGCCAGATCTACACGTCCGTGACTGTTTCCCCTCTTTCACCGATCGTCCCCCTCTGGTTCCTACCCATCTGCGTCGTTCAACTCAAGGATGCAGCCTTTGCCGTCGTCAGCTACTGCGCTTCTCCGTTGCCGCCCGTGAACATCGTTGCCGGCTGCTGACGCAACAACGCCAGCAGAGGCCAATGGATGGATGCGGTTCCAAGAGGAACATACCTGGCGTGGGTATAGTCTATAATAGCATCACACCCAATGGTCTATAAGCCTACGCGCACATAGGCTAGGCCTAGAGACCACCATTTTGCCATAGGTATGCATTAAACAGTATTTATATACAACATATATATGTGTGTATGTATGTATGCGTTGAAATATAAAAATGTATAATACGCCTATAAATCTTACCATGGCAAAACTTAAGACTGCATAGAGTCCATACAAATACAATCAAATAAATTTATATCCTCGGCTTATTATAATTAAAAATATTTTTATTTGTATGCACGAGTGTGTCTGTGTCTTTGGCTTATACACCACACATTATACATGTATTGCATCAGGCCCTAATAAATTTTATCTATAGACTGCCAAGGAGTCGGTCCGTGGGACGCAATCGCAATCGAAACGCCGCCCTACACCCTGCGGGATTTCACACAATTAATCCTATATATTTAAGCACAGCAGCCGTCAGATACATGTACATAATTACATATATAATATATGTATATATATAATATATATATACATATGCCTGTAGATAATATCCATAGAGTCTATAGGCTATATATATATATAAGTGACGTATACACATCCCACATACATATATTATATAAATAATTATCGGAATACTTGCAGCAAGTGAAATATAGACACATTATCATATACGTTATGAGGAGTTGGCAGAACATCCCTGAGAGCTGGGAATTTGCCAGTTTTTCGCAGCCAATGGAGGGAGGGAAGGAGTCTCAAGGGAAGGGGCGTCGTCCCTTGGCACCTCGGCCCCTCCTATACACCACTTGAAACGTACACGCTTCAATCGCATCCAGCCGTCGCAAAAGGTTGCCACTTAACTACTGCTGCCAAGGACTTAGGTCATGCAGCCCGTGTAGGGGCCATATAGGCCTCTGCTTCAGGCCATAAGCACAGGTCACGGGCCTACACTGGATGGGCATATGGTCTCTTCTGCTGTAGGCCTGAAACACAGGCCATGGGCCTCTACTGCATGGGTGAATGGCCTCTGCTTTATGCCTAAGACATATGCCATAAGCCATTTACATAAACTGTTTAGACATAAGGCCTCTGCTATAATAGGCCTCTACTGTAAGCCTAATACCTCCGACTCCTGTAGTCCTCACACCTGTGTATACCATAGACCTCTGCTTTAAGCCTTGCTATTCAACTCTTGTGTTGGTTTCTACCATAATACATATATACATATATATATATGCATATATGTACATGTATATATAAATGTACACTGTATATATATATATATATATGCCATAGACATATACTCTATCTGTTACTGATATCTGATGAAGGCCTCTACCATAGGCCTCTACCATATAGTCCTGCTGTAGGCCTCGCCAATTGCTGCAAGATTTGCTATAGACCAGTGATGTAGGCCTCCACCATAGACCTATACAATAGGCCTTTACCATATACATCTACCATGGGCTTCTGCTCAGAGCTTCTGCTGCTGCTGTAGCCCTGCTGCAGTACCTCAGCTCCACACCATCATTGTATCTAGGCCGATCAACAAGCGAGCTGTGTTTTTAAGAGGCTGCGGTGTTGCCAAACGAAGTCTTCCCTAACTCACGGCCCACATCATCAGCCGCTGTTTACGTACCGTTTGCGATGTACAGCGCTACAAAAGTAAGGCCCATAATTCACGCGAGCGCACTATATTATAACATAATTTGCTGGACCACATAATATATCATATGCAATATTTATGTATTAGCATTTAGCACGTATATTGGTCATGTTCGCATATTTAAACGAAGTCTTCCCTAACTCACGGCCCACATCATCAGCCGCTGTTTACGTACCGTTTGCGATGTACAGCGCTACAAAAGTAAGGCCCATAATTCACGCGAGCGCACTATATTATAACATAATTTGCTGGACCACATAATATATCATATGCAATATTTATGTATTAGCATTTAGCACGTATATTTGTCATGTTCGCATATTTAAACGTATATAGGCCTACGTATACATAAGGCAATGCAATGTAATGTAGAGGCCTAACAAGGCATTTATGAAGCGCCAGTCACCGACTCCCAGAAGCGCTCAACTCGTGGCCATCAAACACCAGAAAGTGCTTCTTCAATGGTCTTGATAAAATAGTTTGGTCACAAGTAGCATTCATGTCACGAACAGAGGACAAAAGACCATTCCAGGCCCATTGACAAATCCCGGTGATCAGAGGTGGTCGTTCTAAAACAGGGTAAAATTAAATCGTTTCGCGAGGGAGACTGGAGCACTCGCCGACCAAATTCAGTAGGCTACCAATTCTACAGAAGGCGAAGCTGCGGCAATGTTGTAAGCCTTCATATATAGCGGTTCCAGACAAAACCTTCCAAACGAGGGTAGCGATATATCTAATTGTACCCGATCAATCAGCTGGGAGCCAGTGAAGCCATTGTCGCAGGCAGATAAATGGGAATATTTCGGAATGTCAGCTTGGAGTCTGTCCGCTGCATTCTGTATACGAGCTGGAGTGTATGAAGAGAAATGCCTAGGAGCAATCAGTTACAGTAGTCGAGACGAACGATAAATAAACCAACACAGTCGCAACTCTCAGAGCTGATATATATATATATATATATATATATATATATGCATCAGGGTTATCATATAATAATACATAATAACTTATAATGATGCAGCACCTCATGTGCCAATGTTTCTGTAAGCTTATATATTGCTTATGCGTATAAATGCGTAAATGTTTATGCGGATAATAATTTGTTTATGTATGCATGCTTACATGTATATGTGTAATTTTATGTGTACCGTGCATCTGTGTCTGGTCTATAGGGCTCTTATGTGTGTGTGAGAGAGTGTAGGTGGGTGTGAAGGCGTGTGCGTGTGTGTTGGTGTGTGTATGTGTGTTTGTGTGCGTGTGGTTTTTGTTGTTGTTGTTGTGCGTGTGTGTGCGTCTGTAGGTGTCTGTTTCTGAAGCGTTCGTTGATTGACCGCCTTACTTGCGACTCAGTTGCGAGTCGTACAGAACTAAATCGAGTGTATACTCCAGACAATCGTCAACTTTTTAAGCAACAAGTCCCTGAGCAAGCTCTTCAACCACAATAATTTTAGTGCTTAACACCGCAACTCTTCATGTTATCAGTGGAAACTACAGTAGTGCAGAAATGTTCTTAATACATCTATACGTATAACATACCCAGAGATGATGTGTTGAAATATGAAAGTCGGTATCGTTGATAAGTTTGCAGGAACATTCGTTTAAGTTGCCAATTATCAAACGCACTCTGAACGGTGTCGGCGAAGTATGGAGCCAACGCCTATAGTCAAAGACCTTAGGCCTTTTGGCATGCTGAAGGTCTTTGCCGGCTCAGCTTCATATGTTACGTACACGTTTTGTGAAGGATTCTGTCTTATAACAGTTTACATTATATACATATTTATATATGTATATATGTATATAGATTATATATGGCTACCCATATTGTCTTTAACTTCACTATTGATGTATTTTTTCTGCATTGCTTTTGAAACAGCATACACAGGTATAAATATATTAGATATATAAAATATATATATATAATTTATAGGCCTACTCTAGTTGAAGTAGGCCCTCTGTATACTTTAATAATGTAGTATGTCTGACAGGATCAGAAATTAGTGTGTCCAATACATTCGCATAGCCTATACTAGTACCATATGATCTCTAGGATTACGTGATAGTCCACAACACAGCGAGTGTGACTCGAAAATTTGTGTCGATCAGGCCACATTAGCACCTTCTGTTGCGCTACTTCTTTCCTGAGTGTTGCTCAAAGACGTGTACCTATTTGCTTACATAAGTCGACTGATGTTGAAATGAGTCGATTAGAATTCCGCCCAAAATAATAGGCCTACATACATAAATATATTTATAAAAAAGCAATGAGGTTGCCGTATACTAGTGCCAATAATATGGGCGGAATTCTGATATATGGATATATAAACACAAATATAACTGGAATGTATATATATATATATATATATATATATAATATAAAATAAACATACTTCATTTAACATAGCACTTAATGAGTATATTCTTTATTAAACTAGTTATGTATCCACACTACATGTATGTTGTATAGATTTATACAAATGTATAGGCTAGACTACTTTATACAGAAAGAGAGAGAGAGAGAGTGAGAGAGAAGGAGGGATAGAGAGAGAAAGAGAGAGAGAAAGAGAGAGTGAGAAGGAGAGAGAGAGAGAGACAGAGAGAGAGAGAGAGAGAGACAGATAGAGAGAGAGAGATAGAGAGAGAGAGAGAGAGAGAGAGAGAGAGAGAGAGAGAGAGAGAGAGAGAGAGAGAGAGAGAGAGAGAGAGAGAGAGAGAGAGAAGGAGAGAGAGAGAGAGCAGCCATGGCTATGAGATGTAATGGTTTGACTTACAGCATCCGTCGATATGTTAACTTGATGACCGTACGTAGTGTGTGTATAGGCTAGATTTCCATATATTTTCTCCTTCCTTTTTTCCTCCCTACTCCCTTTATCTCTATTCACATTCCTGCATCTCAACCAGTTTATATCTCCATTTTTCTGTCACTTAGATTAAAATCCAAATAATTTCATTTAACCAATTACTAAGAGTAAGATTAATAGAATTATATCGCATGCAGATAATATAATCATCAATATAAATAACATGCTAAAACCTGCTCAGATGAAACATTTGCCAGACTATTCTCATCGAGAATAGGCTGCCCTTGCATTTAGGTTCAGGCAAAGCATAAAGTTGTCTGCTGCATGGATAAAAATCTAGGGGCGCCAAGATGTGTTTTAACAGCTGTAATATTTTCCACTTTTACAGCCATTTTTCTTTTTAAAATTATAAATTTTGAACCTTCGCTTATAGCAAAAATTTAAGATAGGCTACTTACTGATATCACTGCCTCGACCCTAGTGGAGTGGAGGGTTAGATGCCGCCCATAAATGACGTCACGCAATTTTGGACGACTTTTGACCCCTCCCCTCGTGAAATTTATAGCAGAAATTTATAACACTTATGAGATATTCATGAATCATTGGGGAATATAAGCAGCCCCATCCCCTCCACTTAAAATATACAAGTCTTCGTCTAGGCTCTGATCATTAAGATTTTTCAAAAGGAAGTAAACGACATATCAATCACTTAGCGGTAGCGAGTGTGGGTGTGATGTGGATTTTAGTGTTGATAGGAGTCTAACACGACGAGGAGCAATATCAACACGCTTTGAACATAGTCATCAATTAATTGATTACCAGCAACTGTTTCAACACGTAGATGTGGAACAAACATTGCTTCAAAGTCTGTGATTCATATGACTGTTAAACCGGAAATACGTAGACGCTGTTGAAAGCAATATTGCTGCCTAAAAAGACGCCCTAATTGTACCTAGAAGGAATGCATTTCCAAAGACATCAAAGAATGTGGTCCTATGTTTTAGTTGTTCTGTGTAATAATAATAATTTTCGTTTATCGATTCAAACTGACAAGTAGTCGACGCACGCAGCGAGATCACATAAATTATATGGTAGCAACAGATAATCGCATGTTTTATGGGAGTCGAATTTAATTGTATGACAACTTGCAAGGCGGCCACAGGTACCACTGATCATTTTACAGTAACCTCTGTGGGAGTTGAAAACTGCTTGTCGGTAACTGTTTGTGTGTCTGCCCGTGTGTCTATTTGTCTGTGTACGAGCTGTATAGGTCTACGTCAGGTTGACCTGTATTTGCTACATGTATAACTATTGATCTGAACGGGTATTGTATGCATATGGGCCTTAGTCGAAGCTATATATATATATATATATATATAAAAGTCTATATATATATATATAACCCTACGCTCTGGTGTACTCGTATCCAGTTTTTATGTATTCCTGTAATGCATCGTTTGTGAAAAGCGTGTGTTGGTTATAATTTTTTTACATCACACGTATATCTATGGATTTAATAGACCATCTACATTTACTTTACCTTCAAGCAGAGCTTTTCATTGCAAACCTTCATGCTGCTTCGTTCTAGCTGAAAACCATGGCCTCTGAAACGAAAAACTGAGCAGACGTTAACTGCTACATGAAGACGCTGGATAAACTAGTTCATTGGGGCATGCGCGAATGCACGCTTGCAACAGCCACAGCTCCGGACCCTAACGACACCAGCTGCTCTATACAGTTGACACAAAAGTCTAGATGCATACATTCATACATAAACAGTATTATACACATACGTAAAAAGCATTAAATTTGTGTATTGATTTTGCTACCCATTTTATGCGTCAATCCGTAACCTTGTGTGACTCATCGACTAGCTCTATTGAATGCGGGTCAGGCTATATTTAAATTGAATGAAGCATGACAAAAATTCTACACATATATAGTTCTGATGGGGGTCAAAACTGTAATAGTTCCCTATGTAACGGAATATTATTTTGCAGGCACAAATGAAGTCTGATGAATTTCTGTCGGCAGTGCCTCCGAGTATAGTCGTCTTGAATGGCGCTATATAAATTCTCATTAACTGATTTGCGAACATATTCAACGGTTAACTTGCGTCACTTGACTTGTATGAAGCCTGTCCATATTTCTGTTCAAGACATGAGTCATTTCTATGAATTTAAAATTTCATTTATTAATCGCAAAATCCATTATATAAAAGAAAACAACGATTGATCTCATATATAAAACATAATAAGTATCGGGTACGAAAAGACAATTCATCCCAATTAAAGCAGTAAACAAAAGCTAAATGAATTCATGAATGGATTAACGAGTGAATGAAATAACTAACAGTTTATTATAATTAAACAGGTGCACAATTGTGTAAAAATAAATTATACATTTATCTCCAAGAGATGAAATAACAAATAAAAGAAGCAACTCATGAGATTTTCAATCAACGCTACAACTGTTAAGTACTTCAAACGCAATAGTACCCAGTACTAGAACAAAACAATACTACAACAAAAGCAAGTACCTATAGTACTACCCAGTACTTAGTTAGCACAAAAATAATATATCCAATTATTTCAAAGTCTGTACACATACATTTTTCAAACAAGTATCAATTACACATATGGAAAAATCATAAAAACAGGTTGCTCAAGTATTTTCTCTCTAGTCTTGGCTGGAAGCACTATGGAGTAAGTTCTTGAAGGGGCACTAAATAGATTTGCAGACTGAACAAAACCTAGCGAATGTCAAAATTGTTTTAGGCAAACTACTAATTCAATTAAATAAAAAATTCTAAACTTAAAAGAGTTTAATTATTTTACAGACGGTATTCTTTCTACTCCTAAAGTTTGCCATGTCTGTTGAATATCGTTTAGCACATGGTCTAGACTAGCACACATGAAACTACGACGAGCTCAAGACATCATAGACAAGGTTGGGACAAAAGATCCTATTGCAAAGCACAGCCAGATGAGTTCCTGTACAATGATCAGCATTTACAAAATATTTGTTGAGTGAATAAGCATGCTAGCCTGGTAACATGTAATCACAACCTAATCTCCAATTCAACCACAGGCTAACATCAGATCACCATAAAACCATAACTTTGTAATTCCTCTAACTTCCCAGGCCAGCCTATGCTTATGTTTCAACGTTTTTATTCATGTTCAAGTGCATGTTCAGATGTGCTTCTAAAACTCCTCCAAAGAATGAAGGAATTTGGATGGAAATAAATTCCAGAAATGTCCCATTTCTAGGCATATCTTAATCAGCTCCAATTAGCAGACAGCAGGCTCACTATTCCACCATTATAGTTCTCATGCTTAACCCTTCAACGACCAGCCAGATTAGTTTCCCATACATTTTAGTATGTGCTGGTCGTTAAACTGCTAACAGACAATGAACACAGCCATCTCATTAAACAGTTTTCAAAATTCATCGCTGTCCGAATCCAAATTTGGAGGCATCCGTAGCCTCAGCGGGAATTGTGCTTTCCCCGTTTCCGACCTACTCCTGAACTACATAGGATTCTGGATTGTCGACATCTGACCCCAAAGGTGACTGATCCTTTTTCTCTTTTCCACTAATCGAACTCAACAGCTTTCTCTCAGAGCATGGTCTCCTAGCAGACACAACAACATCCGATGACCCCTCTTCACCGCTGGGTGATCTTCTATGATGGGACCTTGTCTGCTGTTCGAGTTCCACCTGCCGAAGCCCTTCGAACACCGCCTGAATCAGTTCCGTTGTCCCAGGATCTTTGTTGACGACATGAATAGATTTCAATGTTGGCCCCGATGATGGAGAACGTTCTAGAAATTCGTTGACTGCTCCATAAATCGCTCTTGCACATAAGTCGACCGGAACTCCAAAGATACCTAAATTATACAATCATCACTATTGTTATTCTGTATTAATTAAGCAACACTCCCTACTGACCAAGTGTCAAGCTATGGTAGCAAGCAATTATTGTGCAAGACCGACTTGCTCCAGTTGTCTGCATAGTAACTCAAGGAATCTCAAGGAAGGCCATCCCACATCCAGACACTGCAGGCAGTGTGGAAGCACCCAGCCAAACTGATAGCAATACAGTTAATTGAAAGCACATGCTAATCAACAATTAGCCTATGTGCATAGGTCACTCAAACGCAAACATTTATCAAAGTAAAGATTATTACTTCTTAGTAAAGAAATTGATCTAGCTAAATGAGAAAGAATGCAAGACTATGTATGTATGAATGTATGTATGTATGTATGTAGCATGTATGCAAGTATGTATGCATGTATGTATGTACGTACGTATGCATGTACGTATGTATACGGCCATTTATATAGCGCCTTATAAGAACCTCACAAAGGCACTAACAGAGTATTGCAAAGAAATTAATAAGCCGAGTTTGTACACGTGTCAAAGCCACTTGCTAACAAGCAAAAACGTCGTATTGTAATAAACAACAGATGTTTGATGAATAAATCCATCTGGGACAGAAAACTGGACGAACAGAACACGGCCTCAACAAGAACAACAAACAGGTGTGAGCAGGTGTTTAGCTCACCTGTACCAACGGCTGGAAGAGCCAATGACTCAGCCTCCAGAGTTTGTTTGGCATAATTCAGCACCTTTTTGAATGTTTTCAGAAGGGTAGCTGCACATTTGTCCTCATCAGAGTCTGTAAACCACATTGGTCCAACTGTATGGATGACGTTACGGCATCTCAGGTATCCAGTGGCCACCGTATGGGCAACCTCCGTAACCTATAAGTTCATACAGCAATTGATTGATTGAGGGCCACTGAGTTTTGCATTGCTCTCTGAGTGCCACTACATAAATGACTGATTACAATTGAAATAGTCACCATCTTCTATATAGATTACTCTGGCACTGCTTGTGATCCAGCAGTGCCTGTCCAAAGTATGGACAAACGAGGAGCGCGATGCTAATGATCTTTGTAATCAGTTTCATCAAACTGCAACTAACTAACTATACAGATGACATTAATTGGCCACTACTGCACACATCTGTTACACCCACCTAGGACAGGAATAATGTACTTGCCTTGCAAGAGAGTACATCTTTTCCTGCTACCTATCTTCGTAAAATCTAAACCAATGTTTAAAGGTAACTTTGTTAATTGATGTATCTTTAATTATTTTAAGTGGTGAATGTATACTCAATAATCTGCTGTTGTCACAGTTCAATTTTAAAGTGTATGCATTCATTGTATACTGCATACAATATACATGCATGTATGCTAGACAGTGGGTTGGAAGATGGTTGAATAGTAACAAAAATCAGAAGGATGCAGGTTTGATACCTGCTGTACCGATATGGTTGACTCAGACTTCTACTCCAGATGGGCGCCTTGCAGGCTGTCATACAGCTAAATTTGACTTCTGTTAAACTTGATCTAATCTGTAACTACTATAGATATCATATAATCTTGCTGCACACTTGCTCGTTTGAATTAATTAACAAATGTTGTTACTCAGATGCAAATGAAGGCTACTTACTTACTTACCTCACCAACAGATCCTTGCATAACTGCACACACTCACTGATTTATATAGCACCACTACAAAAGGACAACCACTCAGGGGTGCTACAAGCCCAACTCAGGCAAAAGAGAAAAGTTTTAAAGTGCTTACAAAAGTTACACACTGGTGTAGATGTAATACAAAGAATGACACCACCAAGCTAATCATGACAGCATTGATGACTACTTTGATGAATATAACACCAACGTATAACGTATATTAGATGTCTACCTGCAGAGGTCCGTGCAAATTGTAAAAGTCTTCACAGCCCTTCTTGAACTCTTCTCCTCCGGCATTCTCTATAGCTCCAGCAACCCCAGAATAATTCTTCAGCGAAGAATTGGCCGCATTCACGATCGCATCCACTCTGAGCTTTGTTATATCTCCCGCATAGACGTAAACCGGGAAATCGTCCTTAAATGTCATCGTATACCGATTCGTGTCAAGCATCGACACAGAGGATCGGGGTTCTTTTGAATCTACATCACGAACCCCCTCAAAATTGTCTTCGGTCTTCCTTAAAGATCTTTCAACAGATGACTTCAACTCTGAACTCATGTCTGACTGCTTTACAAGTCTTGAGTTTTTCTGTGTATGTGACAAGGATATCTTTTCCATATCCTCTTTCCCTGTAAAGGTCTCATCGCTGTCCACATCCTTTTCTGCACTGGACTGCCCGCTACTCAACCTCACGTCAAATTTTTCAGATCCACGTCCTAGATCCTCGGCTTCAGTTTCTGACTGTGCACTGTTCAGCATGTCTACGGCCTTCATCACATCCCCAAAACCACCCACCAAAGTCACAGTTCCAGCAACATCTGTAACCGCGATAACATGATACAGCTTCTGCACACGCTCCACGACATCGGGGTAGTCTGCACGCAAGGTAACTTCTCGCTGAATGATGCACTTAAATATCTCCTCGTACAACTCAGCAAATTTTTTAGAAGCCTTTTCAACTTGGTCCGTGTGTTGACCGGCGTGCCCAGTAAAAACTACCATAGAGAAATCAGCACCCTCCTCTGTGCTCAACTCAATCTTGACTTTGTATCGTTGCTTGATACCGTTTACAGAAACTCTTTCGATAGCCATTATATACCTAACAACATAGGTCTCCAAGAATAGAGTCTTCTGATCTTCAGGATTTGTAGCAATGGGTTCATCTATATCTTCGCCAAAATCTCTGTGTTTATCTGAGCTGTGTTCGGTTAAATATTGTCGCCTGCCTGCCGTATCTGACATCTCGAAATTTCGGGAGGTGCTGTGGCCTGGAGCCCAGGGGTCACGTCGAGAAGTTGCTTCCGATAAATAAGCTGGAAGAGAATGAAGTCTTTCTGACCCAGTATCCAGTTTTTCTTTCCAGAATGCCCTGTCGAGCCTTGATTCCCTGCTGATGCCTACTTCATCCCTGCCATCAGCTGGCTCGGAGCTCAGTGACCTCATCCTCCACCTAGCCGAAGTCGGGTCAACAGATTCTCGTGATGGCACCAAATCAGACAAGGGTGACACCCTACTTTTGGAAGCAAACGTCGACTGAAATTCTCTATGAATGCCATACGAATCCTCAGCGTAGACTTTATCTGTACGCCAATCACCTTTCAACGGTTCGCTGGACGTGTATGCGTCCACCTTCTTGGTCAACACGCTCGCATACGTGGGTTCACGACTACTGGGAGGACGCCAATCGCTGACTCGCGTGTGTTCAGGACGACTATACCTGTCGTAATCAAGATAATGGTCTCCAGGTCTGGGCAGGTCCTCCACACGTCTGGCATCAGAAAAGTGGGGCACAGGGACAGATCCATCTGCTCTATTGCTTCGATCACAATCAAGAGAAGACAAGAACTGAGTTCTGTCAGAAGATTTCGGTTCATTCTCTTGAAGCCTGGTTCTCCACTGAAACGAATCTCGACTACCATGCAGTGACGAAGCCGCTGGAAGCGACCAATACTCGGAATCTGTTATATACCGGTTCCAGTCCCTACCCTGTCTGTCTTCAAACTGGTCATCCACAACGGCACTGTATTTTTCCTTCAGAACGCCTTTGGAGGAAAAGATGGGATAATCCTTCCCGGCTGTTGAAGCTGCGCTTGATCCCACTCCCCGTCTCTCATCGCCATCTAACCACAATTGCTTCACGCTTGTGTCGTTCGACCTGCCGATCTGAAGCAGGTGCATTTTCTGCATTGCCAGCTGCTCTTTGAAGATGGTGTCCAGTTTGATCTGTGCGCACTGCAGCTGATGCATCATTCCCTTCAGCAGGAACTTCCCCGAAACGTCGTTGTAGCATGCCTCAATCCCATAATCCCTCTCTAGCATTGTAATGCATGCTGGGATGTCCGGGAGGGTGGCCACAATCAATGCGTCCACTTCTGCAGTGCAGCAACAGTATGTCTGAAAACCAATTGTATCAGAGGTCACCTGTAATCAACCTCTTGTACCTAATAGCCATCGCTGCATAATAGTAAGCACAACATTTCAAACATCCGTTACTTTTAAATTCATAATAAATCAAACCTTTTTAGATTACTTAGCTACCTTTGGCACATAAATAAAAGTCACTAAAAGAACACCTAGGTAGGCTACATAACAATGTGCCAGTAATTAATTGATCATTGAAATCTAGAATGCACAAGCAATACACATTACAAAAAACATTAACATCAGTTGAATGAACCAAAGGAAGTAATAGTTTCTGTGGGCAGGGTTGCCTGGCTTTACACATATATATATATATATATACAATCTGCAATCTCAATAACAAATAAAATAGCAATATTTAATGTAGCAG
Organism: Bimastos eiseni; assembly: GCA_959347315.1. Lineage (NCBI taxonomy): Eukaryota > Metazoa > Annelida > Clitellata > Crassiclitellata > Lumbricidae > Bimastos > Bimastos eiseni. The sequence continues at coordinate 12,342,188 of OY365816.1, read as the reverse complement.
AACCGGTCCACAAGTAGGGCTATTCCGATTCCTCCATTATGTATCTCCGTCAACATTTACCAATAGTCATCGCTCTACTCTATCGACACGGCTGAACATCCATGCCATATGTCAGCTGTTGATGGGAATCTGTTGGTTGGCTCGACACTGGTGCATGGGCCCACCACTGGTGACTCTTTCAGCTTACTGTGCACTGCTTTGCTAACTGATGTATATAATTCGTATGAAATTACAGTTAACATCATTTAGGCCAGCGCAGAGAGCGCTTCTGAGTAGGTATCTCGAATGGGCGCTATATAAATGTTCTATTACATTGCATACATTACATTAGCCATATTGCAATATAGTTGCAACTCATTAAATGTAACTGATGTACGATACGATACAGCTGTTTTCTCTTACAATGCGCCCCTTCCAAAGAAAAGGAGCGCACACTGCAACCATTATGACAGAAGAAGAGCAGTTGTGCGTTCTTGTTCAGGGTTCCTATATGGCAATTACCTCATAGAAGGACCAAACCCACACTTTACGAGTCACAGGACAGCACTCTAACCAATCGGCCACATTTATTATAATCTACAAGTTAGAGAAAACTAAACTATCTGCTGAGAATCCATGTAACCAGCGTTCCCTCTAAGTTGTGCGCATGTGCACGTGGACATGGGCCGTGGAGTCAGTGCACATAAGAATTTAGTGTGTGCATATATTTTATTTTTGGCAGAAATAATGAGTCACTATTTCTTTTACGAAACTACGTAGCCTAGTTTTCTTCAGTTATAAGAACATATCGCCAGTAACTATTAGATATGGTCTTAATATAACTATCGTTGCATTCAGCTCGAAACTGCATACAAAAGTGTGAACTATTTATAAAATTTTGCAAACAGGAAATTTCTTGCGCACACTACCTCCAAATAAATATAGGGAACATTGCAAGGTCAACGGTTATGTAATATAATTCTACTTCAACAGGTCAAAGGTTATACCATTCCATAACAACACATACTTCAGAAAATGCAATTACTAAAATCAGTTATTCAAGGAAATGATTGTAAAAAAAAACCTGCATCCGAGAATCAACCGTTACACTCCAGCCTGGATTACGTGCTACTAATCGTTCAATAAACGCCTTATCTACAATCAACAGGAAAGTTAGAAAGAAGAGTTTATAGTAGACAAACAACAGAGGAATATCAAGAGCAAAATGAAGTCTACAAAATACTCTAAATCTAGAGAAGTTAGTGACTTTATCTCGTTCTTGACACTCTTCGCTGAAAAAGTGGATAACCATTTAAAAAAAAATAGCAATACTAATTAAATTAACCCCTACCGAAATCCTTACCTAATGTATGTAGATTGCAGTGACACTCCAAATTTAACTACATTGTTCCTAATACCTGTAATGTTAAACTTTTACCCCTCAGAAATGATTGGAATTAAAACAAAAGAAGAACATAATTAAATAAAATGAAACTTAATAAGGAGTCTGGGTAAAACTAACACCAGGAATGTAGGCACAATTCAAATAAAAACTGATGATTCATAAAAAACTAGAATACATCAGTTCCATACCTGACATATGCAAACAATTTATAAAAATTTAATATATTGGAAATATTTAAATGAAATTACGAGAAAGCATTTTTGTATTGTATCATTATAAATGCTTCCAAATAATATTTTACACATTTTCGCATGTATTATTATTAGTTAAAACTGACAAGTACGCACGATTGAGTGCAAGATATAACAGAAGTCGAATTTAACTGTGTGGCAGCCATACAAGGCATCAAAATATCTTACTGCTTATTTCACCAACGCCACTTAGCGAGTGAAAGGCTGAGTCAACCTTTGGAAGGGTGGCAGGAATTGATGATATGTGCATGCCGATTTTCAGTTCCAGGAGTGTTACCATTAACCTAAATCCCACCCCACCAAATATTGATTATTTACCACAACAAAGTCATAATGAACAAAGATCAATTCTCTTCTTATCTGCTGTACAAATCCGTTCAGGCGTTCACTAAAGCTTAGACCATCATAAATTTTATTGTCAACTCTAGATGTCTCAAGTGCCCAAGAATATGTAGTTTAAACCTTTAACGACCAGCATTATTGATCATGCCTTACGTTTTACTATGCACACACAGGCCACTAAAGGGTTAAGAGAATCCTAGGTGTCTGGTTCAAAACAAGTTCATTCCTGTCAAGGGGCCATGTTTGGTTCAGGGTCGAAAGTATGTCCCACCTTATAAACAGACTGTAACATCACATGTGGACAATACAATGAAACCTGTTTACAAAGTTTCAACAGCCAAAGAATTATGTACATGTTGTTGGAATTTACTGTTACTCCCTGATCGGCACTTGTCTTGCTACAGCTTTCAATGGTCACCTAACGCAAAACTCTTATAAGCGCGTTTGTAAATTTGGAATACAAATTGCAGGCAAATGCTATCATCATCCAAGCATTGGTGGATATACTACAGCGACAAAAGTGGGAATTTGCACATTTCAGAGAGCAACAACAGTTAAAAATCTAACATTAATTCAAATTAAGACTGCAAGCAGGATCACAACAATTAAATATAATTATAATAATATATTAGCCTAAATTAAAACCTTGGAATATAAGCGTATGGGCAGCAAAATACTTGGCCTATGATTGACAGGTTGTAAAATTCACCAATGCATCACTAATGGCAATTGCATATTTATATAGTCCCACTTCAAGAGAGACTCGATAGATGTGCTCCAGACCCAACATAATAAAATGACAGTCGAAGGTCATTAGGCATTTATGGAAAAGAGAACCCTACAGACTTCAGCTCATCTTCACTGTAATAATGAGATGTCTTACACAGAAGTTGCTGTTTGCATTAGTTAATCATCACTTTTTTATTCAGCCGTGGCTGGGCCGGGAGTGCTCTTGAGCAGGGGCGCAACTTGGGGGTGCTGTGGGGTGCTTGAGCACCACAGGATAAAAAAATTTACCCACACAATTGATCCAATGCCGATGAGTTTCATTTCTTTGACGGGGTGTAGGGATGCCAACAGTACGCTGCTTCACTCCTTTGGCATTTGCAATATGAGCACCCCCCAGGAAAACGTTCTGGTTGTGCCCATGCTCATGAGCATGTTCTTGAAGGGGTACAAAATATCATGCTCAAGATGTGTAAATTAATTAATTACTTAGTATACTGTCGAAACGAACCTGGGCTTTGCTTCAGGCAAATGAATGCACTACTTGTGTTTTCTGGTAATGGAAATAGAACGTATTTTATTTCATTTTCATCCTTTAGTTCCTTTTCAAAAAGCATCACCAAATCTTCGCGAGTTATCCCGTCTGGTATGTTCTCGATTTCAATTCCAGACGATTTGGCCATTTTGCTGAAAATCCCTACAATCTGAATACATGCAAACCTCTATAATTTAATGCAGAAAATGTTGTATTACTGTCATTATGGTCATAGACTGATATTGAACAATAAGTCTGAAAATGTATGTTTTATTTACAAATTAATTTAAATCAAGTATTGAATAAATGAATAAATTTCAAATGCCACATTGACTCTACAATATAATAACCTTGTTGATATTCTACAGTAAAAGAAAATGACAATAACAATAGAAGGATATCAGAAGCTTCAAGTAAAATGACTAGTTTTAAAACGAGAGACATGCAATAACGAAATGGTGATATTCAAATTTAACACATGTGTCCATTAACCCTCAAAGCTGTCTTTGTAAACAACAAATTAATATGAGAAATGACATAAAATGCCCCACTCGATTATATGCTTTTCCAAATTCACTCCTGTCTCAGACTAAATGCATGATTCTTTGCACTGGCTTCCCATATCGCAACGCATCACATAAAGAATAGCTGATCTGGCGATGCCTACTTGTTCTGCTCCGAACTATCTGCGGAAGCTTTGCTTCCAAACAGCAAAACCAGACCTGTTCACAGAGGATCGACCATATAACGCTAAGTAACGCAATGCCAAAGGATTACCAATGAGACACTTTTACTATCGTAAATGACCTGTATTATTAGCTAACCTAACACATATCTTGGCCTATTCAGAACGCATCTTCCTTGCTATAGCATCATTTATAGGGAGACTATTCGATCAAGTTGTGACTTGAACGTCTTTAACAAAACGAAATTGTCGGAAAACCGATAGCAAATGACGATATTACAAAAGTGAAACCTGGGAATAATATTAGTCCCAGGTGAAACCGTGTCGCAAAAAACTTCGTAAATCGTACACACTCACACTCGCGTGAATCGATGCATATGAATGGACAGCAAATAGTACTATTCTGCACCTAAAATCTACACGATATCTTGAAATGTAACAAGTTTTGCATAAACTAGTAAGTCGCACATTATTTAGACACTTCACTCATATAAAGTAACGATACTGGGTGACCACCAATACACCGACCGTTCGGAAACGTAAACACTGCTGACGCCTTCCAAAACTGCTCATCCGATGTTCGGGCTTAGCTCGGATGATTATAGTATAGTGTCAGTATGGAACAATTGCCAGCTGAGCGAGCAGCGGAGCGCACGAGTTTTGGTTAAAGATAAAAATGACCCCCTGAAGTGTTTCCATTTCATTTATTTTCGATGCAAAGGTGTATGGTATATATTTCTGACATAACACTGATTTATATAGGGAACGGAAAACTGGCTGCTAAGCCATATGTAGGCCTATTGCAATGATTAGATTACATCAAACCTGGGACTAGATCAAACTATATAAAAGTCTACAAATGTTCGGCATTTGAATCCTCAAAAAAATCAAGTGCGTGTCTAGAACATTTAACAGAGCTGCTTGTACAGTGTAATAATAATGACCACTTCTTTATTTATAATTATCATATCGCAATCGTGAACTCCAAACTTCGATCGTAGCCTTAGATGTCGGGGTATGGGGTATGGCAACAGAAGTAGGCCTATAGGCCTACAATCATGTGGGATACAGTATGAAGAACTCACTTGAGTCATTTTCTCGTAATCGTAATAGTAAATTCGAAACTTTTAAGCGCCACCTGAAGGTCAATCGCAGCCAGTGGCGTAGCGAGGGGAAGGGCGAGGGGGCGAACCGCCCCAGGCGGCACTTGTCCTAGGGGCTGCATTTGTCGGGAAAAATTTTAAAAAATAATTTTTTTATAACTTGCTCTCTTCAAGATTCTTGCAGCTCTTGTCTAAACCTAAAGCTTTTTTGCTATTTCTCGACTTAAAATTAACATATACCGAAGGACCATCGAATGGCGCCTTGTGTAAATAGACACGCTGCAAAATGGCAATGCCGCCTCTGTCTATCGTGCCATGACTTTTGCACCTATCAAATGAAATAAATTTTGCAATAATAATAATGCGCAAAATGGCCCCAGGTGGCACTTGTCCTAGAGGCGGCATTTTTGGCAAAAAAAATTCTTGTTGTATAAATTGCACCCTTCAAGATACTTGCTGCTCTTCTAATTCCGCAAATTCCTAGATTGATGAAAAATCGTTCTTTCCTAAGTAAAAAGTTGGATTAATTAAGGACAATCTCTGCTTAAATATAAATTTGATTTAGGAAAAAGCTTGCAAAATGTATTGATGCAAATAAAGTTTTATAAAACAGAAGTTTGAGTAATGAAAGACGTTTTTGCCTACTATGAGTGATGAAAATATTTAATGCAAAGCTGGGTTCACAATCGAAATCTAACTTAAATAGAAGTTGAATTTATCAAAAAATCTTTCTTAATTAGAATATGGGTTGATGAAAGAGTCATTGCCTAAATAGAATTTGGATTTTCAAAACTAAAACTAATTAAAATAAAATAATTAAAACCTACTTAAGACCCACAATTAGAGAATCACTACATTCCAATTTATTCTTTCAGTTGAACGCTCTTTGACAGGCACACTTAACTTAGACAAGGTTATTAGTAATTTTTCTGCAGGGAAAGCAAGAAAAGTAAAATTTTGAATTGTAACAGTTGACAGATATAATGAAAGTATGAGACCGTACCGTATCAAAACGTATTTTTAACCTATTACTAGGTTAAAAATAATCAATTCCTACACAAACCTAAACACCTAGGTCAAACATCAACCAAGAGACTAAGAAAAACGCCAGGAAATTTCCAATAGTTTCGATGATGAGCCACGATTCATGCACAAAGCCCCTGGTCAAAACGTCCGCCAATAGGTCAAAAGTCACGGGAATATTCAATAGTTTCGATGATGAGTCATCACGTGACCACCAAGTCTTCATTATCAACCCAGGAATTAAATGACTCAGGATGACCTAACCATTTCACCAGCGACTTGTTTCCCCGTTTCCTGATAACTTTTTCTATTCTAAATATTTCTTGAGTAGTCTTCTGTAGCTCCTGTTCGTAAAATGAGCCCTGTATTTCCTCACCATTATAATCAGTGATCTTATAAGTTGGTGGGTCCGTGTATTGAATCTTTGAAATTGTGAAGATCTCTTCCATCCATCTCGGTGTATAACCTTTTTCAAAGATGTTATTCTTCTTCGTTATTCTAACTTTATCACCGATCGAAAACCTGGGTATAATAGGTTCCGAGATCTCATCACCGTATAAGTTCATTCATACAGCCTTTTCATTCATTTTCAAACTAGCTTTAGAGGGTGTCATTTTAATGGAAGAATGCCTAGTTTCATTATAATTACTAACCATTTCATCCAACACATCGATATATCTTCTAGTTGAATTAGCTGTAAAATACTTAAACATTTTTTCACGCATTGTCCTATTCCAACGCTGAACAACGCACGACTTTTCTTCGTTCTCCGTAGAATACAACTCGACTAATTTCTCAACGTCTTTATTATAAAATTCTTTACCCTTATCAACCCACACCTTGCCTGGTCTTCTGCCGCTCTCGAATATTTTCACGAAGCCACTAGCCGTAGATTTTCCACTCTTATTATTTAATGGTACGATCCAACCGTACTTGGGAAACACATCTATTACGGTTAGTAAGTATTTCACACCATCGTTATCTTTAGCAGAAGCCTGCATATCGACTAAATCAGCAGCCCATATTTCATCTGTACCACCAGCGTACACCTTCCTCTTCCTAAAACGTCTTACTACAGGCTTATGTAACTCATCCGCGAGTTGGTCGGTCCATTGTAATTTTAGGCTTTTTTTAAACCTAACCCGAGATTAGCTTTGATAGATAATATAGGTTTCACAAGACTTCTTTCTTTTCGCTCTCGTAAGCTAGGATTAGGAATATCATTAACCATCGTTCTATCGACGACATTCCTAGAAGCTGTATCCGAGTGCTGGTCGTAAGCTAAATCGTGATGATATGCAGCGTTGTCGACTCTATTGACGGGCTTCGACCAATCCTTAGGAGTTTCCTCGGAATTCAGCCTCAAATCAAGTCTAGTACCAGCAGGGGCGGATCCAGACCATCTAGTAAGGGGTGGCGATTTTTAGGTTTTAGTGGCAACCGCAGGCAAGCCCACAAATCGTAAAACTTGTTTACTTTTTTTCTTTGAGTATCATTCTTCTACTGTCTGAATCTATGTAATGTAACTATAAAATGACGTCATATATTGGTATCCCAATAGTCCGATTTAAAATACGAAGTCGGGAAATCGTAAACTAGATTTTATGTTATAAATTGTTAAAATAATCAACAAATCAAGGTTTTATGTACGTTACTAGTCTAACAACTAAACTCTCTAGTCTTCATCAAATGATTGTATTTCAAATTTCAATAATTATAAATTACTTCAAAATATAATTTACAACAGTGTATATCTACATTAAAATTTGAACATTTTTGTTGACATTGCATACTTTCTTTATAAAGGGCTGCAAAAGCCAAGTAAAAATCGCTAAAGAAATTTCTTTCCAAATAATATAAGGGGGGCGATCGCCCCCATCGCCCCCCTATGGATCCGCCACTGAGTACCAGGGCCAGTAAACGAATGTCCCGGCAAGTGCGTCTCACCTGGATATTTAGCCCACGGCAGCTTAATACCGCCGGTAACCGAATTTAAAGATCCGACTAAATCACCATCTTCAGACGACTACTCATGAGGGCTCCAATTAGTCAAAGTTATCAGTTACTAATCTATTCTAAGTACCATACTTACTATGGTCTCACTATGATTAATTCATTGTTTAGTCCTATGACTTTCTTTTCAATACGTATAGAGAAAGAATAGGCCCCATGATTTGCATTGTTTTATTTTAATTTAAGTTTTACAAATTTTCGATCTAGCCTGCAAGACGTTTAGTAACTTTATTGTGAGGCTTGCTTTATTTGTTTGTTTTGTAACTGGTTAATTTCTTAATTAATACAATCTTATTCTATTTTCATATCTTTATATCTAATGATAATGCATTTTAATTAGTCAAAGGACATACAGCTTAAATTTTGAAAGTGCATGCTGATGCTGTTACTAACTGTAGGCCCTACAATTATTTGAATACTGAATAGATTAATCATAATGTATATAAGAGCTTAATGAAAGCACTCAAAACAGGCCTATCTCCTTGTGCATATAGGCCTATATATGCAAGAACGAAGTGATGGAAAAATAGGCAGAGGCGGCATTTTGTACCTTCGCCAGGCGGCGCTTTGCCTCGTACGCCACTGATCGCAGCTAGAGTACCACAGAGCTTGCTTACAAGCGTTACGTCAAGTCGAAGCAGTTGTCCAGAGGTAGTAAAAAGTATAGGCCTACTACTCCGAGTCCGGTTGCCACATGATCAGAGAGCACAGTTCTGCAGACATTGCTGCTTGCTTTCGAGTGTGTGTTCAGTGATCATAATCGCACGTTCCATTAAGATAACGAAACCATTTGGTCACATAAGAAGACAGCTGAACTTGCTGTAGAGATATTATTATGTTCAATCCTCTATAATGCTCTTAAAGGCGCTTTTGACATACGTAGATGCATACATATTTTATGACAGCAGACCCACTGCATATATACATTGATAAACACATGCATATACACATACTCACACACATGCATGTATATATATCTAATATAAATATGCATAATTGCATATATACATACTTACATACATACATATGTATGCACGTAATGTACATTTTTATTCATGTAATATTATAGGTCTATGATACATGTATACATCATGTGATTAATATATGCATATATACATATGTACATATACATGTACATACATACCTGCATACATAGGCCTAGATATACATACATACGCACATACATACATACATACATACGTACGTACATACATACATACATGCATAGGTTTACATACATACATACATACATACATACATACATACATACATACATACATACATTCATTCATACATACATACCTACATACATACATACATAAATACATACATACATACATTCATACATACATACATACATTCATACATACATACATAAATACATACATTCATACATACATACATACATACATAAATACATACATACATACATACATTCATACATTCATACATACATACATACATACATTCATACATACATACATAAATACATACATACATACATTCATACATACATACATACATACATTCATACATACATACATAAATACATACATACATACATACGTACGTACATACATACATGCATAGGCCTACATACATACATACATACATACGTACCTACATACATACATACATGCATAGGCCTACATACATACATACATACATAAATACATATATACATACATACATACATACATAAATACATTCATACATACATACGTACCTACATACATACATACATGCATAGGCCTACATATATACATACATACATACATAAATACATATATACATACATACGTACATAAATACATTCATACATACATACATACATAAATACATACATACATACATACATTCATACATACATACATAAATACATACGTACGTATACATACGTACGTAAATACTCATATATATGCATTCATATATTCATGTGTTTATACATACATTTACATATACACATGGGCGTCTGTCCCCTAAGTCAGTATAGCAATTTAATTCCCCCCTTAATCATTGGAGCAGCTTAATCCTCCCTAAGTCATTGGAGCAGCTTAATCCTCCCTAAGTCATTGGAGCAGTTTAATCCACCCTGGGGTGTAGACATTGGCGTCTATCCCCCCTATTGGAGGTCATTGGAGCAACGTAGTTCTCCATAGGTCATTGGAACAACTACCCTTCCCCCCATTTTGACTTACATATACGTACTAATATTATTCAAGGATGAATAATAGATTGAACTAAGTTAATGTCGCACACATTGACACTGTAGAAAAGAAGAGGCTTAGAATTGCAAATGAAAAAAAAGAGTTTGAATGGTATACTTTTAAAAATTATCTCCCCCAATTTCGCATTGAGATCTCCACCCCCTTACTTTTTGGATGGAGCATTTGCTCCAAGGTTTCTAGGGTATAAACGCCCGTGGGTGTCGAGTGTAGACACCACTGCATATCATGAACATACAATACCGTAGGAGACGACATAGATGATAGATCACTCGGCGCATGCGCTGAGTCGGTTTGTGCATAGAGCCGTAACTGATCATAGCTCTTGAAAGCGATCGGTGGCCCTGGATGAAAAGGAAGCTCCACACATCTTTCGCCATTAATTAGCGAGTCATGCGCACCAGACAAACGCAGGTGTATTACTAAGAGGGTACAGATGATGGAGCCCCTGAAAATGGGGAATTGATAGCGCCACCTACAGCAGAGGAAAGCGGCGAAGATGAGAAGAGTAGAATCGTGTCTCTATACAAGTAGGCCTATCGCATGTGTGTCAGCCTTGGTCTTGACTAACTATAGCTATAGCTGTGGCTGTCAGTGCAAAGGCCAAAGGGAGGCAGAGCGAAAACTGTGGCAGTTATATTTAGACATATATATCGATAAACAATACGATAGACTGGTGATAACTTATAAGATGTCGGTTTTAACAGGTCTTGGTGCAGCACTAAGATGCGCGCTGGCCATGGCTCTGCTGAGCTGGGCCGCGAATCATTGAATGACGAGAGCAGAATTGGTTAAATTTAGAATTAGAATTGGCTTTTGGCATTATTTATCATTTTGAAATGCAATTAGCCAAATCGACGAATAGAATATAGAATTAGCTGCTTCTCGATAAGAAGTAGACCTAATCAATTAGCTAATCTGATAGAATCCAAATAGATTATAGCTACACTCTCTGTTGTGAATAGGCCCTATTCTGGTGTAGGTGCAAAAACTAGAGAATGCATACAATAACAGGTTTAGGCTTCCATTAGATTAATAATAGCACAAAATTAATATCGATGACAATGACAGAATACGAACTTCTCTTTCATATTAAATATATATAATACACTATTATACAGAGATGCTAAGCAAAATGTCTCCTATGTAAAATTCGTATAAATTAAATTTAAATTGCTTGAAGCTTATTGTTCACACTGAAACTTTTCCGTGGAACCCTTATCCTCACCTCACGGAACTCTGTAGGATTCCAAGGAACACAGTCTGGGACACGCTGGATTAGAATACAGAGTTAGCTGCTTGTCGATTAGAATAAATCGATTAGCTAATCGGATAGAAGTTAATAGATTATAGCTGCCCCTCTATGTTGTGAATAGTAGTCTAATTTCGAGTTTAGTGCGGTTTAAATATTACGACTTCGTTAATTGGTGATAATATTTCGTTCAACCATTAAAGATGCCAGGGGTTATTAACGGGGGCAGTACGACTCACTGCAAATAAATGTTGTATGTAAGACTTGAAACTTCAAGACCAAGACGAGACCAAGACACTGAGGTGCCGAGACCGAGACCGAGACAGTGAGGTACCAAGACCGAGACCAAGACACTAGGTTCAAAACGGTACGAGACAATACGAGACAGTAAAAGACAAGTAATCTTATATAAAAGGCTGTAAAATACTAATGTATAACTTATAATGTATACGTATATATATATAGTACCAATTCCCGAGAACAGTTTTTATATTGCCGCGTTTTATCTTTTTCGATATCTCTTCTTCGGCCTATCTTCTGAATAATATTATAAAGAAAGCCTTTTTAGACACGTCTGAAATATTCTAAACGATTTTAAACAAGCAAATTCGAAACCAAAGACCAAACGAAATTATAAATTTGCGCATATCATTACTCACCCTGAGAAACTTGAGGTTGTTCCGATCATTTCGGTTATGATGGTTTTACATTTTATTATGACAAACGGCACGCCATAGCTGTTGTTTTGTGAATAACTTCAAATTGCGTAGACGCAAACTTCACAATTTCAGGTTCTCTCTAATTGAATTGATTTTAGTATAATGTGACTCGCGCGTTAACCAGAATTACCGTTTCTCGTAGATTCCAATTTCAGTTTCTAGCGCAAGATTTTAAGACAGTTAACGCAGAACTTATCGATACCGCTTGTTCGAGACAGAACATGACTTTAACTTCGAGACAGTTTATAAAATTCCGAGACCAAGAGAACAGGCTTCCGAGACCGAGACACTAAAAAACTCTCTCAAGACGTCTCGAGACCGAGACACTGTCTCGAGACCATACAACTCTGCCACAAATGCGTGTCGTTCTATGAGAGCCAGATACACATGTAAAGAGACGGATTATATTAGTAGATAAGCAGTCAAACGGACGAAAGGTCAGATTGGAATGAAGACGAATGCAGCTCCCAAAACACTGATTAGATTTTTGCATATATTGATTTATTTTGTGAAAGAAATACGGTCAGAATAACAAGGAAACAGCGAATAATAAACGAATAATTATGTAAGGCATTGTATGTTAACGTGTCAGTATTTCGTTTTTGTCCGTCTGTGCGTCTGTCTGTCTGTTTGTCTGTCAGCCCGTCTGTCTGTCCTAGTACCTGTAGCTTTCCCCTCCGTCTCTGCCAACATCCCTGGGTGTTTCACGCCTTCCCAAGTTCCCATCACCAAGATGGCAAAGAAACACGTCACATGATGCCTCATCTTATATCCACAAATCTTCTCTTCCTCTGCACGGTAGCCGATTGGTTAAAGTGCTTGACCTGTAAAGTGAAGAGAACGGATTCGAGTCTCCACTCAGGCTATCAACGTCTGAGGACCTTTTGGCAAGTCCTTCGAACAACGCTCAGCGCCATCGTTGATAACTTCTGACCTCTCGAAGGAAGGCAATGTTGATTTTTAACGACACCGTTCCATATCGAAGATGATTTGGTGTCGCCCTCCCCCTTTCTCCAGGCTTGGGACTGGCACTGTCAAAGTCCAAACTCCAAACAGTGGCAACAGTGGTATGAAAAATTTTATACTGCTTGTAGCATTTTTTTCTGAGGTACTTTAAACGCTTGTTAAGTTACGTTGTCATGTCAAGTTATGTGATGCTGTGTCCTGTTAAAATACCACATGTACGTTACATTAGGGTTGAAGTCGTAGAGTAATGGATAACACACTGGGGCAGTGGGGCACAAAGCTGGGGAACTGAGTTCGAGACCCGTATATCCTCCGCAAGGTTGACGATAGTCCTTCTTTCGCTAGGCGGCGTTGGTTAAATCAGCGGTTTAGCGTAATTATAGCGCCCTGCATGGCTGCCGACGTTCAAATTCGACTCCTGTTTAATAGCCTTAAACGAAAATAATATTATATATATATATATTATATATCGTATTCAATCAATCACGCAATCAATCAATTCCTTCATTTAAGACAAGAATGGAACTAACGGTGTATAGTGCAATAGCACGAATATATGTGTTATGGCTACAAATCGGAACACAGAAGAGATCTTAAACAAATCTCGCTAATTAGGGAAAACTAGTTACTAAATCAAGCTATATACAGATAATGAGTGATGTCAGCTATAGTTAAGCTCTTCAGTCCGACGAGTAATCGAGTGCATTATAGCTTTGGCCCATTACTCTTAATCATCAACAGGTTGCTGATACCGTATAGTACATACTATGACTGCAGACTCCATTCATTTTGCCTTAAAGCAACAACACCGACGGTGAGACTAAATCACGCAAGTACCCAAAAACGTTTAATGCTACGAAATAAAAATGGTTGTCAATCATGCAGCCTGCATATATAGCAACCAGGTGACAAAAACAGACGAAAGAAAGGGGGGCAGAGGTCGGAGATGGACCAAGTTGTTGTATTGTCTGATAGGAAATTGCTGCTCCTTGAAAGGCATATCGCAAATCAGGCCAATTGGTTAAAATGGAGACGATGATTAATTATTATTTTTAAGGAAATGTCTGGTGTAAGGAATAGCTTGGTATAATCAATTTGAGGGAACCAAGGAGACCCCAGGGGTTCGTCCAAAGACGAGGAGCAGGAGGGTCAAAAGAAGCTGGGGGTCCAACCACCGACCAGGCAAGGTTAAAACTGAAAATTCAGTTACGCAGGTCCTATATTTGAGAAGATGGCTTCTATCATAACGGTTAAAAAATTCTCCTACTTGTAAATCTTTTATTAGAGCTTAGGTTTAAAGAATGGAGAAAAGATTAGCTAGTGTTGGATCCGTATAAGGACTCTGCCTCATTACGGACAGCTCTTTTTGCAAGGCTTTGGTTTCTGTGACCATGTGGATTACATGCGTGCGTTCATGACATAAATGCATTTTGTCAAGATAATAGGCTAATGATAAGACTTATCCACAAGGGCATAGTGTTTCTGCCCATTATCGTCAGACCTTTCTTTTCCCACGTGGTTTATCGCACTGCATGAGAGCGCTTCTGATTAGGTTGCATCGGGAGAGGCGCTATAGAAATATGTAAATGCGATACAATTTATGTTACGTCCAGAGGTGTAACAAGGTTTTGAAAAGTGGGGGGGGCAAAATTTTCTCAAAAATTGAGCGAAGCCCCACACTTCTTTGAATTTTGCCCCCCCCCAAATTTTTTTATAATGGAGGCACAAATTATCGTAATAAAAGTCATCTTATTATAATTACTCCATGGAAATGAGATATGCAGGACGCTTTTTATACACTATAAAGTAGGCCTACTGTTTTGTACGATATACAGTAAAATTGCATGCAAATTAATCTTTTCATCATTATGAGGCTGGTAACTTGGTCATTGCAACAGCGATCATCACTCATTCCGGAGCTTCCATCTTGAAGGGTTAGGTCAGTGTAGGCCTAACACTCGTGTATTGTGAGAACACTTCGTTGACACGTTGTAGGCCTAATCAATAGCCGAAACTAATTTAGTATTGCCAATTCCCAAATGAGTGAGTTTTTCGTTAACTTCAGAATCCGGGGTCATCATGGTCAACGGGAAAACTTTAGATTCGTAAATTGGATTCTCGGGATACGATTTTTGTCATACTCAGACTGCAAAAATGGAAGTCATGGGTCACGATTGTAGACTCGGGCAGGATGATGGCTGGAAAAAAGACCGATCGAGCACTAGACTTACGTAGAACTATAGATCGCCACAGTCTTTCACCAGCCTCCATCACCAAGAGAGCAGCTGCACGTAAGTCTTCCATGTTAGGAACTTCTCATTATAGCGGAGTCGGCTAGGAGGTGCATGATCCAACAGGCATTTCCTATCAAATTTGTGCCCTGGCAGGGACCTGAAGTCCGACTTCATGATTGTTAGACCAACCACTAGGCTATTTCTTTAGCCAATGGCGAATATTTTACAGTCAGTAATTTACTATATTTTGGGTAGGAACAAAGTGATACATTATGGATGAATGAATAACCACGCATGCATTATTCTCCTTTGTAAATGACAGTTTTTATACCTGCAATAAGTAAGAACAAATCGTAAAAACAAACTTTGAACTGTTGGAAATTTATCGACCCACAATACCTTAATCATCAAATATAAAAGGCTATTCGAGAAAAAAATATAACCGATTTGGGGGGACAAGAGGGGCACCTGAGCCCTAAAACTGAGGGGCTTCCAATCCCCTCCCACCCCATTTTTAAACTGAAGGGGTCGGTGCCCACTGCCCCGCTTGTTAAACCCCTGGTTACGTCATGTCATGTTATACGAGGCCTTATTATGTTATGTTGCTCGAAATCCCCGTTGAAATAAAGTTTATGTGTATACATGTAGACTTGCAATGCATGCTTAGTCGTGCCATATAAAACTGCCTGGTGAAACTCGACCGTAGGAGGAACAACAGGAATATCACCATTCATCCAGTAGCATGGTGATATTAAGAGTGCGATTGGAAATCGTCTGTGGATATTAAATTGTCTTATCGTAATCACAATCGTAATCGTAATCTCTAAACTAAATTGTCAGCATCCTTTACTTCCATCGTTTTTCTCTGAATGTTCAAAATTTTTAATTGTTTCGACGATGAAGGTCTCTCTCTCTCTCTCTCTCTTTCTCTCTGTCTCTCTGTCTCTGTCTCTGTCTGTCTGTCTGTTTCTCTCTCTCTCTCTGTCTCTCTTCCTCTTTCTCCCTCTCTGTCTGTCTGTCTGTCTCTGTCTTTGTCTGTCTGTTTGTCTCTCTCGCACGCACACGCACAACGAAGGTGCATAAGACAATTATATTATTACTTCAGACTTTGGCCAGAGCCTTCGGTCTTTTGAGCCCGTTGCGGTCCTCTCTTGGTCGCCGATCAGCGGATCTCTTTCTCCACAGTAGTCGCCTCAGACTTTCCCTAAAATTTCTATTCATGAACGAGTAGATGACCGGATTGGCGGCATTGTTGGCGAAGTAGAGGTAGAAGACTGGCCGTCTGAACGCCACCCAATCCATGATCATGAGCCAGGCCGGCAGGAACGTCACGACGAAGACGACCGTCACGACAAACAACATGGCTGCCGTCCTCATGTTTGCCATGAAGGCTCCGTCGTAGGAAGGCAGGCGAGACAGGGCAGGGAACCTACGGCGGCGGTGACAGGGAGAGTCACTCACGTCTGAAGGACTATTCTCGATGGGACGGAGGGACAGTCGGACCTTGGGGTCTGCGCTGATCGACTGGGGCTGACCAGCGTCCCCTGCCACGACTGACCGTGTGAGGACGACATAGGTGTCGGTCGGGACGTTGCGTCGGCTCTCTCGCTGGCGCTTCCGCCGTCGCTTCAGCACCGAGCGGTAGATGGCAACGTAGAGGAAGACGACGGCGAAGAAGCAGACGGCGTAGATGGAGTTGTGGACCTTGTGGTAGTTGAACTGGAAAGCGTCGGTTAGGAGGACGTCGTTCGGGGAACACTGCGACGTCTTCACGTATCGCAGGACGGGCTGCTCCAGCAACGGAGAGGAGGTGGCGGCACCCACTGAAGAGGTGGTCAGAAGGGAGTCAGGGCGGGCTTTGGTGGGAGAGCGGGTATCGAGCGCCAAATGCGACTGCAGCTCCAGGCTAGGGTCAGACGTGTTGAACGGCGGTGAGAAGGTGGTCGACGATTCGTTGAGGATTGGGTACTGGCAGAGGTACCATGGATGGTAGACGCCGTGCATGCAGGCGACGCAGACCCCGATAGAGACGGATAGCAGACCGAGACCAAAGATGACACGCTTGGCCGATCGGCTGGTGATGGCGTTCAGCCACGGATGGCAAATGCAGAAGTAGCGGTCGATCGCTATGGCAACCATGACCATGGCCGAGAACGGGACGTTGCAGGTAATGAGGAAGTGGTAGAGCTTGCAGATGACGTCCTCCTCGACGTGGAAGCCAGTGTACTCCATGTAGATAGTGAAGGGAACGACGACGAGGCAGGTGGTGAAGTCAACCACGGCCAACGAAAGGATGAAGAGCGTCGAGACGAGGCGGTCCGTCCGTCTGGAAAACACGTAGAGTACGAGGGCGTTGCCCGCCGTGCCCACGATCCCAAGAAGGGAGAGGAGGGCCGTGACCAGGGGGCCCTCGGCTGGGTCAATCGAAGGGGGTTCCTCCGTGTCGTCATCCATACACTCCTTGAGCATCTCCATCGATTCCGCGTTTCCGCTACCCAGCTACAGCGGAACACTCCTCTACAGAACAGAGGATCAGACTACACAGGAGGACACAGTGATCGACTCTACAATAAAGTATCACACGGTCTAATACAGAGGAACGTTGTACGATGTACTACAAGCTGTGGCGCGGTGGTCGTTTGCATGGTCATAGACGGACCAATGGCGAGTGTTGATTACGAATTGTAATGTGATGTATAATTCAATGGAACATTTATATAGCGCGCCTTTTAGATGCCAACTCAGCGGCGATCACTGCATGCGCTAGCACTAAAAAATATTTTACAGCAGTTATCAAAGCACCGCACAATGATTTGAAAGTGTCACCAGAGGTGGGTCTGTGGACGCACATGCGTGGAACCAACCAACGGATTCCCGTCGACAGTTGATGATAGATGGCATGGATTCGAGTCTTTCCCTAAGCAGTAATGTTACTGTTACTTCGAGCAACAAGTCTTTCGCTCGCAGTCACTCTGTTCCAGCAATGTTCTGGGTCATGTGCAGTGTTCCCTTGTAGGATAAGCTCTGCGCACGCGCACTGGCCGTGAAGCCAGCGCCCAAAAGAATTTAGTGTGCACACACAATTTCCTAAAAAAAGAAATATTAAGATGAACAGTACTGTAAACCACTATTTTGCTAGACAGAAAATAGAAAATTGCAAACAAATTGGGAGCTAATAACGTTTACTTAAAATACCATGTATGTAGGCCCATCCATCGCTCATCTGTTCTAAGACACATTTTAAACAAGGGACTTTTCGTAGGTTATCAGAACTTATCACTACAGACATTATGATAGGGTCTAAATTTAACTATCATCTCTTTCAGCTTGGTCCTGCGCCAAATATGTGGACAACTTATACAATGCTCCACACACAAAATTTCTTGCGCACTCTCTCCAAATAATTAGAGGGAACATTGATCATGTGTGCACTTATGAACTTTGGAAGTATGGCAACATCAAAGATACAGCGGACACTTGGGTGTATAACGTAATAGTGCCTTGCTTGGCTGCCGACAGTTAAATTTGACTCCTGGGTTAATTCATGTATTTGTGATACTTACTTGCTTGATTGTTTGTTCTAAATAAAAAAAATCTTTGGTATTTTTATTTGGCATACACAGTCTACTGCGGTCTGTCAGTTTCAAATTATACGAAATTTTTATTATTTCACTCGTATATACAAGTACACAGAAGAACATATATTATGATAATACGCAATAAACCCAAACGCAGCACAAGACAAAAAATATACTTACTGTATCACAAACCATTCTGCAAATTATTCTGAACCATAGATCAATTTACCAAGCAATTATTCTTTGTAAAGTATTATCTTCTAAACACATATCAATACCTTCTCCACACATGTACCCTTCAACAGCTTTTAACCTAATAGTATGCCTAAATATGCAAAAACGATAACAATAATAATAACTAGAACAATTCATTCGACTTACTTTCTGCTCAGCTGACAAATTGGCTTGTTCCGCAAGCTATATGTTATAAGCTTTCGTCCTTCGTTTAAATGTCGTTTGCTATATCCGCATTTATTATTCTTTAGAACTAATGATTCAGTGACATTAAATCGCTTTCCTTCGACAACAAACCCCGCTTATATCTTTCAATTGCTCCGCTGACTTCTCGATTATCTGGACTTGGACGCTTTCACCTGTATTGCGCCGCCTCATTTGGGCATAGGAACAAACCTCCAGAGACAGTCTACGCATCAACGGAGTCTAATTTCTTCCCTTTTATGTCTGCTTCTGTCGAGTACTTATAAGAGTCAAGACGTGCAGCAGTTGATTTCTAGTCAGAGCAGAAACTAATGTCACTCACCTCATTTGCCTATCGCAGGATCGATTACTTCTCTAGTGGCAAATTATTGCTAGTAAGCATCTGGATCTAAAAAGCCTCTTAGACGCTTTAAAATAATTCTTTCGACGCGGAATCATCTTAGTTACTCTGAAGATACTTCTACGTCTGATGACACAAGTCATTGGTGGCATTCAGGAGACTGCAGTCTAATTTAGTTCGATCTTCGTCGTGATCGTAAAATCCGATTTCTGAGGCGCTACTTCAAAATAAGCACCGGACACCAGCTTATTCACGTCGAGGATGTTAAAGTAATCAACGCTGAAGCCGGAAAACGCCGCTGTTTGAAATGTCACTCTCCACATGATCGCAGTCCGAGGTCTCTGCTGGCTATAGGCTGTACCTTTCCAGGAAGATAAGTTAGATAACAATACCTGCTTCCCTACGATCTTAAACTTCAAGATGTTAGGACGAGGCAAGCATCAGGTTAGTTATCTACGTACATTTGCATGAGTCCAGGATCGGTTCTCAAGGGTAGGCCCTTAAGGAATAGGCCAGCAGCTCGTAGTATACCCTTATCCCCGCATCTTCCTATTAAGATTTTTGATGAAGCGCTGCTCTTGTGTTTAGAGTGTCTCAGCAGGACAGTTAGTAACATCAGCGAACATGCTGTAGTAGCCCGCTCAGTGCAAAGCTCTTCACATCTTTATCAGCGCAAAACCCGCAGTTACCAGTCAACCGCCTTTAGCGACACTGCGAGTCATCGAGTCCAAGGTGTCGTCTAACGCTTGATGAAACACGCGCCTCCAGGAAGCGTTGCCGTCGAGTGCTTACCTCGAACATACGCTTTTAATGTCATTTAACTCTTCTAGTTAGACCTCACGTTTCCATTCATTCCCACTGACCCCTACATCATTCGTTGAACTTACGAGATAAGAGACACATTAGCATCAGCCTCTTTGATGAGTAATAAGACCAGCTTGACGCACTAAGAAAAAAGCGAGCATTGATGCCTATAGCGCACCAGATGACTGCAGTCTGACGAGAAGTAACGGTAACTCGCAGATCCTGTGGTCTTATGACGAGAACGTTTTCCAATCAATTTCCATCCTCTGCTGAGCGTATCGTACCGTCGTCTGCAGCGATAACGCGGCAGCCTCTCTTCCCTCTTCTGTTATATCCACCAACGACCGCAGATGCATGCTGGCCGCAAAGACGCAGTCTTCTGACCGCCTGGTGAATCTGTTTCCATTCGTTGTTTCCCTTATAGACGCGTCTTCTTTCCATAGCCTAAAGACGGACAGACGAGGCGTGTCGAAGCGACCCATAAAAACAACTAACTCCGCTTGTACACTGGTATACTGCCAAACCCACGCCTGGATGAAGGAGGAAGTCGAGACCAAAGATCTTTGTTATCACACAGTGTCGCTATATTGCAACTACAAATCACGGCAGCCTTACCGATGCGGTGTCTGCATAATGTTAGGACCTAGAGTGTTAAAATCCGCTAAGACCTATGTGTAAATAAAAAAACTATGGGTTGTGTTTTAACTAACGATAACGAATGTAGGATTACGTCAGCATCAGTCTTGTCCTCGGCCCTATTACATATGCAATGTAATATAATGTGATCGAACATTTATATAGCGCTCCTACAAGATATCTACTCAGAGGCGCCCTTAAGACAAGTGAAAATATTATGTTAAATCATGTCGCTATTAACGAGTAATGTTACGACAGCCAGCAATACATTATTTACCCATATTTAACATTTCAATCAATCAAAACATACTTGATATAGCGCCCCTTCAAGATATCTACTCGGAGGCGCTCTCGGTCTAATCTTCGGCTGAAACGGACAGTTTTAGGAGAGGCGTAAAATGAAGATGATGAGTTCTTAGGTAGGAGGCATAGCTCTATGGGAAGTCCATTCCAGATGGTAGGTTCCACAACCGAGAAAGCCCGATTCTGCATTATGGAAGTGCGTACAAAAAGGCCGATCAGGTGGCCATGAACTGCAGAGCAAAGTGGTCGTCGACCACTACTGGCAATGATAGGGCGACATAGCTCCTGCAAATAAGCAGGTGCAGTACCGCCAAGGCAGCGCCAATCTAAGGCAGATACCCTAAATAAGATGTATGTGCTGGGGTAGAGGCATCCAAAACAGCAGAGTCAAAACCGGTGTGTCCACACGCCGAAGCACCACCTGTACATCAATATACGTAGGCTGTTTTTCTTGGTAATTTAGAGTGGGACTCTGCGTATAAATAAAATTTGCATATATTAAATATTTTGCTGAAAGAAGCAATGAGATTTGTAGCATACAAACAATGCGGTACGCACACAGGACTAATTAGTTATGTTTTTAGTTAATATTTTTTGCAAAGAATGGCGTTTTGTTCAAGTGAGTAATAGTTCTAAAACTAAGTCTTTGACGTCTTCGAGCACGCCTAAACTAGTGCTATTATTAATTGTTACTTCGAACATCCCCGTGCAGGTGGCCCTAAGCCGCGGCATCTTCCGATCAGTAATTAATTTTTGTCTCCTGGGTAATCGGGTAACAATTGCAAATCTATATAATTAAAGACAAAATTCTGTCTGTCTGTGTGTCTCTCTGTCCGGCGATGCAGTTGCACAGTTTTAGAGCTATTCACTCGAAACCTTCACCTTTGGCTCGGGCAACACCTGGGTCACGCAGTTCGTGAGGCCGCGCATGCCGTCTTCCATGTCTCCAGGGCCAAAATTATGTATCAATTATGTACCCCCAAGGAAAGTTTCATTTTCAGTCGCCGTGAGCGACACACGTTGGTCCCCGACCTACAAATGCTGTACATGTGCCAAAAACCCGTCTCCACCCGTGCAACACCGGGTTCCCCAGCTAGTTTGTAATAATTATTATTTTTTCTATTCTGTTTATTGGATTGCCAAATAAACTTTGATTAATTAATTGATCAATTGATTAATTGAATTAATGGGATTGATTGACTGATTGACATATTTGTATCATTACTCAGTGTTTAGTTAGATATCTCAGCTTTGTCTAACATCTCCTTAGTCAGTTTCTGTTGACGCTGTTTCAGGCCAAGAATAAAAATTACACTGGTCAACAAATTTCAATTTTTTTGCTACTGAAGGAAATTCAACTGTTCCTTATAGAATTTGGCATGCTGAATCCAGAGGTGTTCTTGGTTTTTCTCTAACACGTCACGTTTTTGAGAAAATTGGCATGCAAGGTTTCAAAGGAACACCCACATTTTTAGTTATGAGTACATTTACAATGTACTCATAATTGTAATTGTAATTAAATTCATGGACACTTTGCAATAAAATTATGACTGATTTGTGGGTATATTTAAAGTCAAGAGAGTCTCTGATCAATGTATTTACTTTTAAACCTCCCAAAAACAATTACAAGACACATGCTGATGAACACTTATGTCTTTCTAATCCCAACTTCTATATTAGCAAAAGCAAAGCATTCAAAAATGTTTCAGACATTTGCTTTTGTGCTTGTAAGACACATCCATCTGTCGTTGCAAGAACCAACAATAGTCTCCTCTCATACTGGAATTTTATTTCCTTTGATATCTGCTTTTTGTCCCCTTTCTATCTTGATGGAACCTTTCCCCATGCTTAACACTGACATCGCCCAGATTGGGTGGAAGGAAATCGAGATGAGAATGTAGAAAGTGCATCATCAGTGACATTCTAGCATAGACTCATATGATGTCAGCATTTTCTCTATATTGTCAGCATAATTCTCTGCTCTAATATTGTCTAGAAAGCCCTTGACAACGAGCACAAATGCTTCCCAGGCTGCCAACTCAGCTGGCTTCAGCTTACTTGTAGACTCATCGTCACGCATCAGTTCAATAATTTCGGGACCGACATATGCATCCAGTTTAAAGTTTGACTTCACTTTTTTCAATGCCAAACTCATTTCTGAGAGTCTGTTCCATTGCCTTGACGTAATTCTTTATGAGTCCCATCGTGGAAGAAAGACTTTCTGACTGTCTACTAAAAGCATGTGCCTCACGTTGTATCTACCTGGTGTGGCATCATCTTGCTTAGGCCAATTTTTTGACCATAGTGACTGGCATCATCACGACTGTTCCCAAGATACAAGACGAACCTGTATTTGGTATATTGAAACTGTAAGCCAAGAAGGAGTGAGACAACTTTGAGATTCGTGGCTTCACGCTACACAACATATTTACAGCAAAAGGCATCTTCTTCAGTCTGCCATTCAACCATGGGGATAGTCCTGAATGGGAAATAGCACAGCACAAATGAGGGGCCCGTGCTTTATCCTAATCGACGACTTGACAGCCAAAGTAATGCTTGTATGCAGTCTTGAGCCTTTATGGAAAGATTCTTTCGCTGGTCGTGTGGATTGAATTGACCACAGGCATAACAGCAACAGTAGGCCTACTGTCAAGGTCATTAACACAGCTTCTTCAATTCATAATATAATTTTTGAGGGCTAAGAAGTGGGTATAATGCTCTTTTGTAAGAAAGAAACTTGAAAGAATGGTTTAATAAGCATTAATCAACAAGTTGTGCCTGTGTTATGGTAAATGATTACTAGCAACCGACGACTCACTACAGCATTTCCACTTACAATTGCGTAAACATAAACAGCCAGCAGAACAAAAGGACGGACGGACAGAATGACAAATGGAATGATAAAGAAATACGCCATCTGTTGATATATCTCTGACTTCAGTTCGTTTCAGGAAATTGCGTCGACTTAATGGAAAGTTTCGTCACGTCTCTTCCGTTCACCGATGGCTCTGTATACCATTTACTCCTCTCTTGATATGATGACGATGATGATGATGATGATGATGGTGGTGGTGGTGTGATGATGGTGGTGGCGGTGACGGTGGTGGTGGTGACGATGATGATGACGATGGCGATGATGATGAATTGCACAGTGGCAACGGTTCCGCGCTGAAAGTCACCTCAGATGTTGAGGGTTCATTATGGCGCTTGGCTTACAGATCTCATGCCTTCCAAACGAAGATGTGCTGAGAATATGCCTTTTCATCTGATTTTGTACGTTTACTTGTCCATGTGCCTGTTTGTCTTCCTGTGACTTGTATTTCCACTTACAATTGCGTAAACATAAACAGACTCATAACTTAAAAACTGGACGTGATGGACAAAAACGGACTTCGGATTTGGAATCAGCACACCAAATTTAGTAAGGTACAGATGACAGAATCCCAGTAGCAAAATGCTTGTTGACCAGTATTATCAGCGCGGTCCTCCTGTTTTTCCAGACTAGGACCTGTCACCACTCGGCATGTGCACTCTGCAGTGGCGGAGATGATAACATCCTTGTATTTTAATGTCAATCGTTTAAAGATTGACAACTGACACGCTTAGAAATGCCACTTGGTAACTAAGAATATATCGGAACATAGGCCTACATTATGGTCATGTAACGTTCTGTGATAACATGATATTATGCAGAGTAATGCAATGATATTTAAAACTTATATATAGCGCTGCGGCTCCCTCTAGCACTAAACGTCTCAATCATCGATAGTCTCTGTTATTACGTGCGCACGCCCAAACCGATATGCAACACAGAGGAGTTCATTAGCATCAATTAGGATGTATTTATAGTGCGCCAAGCATGTCAATGACACCCATTAGTAGGGGCAAAACGTGCGCGAACGGGCAGGGCTGTTGAATCTCATTAGCACAGACGAATTTATCATGCGCTGGTTCCTTCCAGATTCTGATTCTGTCTAATAATAGTGAGTTCGAGGATTTCGTAGGAATAATCATAGAAATTGGGTTCATTTTCCCTCTCGGTCACCCTGTTCAGGCGGAGAACACGTGCTCGTATAAGGGAATTCGTTAGCATGCTAGACTAAAATGATGCGCAGAAATTAGAGCTATCGTTCACGCTTCGCAAATCGTAAGCGTTGCCTATTTTATAAATATCGTTACAAGGATCCATATATATATATACATATATACATACATATATATACATATATATATGCATATATATACATGTATATATACATATATAT
This sequence comes from Bimastos eiseni, assembly GCA_959347315.1. Taxonomy (NCBI): domain Eukaryota; kingdom Metazoa; phylum Annelida; class Clitellata; order Crassiclitellata; family Lumbricidae; genus Bimastos; species Bimastos eiseni. The sequence goes on along the minus strand of OY365816.1, from coordinate 12,316,366 downwards.
ATACATATATACATACATATATATACATATATATATGCATATATATATATATATACATGTATATATACATATATATATATATATACATATATACGGTGAACGGATAAAAAGCGAACCTCAAGAGATATATGATTAAAATGCATACATTATTGCAGTGATTGTAGGGCTATAGAATGTATACGTACGTTGATGACGCGCGTGATAGTGATAATTTGTAGGCCTGCTTGTTAGCGATGGTGACGAGAGTTTTTAACGCTTGCAAAGCTCTACTAAGTGAACACGCATTTAAAATGTTTAATGTAACATTTATTGCATGGGCGTATCCGGGTCAATCAATACATCCACTCTGAACACTATGGTGTAACTGTTACCATTAATTTATATCATGTGAATTTTTAGCGTCTTTCCATCTACACGCACAGCGGCAGGAAATATCTATTGAATGTTGGGCGAGAGTTAAGTTATCTTTAATAGATTCGTTTAAATTTGTACCTGGTTAATCATAGGCTAATTGGGTATCAGGTCGAGTGCGTTTCTATCATGATGACACAATATTTTTCATCGTTTTAATTCAACTTCCGTTAAATCGACACAAAGATAGGCATACAGACCAACAGACAGAGGAACAGACTAACAGACGGACAATCGATCACAAGGAAAAGGATGGACAGATATAATCAGACTGATAAACAGCCGGACAAGAGGACGAACAGACTGAGGGGTTGACAGATGGACAGACGAATGAACACATACACAGACGATCTGCCAGCAGAACAAAAGGACGGACGGACAGAATGACAAATGGAATGATAAAGAAATACACCATCTGTTGATATATCTCTGACTTCAGTTCGTTTCAGGAAATTGCGTCGACTTAATGGAAAGTTTCGTCACGTCTCTTCCGTTCACCGATGGCTCTGTATACCATTTACTCCTCTCTTGATATGATGACGATGATGATGATGATGATGATGGTGGTGGTGGTGTGATGATGGTGGTGGCGGTGACGGTGGTGGTGGTGACGATGATGATGACGATGGCGATGATGATGAATTGCACAGTGGCAACGGTTCCGCGCTGAAAGTCACCTCAGATGTTGAGGGTTCATTATGGCGCTTGGCTTACAGATCTCATGCCTTCCAAACGAAGATGTGCTGAGAATATGCCTTTTCATCTGATTCTGTACGTTTACTTGTCCACGTGCCTGTTTGTCTTCCTGTGACTTGTATACTCTTCGTCCAATGTCGAGACCTACAACGTCGTACATAGAAAAGACTCTGGTCTCACAGTTCTCATTAAGGTTTATGTCTCTTTGTCCGTCTGTATATATCTGTCTGTCTGTCTGTCTGCCTGCCTGCCTTTGTACCTCTCGTCCACTGTATATCCACTGGTTTACCGATCCTTTTATTTTTTCAGAAATATTTTCATGTATATATATGCATATATATATATTTACTCACACATATATATTATATATATATATGAATAAATATATGCATATATTTGTGTGTATATATAAATTATATATGTCTATTATATGTAGCTATAAACTAAACTACATGATAATTATGTAATTCCATTTTTAGCAAGCCATTTATGATTATATACAAAGATTATGTCATCCACAATTATTTTATAGATGTATAAATGTGCTTTGTATATGCAGAGTTGTCACGGGACCAATTTTCAAAAATTGACCGAGACTGACCCGGCTTTTAAAACCCAATTTCTGACCCTACCAGGCCCGACCCATGGAGTGCATGATCCGACCAAATCCGACCCAATTCCTTTGTGCCAATTTTGCAAATATTATTTTGCGCCAAATTCTAATGTCGCGAAAACGCTACACGCATATATATATATATGTATATGTATATGCAGAGTTGTATATATATGTATATATATATCATATATATCAGGCGAGGATCATATTGATATTGTAAATTCATAATTATTAAACTTAGAAATGAAAACAACATTCGTTTGCTCCATTTATTTCATCCTATATATTTGTGTGAGTGGCTTAGAACATTCCGAGGTACGAAAGTGAATTATCGAGAAACGTATCCAGGAGTCGCAATCTTCAGCTTATTATTTACATTCGCTATTGAGTTAACCGCGAATTTCGCGAAACAATCACGAAGCCCATATCCTATATCAAAGTTCTTTAATTAAGCTTGTAATATTGTAATTGAAAACTTATATAGCGCCCCTCATAATCAGAGACGCTCACCACTCTACTCAAAGCTAGACGGAGAAAAGGAAAGTTTTAAGGCGATTGCGACTGGCGGCAGAGGTAAGAGAGACCAACTCTTCCCGCAGAGAAAGGGGGATGCCGTTCCAGCTGGAGGAACCCACATAGGCGAGGCTCCTGGATTGGAAGGGAAACGCGGTGCGGAATAGAGGAGACCCTAGTGCATAGGGCCAGAAGGTAGGCGGGGGCAGAGCCAAGGAGACAGCAGACAGATTTTCTCCTAGATTTAACTATCATGCCCCGCAGAATGCAAACCTAATTCAACATGTACAATGTATGTGGCCTATGCTTGATGTTCTAATTAGAACATCGATGTCCTCAATTAAATTGATTTGGACTGGAAGCTCTTCCGATTAGCCTACTTTAGGGAGTGCTATTAATATTTTTCGATGAATGAATATATATATATATATATATATATATATATATATATATATCCATACATAGCTAATTCAATAAGGATTTATATAATAATAATGTAAACTATCTGGTTATGGTTATATATAGTTATGGCATTATGGTTATATATAGTGTACATACACAATATATATATATATATATATATATATATATATGTCCACAGATTGCGAATTGTATGCAATGTTGGTGCTATTCATCGTAGTTGGCGATTGTCGTCGTATTTAGCGACTGCCAGCCTTGTCCAGCTCCTTGGCATTCTCAGTCGGAGTCTCGTTTCACAACCAATATACGTCGCACTAATTGAGGACTCTCTTCAGAAAGCAAGCACGTCTTCCCTCCCTTCCTTCATCCATCTCTCCCTTCGTTCCTCCCTTCCTATCACCATATCTTCCTTCCTCCCTCCTTCCTCTTTCCGTTCCTCCCTCCGTCTCCACATCAGTCTTTCCTCAGTAATGCATCGACTGCATTTCACTGCACCGAAGCGAGAATATACAGCCATCCATATAGATGAAGAGTACAGTTACTAAGTATACATGTATATAGGCTTGAGCGGGGGCCAAGGGTATGAAGTGTAAGCGACTTCATTTTCTTAGACTCGGCGCATAATGACAGGCGGCCAGACCTCGCCCTCGCCGTTTCGTCTTTCCACGGACAGTATATGGACGATGTACTTTCAATTCCTTATAGCTGAGTTGGCTATATAGCGGGCGTATATACGTAACGTAGATATCTGGAAAGTACGACGTCTTTCCTTCTTACCTTACAACCGTTTTTCCTGCAATGCCATATGTTACATTACCTGTATTGCTCAACTCAAATTTTACATCATTTGACGCTGTCACTACAAAATACATCTTATGGTGCATGGTGATGGTGGTGATGGTCATTAGTCCTTTCCATCGTCGTGTTATCTTTCACCAGCACCACCACGGTGGTCCATGGCGGCGATGTTATCGATATCCGTCTCCAGGATATATATATACACATATATATATAAATATGCCAGTGGCATCTCTCTTGTATAACGCTCATATACGCGACAGAATATTATATATATTACATGTATATATATTCGGTGGATATTGTGGCTAATTCGCCCGAACGATGAACCTTATTACGGATGGAACACACCTTGCTGCAAGGCTATGAGATGTCTCATCATCATCATCAGCAGCAGCAGCAGCAGCAGCTGTGGCAACAGCAGCAGCGCCGTATGACGTCAACACCTGTCATCGGTCATTCACGTCCAGAGGAAGAGATGGAGAAGGAAGAGGGGAGGAAAAGGGGATGAGGAGAGAAAAATTTGGGGAGCAGGATGCAACTGAGGAGAGAGGAAACCGAGGAGGAGGATGAATGTGAGGAGGAGAAGGACAAGAAGGAGGAAGAGGAAGATAGGTGAATATTGGAAGAAGGTGGATGGGGAATAGAGGGATGTGCAGAAGGAGGACGTGAATGAGGAGCTATAGATGAGGGGAAGAAAATGGCGGAGGAGAAGGGCGGAAGAGAAAGAGGACGAGAAGAACCGAATAGAATCGGGAGCAGAATAGAGGCTGCGGCGTACAGAGAGAGAGAATAAAAGTAGGAGAGAATAGGTTAAGGGAGGGAAACGGAAAGAAGACAGACCAGTATTTTAACAGCAGTATTTAAGAGGCGATGGGGTTCCAAGGGCAGAGGACGGGGTATATCTACTGCACCATCATCGGAACATCATCCACTTACATTGAACTCACTTCCTGATTACAGTGCTCGCCATCCTGCTGGAAAATTCTATACATGCACTAACATATACATATATACAATGCATGCGTATATATATATGCATTATACATAACATGTGCGTAAATTATATGTATATATATATATATATATATACGAACACCTATCACGTAATTAGAGTGTGTGCTATTTATACCGTGTGTTGTCATAGATCAGGAATTGCCAGCGGCGTCACTCTTGTATTACTCTCATATACACGACAGGATATTATCAGGCACAGCATAATATACATTACACCCGTTTGTTATATATCCATAATATACAGCTCTTAGTTTTTCACTCATGCTGATGCTGTGTGTTATATATTTCTGGAATATCCGATGCCTTCTTAAAACCAACGTCCTTTATCCAGCGCTGTTAGAACGACGACAATGTCACAATTTAATTAAAAGTAGTGGTAGACGGAATCTACAGCAAAAAATGTAATTGGGACGCTGTGGTGTAGTGGTATAATTGTGTTCTGTGCCTTACAACCGAAGGGTCGCAGGATCGAACCAACCTCGAGTCATTGCGTAGCGACCCTACTCACATACAGTTGTTGTATGTGAGTATGTTATTGTCTGTTGGGAAGGCAACGAGAAATCACCTCACTCAACTCATCCCCGGGGCAGCATAGTTACTATCTGATGGACCTGCCTTGGGGAAAAGAGAGCATAATCGGTTGCAGAGGCGCCCGTTATTAATTTTATTATCGATGCTGTGTTATGCACCTCTAATTGCGTAACATAATGGATGCCATGCATGGCTGCTGACAGTCAAATTCAACTCCTGTAATAACTTGTCATCATTAGTTCATACTCTACTTGTAACCATATTGCGGTTTGTCAGTTTGAATTAAGCGATTATTATTATTATTATTATTATTATTATTATTATTATTATTATTATTATTATTATAGTATGCTGTTATCGCCCATGTGGGCGAGCTAAATGAGTGGTGGCAATGTCCCGAAGAGGAAGGCGGCGTTCCCAACGCTGAAGAACAACCGAGATACGTTGGAACAGAAATGACGTCTCCATTGGATCGTGGGTTGCAGCACTCGTTCGACTACCCAACTCTGAGATGAACTGCAGTCCTTCACTGCTCCAAGCGCCGCCGGATTCCAAGGAGAGGGCTACTAAGTCGTGGGTGTTGGTTATGATGGAATACTTGGCCCTCTACGTCTTAGCTGCGCGTTCGGCTGCTTCACCAGCTCTGATAGATGTGTCGACAAGATGTGACTTGGCGTAGGTGTCAGGCACTGTCACATCCCATGCCAGACAACGACCACGTGTCCAAGGAATGAGCGTGATGCCGTCCGGTCGCGTTCCATCTTCTCTTACCAAGCCGAAAGGTTCCTTTTGCGCTGGAATCTTCGCTCTGCCAAGAGCTCTTCAGATGACATCGTTCAACATGCTATGTCGTTGATGTTTTCCGCTGCCTCTTCTACAAATTAGTCCATGGAGTCCTTTTGCGTCTACGTTCTCTTGACATTGGTGACACAAATGTGGCTCGCAGAGCGTCGTTCCTAGCCTCAACCCGGCTGCCATTCGTACATCCTCGTTTGAGAGGCGCAGGCCTAGGGCAGTCACAAGGGGCGCTAGCATCCAGTCTCCAGAATGAGGTGCTCGTGAGGCCAGCAGGCGAGCACGGTCACGTGGATTGTTATTGAACTCCAGCAAACCTTTCCATGCCTTGTCTGTGAATCGGAGGTCCCATTCTTTCTGGCGATGACTCGCTGCTCCTGTTGGTGGTTCTGCATATGTCAGGGTCTTCCAATAGTTGAGTGCTGAACTCGCAAGTTCATATGGTTCCTCAGCAGACTCTGTTGGTAGGATGCATGCCTGGAGTTCGCTTGTACTAGCAGCAGAAGCCAGAAAGGCAGAAAGTGCCAGCGTAGATGCACAACGAACTCCCAGACCACCATCTCTCACCGGCAAAGAAGCCTGGAGCCAACGGTCATTGTCAAGGTTCACATTTAAAATGGTTGACAGTCCTTCTCTCAGTAGTTGATCAAACCGAGCCAAGCCCGGGCAATCAGCGCAGACGGCTGTGCGCAGACTGTACAAGAGCTTCGGTACACTTAGACTGTTTCTCAGCAGAACCAGAGCGTCATGTGTATAAAGCAAGGACAATGTTCCGATTGCCCTCTCGAGGTTATTAGCCTTTGAATTAACGACCATGTTCACAGCTGGACCTGGAATCAGAGGTGCACCCAACAAGGTCATGTCCTTGAGGGCTATACTCGTGAACTCTTGAAACGCAGGGTCATTGTTCGGCATCTGGGTGTTGTGATACGTGATTTCGCATTTGCTGCGGTTCAATAGCAATCCCAGATTCTTTGATTCCTGCTCAATTAATTTAACTTCGTCGGCCACTGTTTCCTTGTTACCTCCCAATGTCAGGTCATCCAGATATCCGATACGCAGATCCGATCGAAGCTTCAGAATCGGTTGCAGCACAAGACAGAATTCCAGAGGTCCCAAAGGATCGCCTTGCTGCGTTCCTTCTTCGAATTATGTCTGAACCATAGCGCAACAGTGGACGGTTTGAATAGGCAGCGTGAGCAAAGTGGTAGAGCTCTGGGATCTCTCTAGCAACTGCCTCTAGAAGACGATCTCTGCGCAGAGTGTTAAAGGCATTGGCGAAGTCGAGCTTCACTAGGACGCCGTCTTCAGGCATTGTGGTTATCCAACGACGTGTCGCATGGACAGCTGCCTCAGCGCCTCCTGGAATGCCTACCCCAAGCTGAATGAGGGCGAGCAGTTGAGACAGCCTTGTTACCGCATGCGAATTAGCGCACTTTGCCGCCAGACGACGCCATGTGTAGTCCACGGCGATCGGTCTTATGCCTCCGTCCTTCTTGCTCAGGGCTAAAAGGTTTGCCCCATAGATGACCTCATTCACCTCTTCGGATAGACCTGCCTTTAGGGCAGATTGACAAGGTCAGATAGATGTTGCCCGATGTTGTCATCTACTCCATAGGCCATCAGATATTTGAAGTGTTGTGAAGTTATGCCATCTGGACCACCAGCCGAACCCGCAGGGAAAGAGGAGATTGCCCTAGCAACATCTTCTTTAGAAACTTGAAGCGGGATGAAGCGATCCGAACTGTCTGGATCACACGGTGTTCTCCTGTCCACTGGCGCAGGCGGGTGCTTTTTCTTAAGCGCGGCCAGAGTTTCCGGTGTGTCCAGCGCCGGCTTATCCTCGCTGCAGATGAGACGGATGGCTGCCTTGAAATTGCCTTCCTCCAGCTTGCTTGCAACTGTTGAGGCTAAATACCTGGCGTGGCCTCATTTAACGGACTTGAGCTTACGACTTGACGTCGATGGCAATTCATCGTTAGTCGACTGGTCTGGCCTCTGCAGTCCCCATTCAGTAATGCGGGACAAAATCATCTTGGTCATGTTGTGCTTTCGTCTACCTCTTCTTGGCTTCACTAGTACAGTTCCACCGAAGGCCAGCAAATCGAACCATTTTGCAACGCAATTTGGTTCTCTTACAATTGCTTGGATTAGATCGGCCAGGAGAGCAGCACAAGATGGCCTTGCTGCTTTGGGGATTCTCTTAATGAGAAGACCGGGTGAAGCAGGATGTGAGAGGTGAGAAGCGATCTGCCCAACGTCCGTTGACAGAACCCGTGAGAAAGAGATCTGCACGCTATTGGTGGAAGACGACTGTCTTGTGGTATTATGCTTTAAAGGGCCGTCCGCCGGTGGCTTGTCAAAACCTGGACAAGGGGCGGTTCGAGGGCCGTGCCGGTGCATCGTGCCATCTGAGGCATGGGTTTTGAAGGACAACCAACACACCCCGCAAACCCCCTGGCCTTTACAAGGTTTTTGACTCATCTGAGTTTCAATTCGGTTTGTTTTCAAATGCGCTGCCATTTAAACAGTAATCATTGCCATTGGCAACGTTGACGTCGCTGGCCTTAAAGCATGGCAAGCGGCCATCAATTCAAATGAACGGCTACATATAAGTTGAAACGAAAGTCTGACAAACCAATCGTGTTGTGGTCTTGGTGAATAAGATGTGGTGAATATAATCAATCGGGTCACGAGTCGTTAATCCATTAGACGATGCTAGAAACCAAATCTGACGATTACTCGTTACGTGGTATTTTTGCTAAATAGTCGGACATTAAAAATTTTCCGACCACCATGTCCATGCCCACCATGGACATTATTATTATTATTATTATTTGGCATATCTAAAGTTATCTAAATGTCGCTTTCGATAATTATTTTGCATAACTTACTTTGTCGGATTACATTGGAATGGCCACATCGCTCTCAACATGCAATAGATACATTGCAATTTACAATGCAACTGCATTTTGATATTACCCTCTTTTAGGTTCAGATGGTATACGACCATACGACAGAGCATAGATGACGCAAGCAATTGTAAATGAAAGACTTGCTCAAGGTCAAGGACCCCTATAGTACGCTGTATATATATATATATATATATACAGCGTACTATAGGGGCCCTACGAAGTTACGGTAGGCCTACTGTCTATATAGCGAAACTAGAATCTGTACTCTACTTGTTTCAAGCCCAACGCTCTAAGTCTAACCAATTGGCCACCGCGCCACACGACTTTGAAAATATTCCATATACACTGTGTCCGGAATAAAAGGCACCCCTTAATGATAATATGAAAATAGATAGTAAATATTTGTCGATTTTTAAAATCTCAAGATATTTTTTATCCTGACATATTTATCTGGCAATGCATAAAAATATGATAGCCTCTGTAACCTAGTAATTACGTAATAATAACGTAATTTTTTCCAATATGTAAGTATTAAGGACTGCTTAAAATATATCTGCAGAATTTATTCTTGTATTTGAATAAGATATAAGGTGTGTTCAAGGTGTCTCCAATCGGCCTCAACACAAGCTTCAAGACGCCATTGGTCACTACCAGATGAGGAGCTCAATGGCCATCTGATCAAATTACTCTCAAGAATCAACAATTCGCAAACGTAGTTCTTCAATGTCCCTGATATTTGTCTTGTAAACTTTCTCTTGCATTATCCCCCAAATCTGGTAATCAACCGGATTTAAGTCCGGGCTGTTTGGTGTCCAAAGATTAAGGGCTAAAACATCGGAAGTCTCCTTAATCAGTAATTCAACCGTCTCTCAAGGTGGGTGAACTGGAGACCCATCTTGTAGAAATGTATGATAATCCAAATATTCTCGGATATCAGGCAACAATTTCTCAACAGTAATAGCGACCCCTGGTAATAAGCTCCATCTATTTTCATTCCGGAGTCTATGAAGTGGATTTGCATATGCCTAATTCCATTAGCCGAAACAACAACCGAAACCATGATTGAGCGACTAAATGAATTTTAATGCAAATGACGCCATTTTGACGTCATTATTAGATGACAGGAGTGTGACGCGCGTCACTTTGGACCATGGCGCTATATAAAAGTCATCGATCGACAGCAGAAGCGTAGGAGGACTACGGATGAGAATGTCTACCTGACACATGAGATGGGAGACATCAATGGGCTTTGCCTAAAGCAGGAGGCCTCAATACAGACACCAAGGATTATGCAAATATCAACGGTGTCAAGCAGCGAAACCCGACACCTCGAGGCGGACGCCTACCCCTTTCATCTCTACGACCCACAGACAAGAAACTCATGAATCAGTTGAAGATTTGGCCTGGACCGGCTGGTTGACACGGATCGTGAATAGGGGACAATTCCGATACGAACGGCGCAATCTGTTAGGCGGTATAACTGTAGTAATGGAATTCAATTACGCTAATAAGGCCCAGCCTTATTACATAACAGCCGCTAGTCAAACAGTAACTGGACGCCCCTAGGAATCTGAAGTTAGGTTATGGACGCCAAGACCCGACCAACTAGGATTTAGTAATGGTGTCTGCGGGTGACCTGTCGTCCAATAGAGATACGAGTTTTGCGTTAGGGATGGCGAAGGAAATCGCCTCTAGAAGGATTCATATGGGGTAGCAAGAAAAGGAACAGGGACCTGTTTCGGAACTGGGGGAGACTCTAGGTCGTTCTGACGATAAGGGTAATCAACTTAGTTGGGAACCCCGTCTCCAACGTAAGCCAGAGAAACATTTCAAAAGGATACTAATAACTCCAGTAAGTGTAGATAGGATGAGTGGTGTATATATATTTAATTTTGTGAGCGGAGAGGATGTGATGGCGTTTGAGTAGGTCTCACATGTAAGAGACTCGAGCAAAATTCTCGAAATATCGGAACAATCGGCGTATAATGGATTATCGTTTAGAGCACAACTAGTTTAAATCATCGTCGTGACCAGGATTAATCTATAAAATTTGAAATTATAACATTCTCCTTAGGAAAAGTGAGTCTTTTGATCGTCTTCATTGGGGACAGGGATGGACAAGTTCGACAACCGTACATTCAATCCTAGCGTATAGTCAATTACTTCATGTACTCGCTCCAATATATGACTGCTGACTATCCTGCCTTAGTTCAGATAGAATTCTACCTTCGGTTTGTTGTCGCAAGCACTACGCAACCTTCACTGGTCAGAAATGTTTACCTGACATTTCTTCGGACTTATCGATTGATAAAACATGGCTAAAAAGGGAATCAGGCCGAATGACATGATCGAAGCGCTGAAGGATGAAAAAGTAACTGAATCTTTTCTCGAGAGAATGGCTAAACTCTTTTCTCCTACTGTTCATATGATCTTGGACGAAAAGCTGGAACAGAAACTGGATCGGAAACTGGATTCCTTTGCTGCAGCTATCAGCGAAAAGTTGGACACGTTAATTGAACGCACTACCAAGATCACCGAGGAAAGTGTTGACCTAAATAAGAGAATAAAAATTATTGAAGATACGAATGAGACCTTGAAGTCACAAATTGATTCTCTAATATCTGTACAAAGACTAATTACCCTGTTCTTCCATGGAGTTGAGGAGGATACAGATCTTACTGGAACTCATCGGTCGGATAATCTACCAAAATCTAATCCTGACTTAGCTGCATCTAAGGCAATTCTGGACGTCTGCAACACTAAACTGGGTTTGAACATGATGCTCTCTGATATTGCGTCTGCATACCGCATGCCGAGAAGAGGAAGGAAACTACAAGGCCGACAGTTGTGAAGTTTACCAACTTAGCAACTAGGAACTCGGTCTACAGATAGCGTCTCCAACTGAAACATCTTAACATCGGTCCGTCCAAGAGGATCTTCATTAATGAAAGTCTGTCACCTATAACTGCGCAAATCTACGCCAATGCAAGAAGTCTTGCAAAGGAAAGGAAACTTCACTCCTTCTGGACCTACGGTGGTGCAGTGTTCGTCCGTCGCTCTGGTGACAAAGATATGAAGTCGATCAAAGTATCGTCGCACCACGATTTGGACAAAATTGCAACATCTGGCTTCGCGCCTCTCCAACATTCCGGACAAGCATCATCTCTGCGAAGAAGCAAGTTGTCTGACTTCTTCGGTGCTCCGACTCAATCCATCTGATTACTCAGCGGACGTACTCGACATCTCTTTCGTTCGACTTGTGCAGTCTCTTCGCTTCGAACTCGTCATAGCAAGTCTTTGATCTGATCCCATTTGTGTTGAATTTTCAGTTGATTTATTATGCTCCGTTCCTATTTCACTTATGCTCCAATGTTTACGCTGAATTTATTGTTCTGTGCAGTCCAATCCATTTATCATAACGACTTGTTCGCATGATGGCTAATAGCATTGTCTGCCATTACATATCTTTGATTGTTATGCCAAATTATGTTTGATGGATGGACTAGTATTGAACTTCTTCTCACATTTTGATCCATGTTAAAATTATTGATGTTTATATCATTTTGTCTGTCTCGTTATGACTGCCATCTTCTCATTTAGCTGATTCACCCTATGTAACTATAGGACGAATAGATTTAATCCAATGTCGTGTTCTAAGGGTATGGCATACTTTGCTCCATTAACTTTTTCAGTGAACACCTATTTGTCTCTTCCGATTAGATTTCTCTTTTTCTCTATCACTGGCTCGAGTCTGAATATTCTACTCTCACCTATGACTAACTCTGAACAGGCTCTCATCCTTCATGCACCATGCCTCATCACTACGCCACTTCATTCCTACAGTATGGATAATCTAGACCTTAACGTGTTCCCCTATGAATCTGAACCACATGTGACGACCGACAATTTTGATATTGACCCGGACCAGCATTATTTTCAAGACCCGAACTGGAATAGTCCTTACAAATCTATCGACACGCTAATTGCCCAGGTGGGAATAAACGATGAAGCTCTCCCATTAGACCTGTCTATTTTGCATATAAACTGTAGAAGCATTTTACCAAAAATAGATGAAACACGTGAAATTCTTGAATCATTGCCAGTTACTATTTTAGCAGTTACTGAAACATGGCTAGGAGAAGGACTTGAACAAGTTATAGCAATTCCAAATTATACCTTTTTACATAAAGTCCGGGTTGATCAGCTGGGGAGTGGAGTTGGCTTTCTAATTAAGGATAATCTAAAGTATCATGTTATTGAAACTTTACACCTAGTAGCTCTTACGAAGGACTTTTTATACAACTGGACCTTAAGGCTAAGTCCCCCATAATTGGAGTGATTTATAGGCCTCCGGGAGCAAATCTTGTCCAATTTAACGAAGACATTGATGAACTGCTTACAAAATTAAACCATCGGACTAGGGAGGTTATGCTTGCAGAGGATTTCAACATTAATCTTTTAAAATTATCCCAACACACTGACACGAATATATTCTATAATAACCTTGTTTCTAATCACTTTCTTCCGGTTATCACAAAACCCACTAGGATTGATATCCGCTCAGCAACACTTATTGACAACATATTTACGAATTAACCCCATAGGCTCATAAACTCAGCTATTTTGGTTGCTGACATATCGGATCACCTTACCATATATGCTCGACTTTCTTATAAAACTCCTAAATTGCACTCTCAACCCATTAAACTTACTATAAAAATAACAAGGGACAAACATAATTTGTTTCGAGAGTATCTCACTACCACTGACTGGTCACCGATCTCCAACTTGTGTAACTCAAACAAACCAGAGGAGGCCTACGACACTTTTCTGTCTTTGTATAAAGGTAACTATGACCTAGCGTTTCCTCTTTCTCACTCTTGCTCGGCTATAGGTAAAAAATGCAAGCAGCCATGGATGACCTCTGCGCTTTTAAAATCGTGCTCCAAAAAGAATTCCCTGTATAAAAAGTTTCACAAAAACCCAGCAGAATTCAATAAGAAAAAAATTCACTGCCTATCGGAATAGGTTCAAGTCTTTGAAACTTATTACGGAAAAAAGCTATTACGAATCAGAATTTTTAAAGCAATGATCTTAAACAAACCTGGTCCCTTATAAGAACCATTTTAAGGTCGGCTCCTAAAGACTCAAAAATTGACTACTTGGACCTAAATAACCAGACCATTACTGATCCGCAATCTATAGCTGATAACTTTAATGCATACTTCACTAGCATTGCAAGTGATCTAGATAAAAATATCCCTACCTCCTCTACAACGTCTGACCAATTTCTTCCACCATCCCAGTTGGGTTCTATGGGACTGATTATGACCTCTTCGTCTGAGATCATGGATATAAGTCGGGACCTTAAAAAAACCCACACTAAAGGCTGCGACGGTATTGATGCATAGCCTACATTGCCACTCCCAACATTGACCTTATTGCCCCTATTTTGGCCGATGTCATCAACTGTTCTTTAAGGAATGGCAAGGTACCAAATCAAGCAAAAATTGCGATAGTAATTCCGGTTTTTAAAAAGGGTAGTAAAGAAAAAATTACTACTTATCGACCAATTTGAATATTGCCCTATTTTGCTAAGTACCTCGACAAAATTATGCATGTAAGATTAAGCTCCTATATCAATTCCTTACAAAGCTTACACCAAATTCAACATGGTATCCGAGCCGGACACTCCCCTTTTATGGCCCTACGGGGTATTGAAGAATTACTTTCTACAGCTATTGATAACAAGGAATACACTGTGGGGTCCTGCTGGATTTGGCCAAAGCATTCGACACAGTAAACCATACTATACTGTTAAAAAAGCTTGAGCACTATGGCGTAAGGGGTACCCCGCTGAGGTGGTTTGAGAGCTATTTCCAAAATAGATCTCAGAGAGTCTTTTGTAATGGACGCACCTCTGATTTATTGTTAGCCAGTTATGGAGTACCCCAGTGATCTAACCTTGGACCACTGTTGTTCCTGATTTATATTAACGACCTTGCTTCAATTTCCAACACCATCTATATGATACTATTTTCTGATGATACAAATTTGTTTAATTCCCATGCTTCCTACCAGACGCTAATAGACACTCTAAATTTGGAACTTGATAAAGTTGCTGATTGGTTCGTAGCAAATAAGCTTACTCTTAACGTTGAAAAAACCAATTACATATTATTCCAATCACGCAAGAAGGCTTTAGCTTAAACATTTATATAATTGGCACCCCTATAAACCAAGTTGAAAATGCACGATTTTTGGGCGTATACGTAGACCGATTCGTAACATGGAAACCCATATAAACTATATTTGTAACAAAATATCAAAAACCATCGGTATTCTTACCAAGTTTGCCTACAAGCTCCCAATTAATATAAGAAAGCAACTGTATTTTACCATGGTTTATCCATATATAACTTTTTGTAATTTGATTTGGGCTTCCAATCACGAATCCAGACTAAACAGAATAATTGTATTACAAAAGAAGGCGGTTAGATTTATCAGTGGACTTCCCAGAAATTCTCACACTGCCCCTATCTTTCGTGACCTTAATCTGCTTAATATTTTCCAGATTAGGAATTTACATATAGGCCTTTTTCTTTATCGATTTACCAATCATCTCTTGACCTAGAACATTTCTCACTAGGCTTTGAGATCAATTCCCACGTTACTAGAGGTTCCTTTGGCTATCGAGTTTTTCTTCTAGAACTAATACACGAAAATTCTCTATTAAGTCCACTGGCCCGCTTGTTTGGAATGCTCTTCCTGCTGCAGTCAGAAACTCTCCTAGTTATAATTCGTTTAAAAACGCTCTTAAACTCTTTCTCTTAAACTCCTCCTCTTTAGATCACCTTTTCAGAGCAGGGCACTGAGTCTATGATTTCAAACCCACTGATTCCAATAAAATAACGTTTATCAATTAAATATGGGATTATCGACACATATTATCTGGTTTTATTTTCTCGCATTTGTAACAGTTTGTCACATTGTTTTTGGCGTATTATTAAAAATGTGGTGATTGAGAGAGGGACAGGAACTCTTTAGTTTAAGATTAGTTATGGTTTCCTTTATCTTCTTTCTCAATCCTGTTCATTGTGTTTTAATAACTTTATTGTTTCATCTGTAATCATTGTCAAATGCAAGGTTTTTTGCATTCAATATACCACCTGACGAACAGATTGAGTAATTCGGTTATTTTTTTAAATATTTTGCTATATGCTTATTCTAGTATCTTTCATCTCAACTCGCCATCTTCGTAGTTTTGTTGTACAGGGAAATTAGGGATTCCTTTTAGCGGGGTTTAATCCACTTTGGAACTTCTGTTGACCATCTTTATTTTCAATTGTATAATTTTATTGTTGGCATCCATTGAACTAATTTCTATTTATTTGACAATGTACTTCTGTTTGTTAATCTTTTGTAAATGTGGCACGATGGTTTCAATCAATTTGATTTGATTTGAATTAAATATACATATTAAAACCATCAAGTGAGTCGTGTTGCTGAGCTTGGTGATAGAGGAAAGAACCAGCGGATACTCTCATCATCAAGAGAAGGAGTGGCGAGAGTGGAACCCGCGACAAGGAGCTACCGTATTTTAGGCAGTACTAAATATATATGTTTGGATTAAAACGATTTTGGAATTTTAAAAATCAACAAATATTTACTAGTTATTTTAATATTATCATTAGGGTGTCCCAAAATCAAGGGTTATATTTAGTGGGTGACACTGACAACTTAGCTGTGGAAATGAGTTAGATATGTCAGCAACAGCAAACCAACGGTTGCCTATAGACGCCTATAGGCCTGCCTCAGAATATCTTCGGCCTTTTAACGCATGCGGTCCCGCTAATAATAGACAGCCACTTTGATGTATGCCTTTCATCACGGCGTTGACATGTCAGCGAATTTCGCAGCACGCCAACAACAACAACACGACTACGAAATATGCCTGGCATTTATGCGCAGACCCGTTCAGGAGACTGTCGCGACCTACGATCTTTACACAGTGGCTAAATTTATCGTCTAGGGGTCTCGGATCTCCCTCATATTTATAAATATAAAACGTAAGCCTATGTCAAGTTAAGTGTTGTTGCATCTATAACAGATATAATCGCCATTTGCTATTCTGATAAGCATCAAATGTGTAAGACAGGACATGGTTGAATTTGGAAAGAAAACATGTTTTCAGGAAATTCTAGGTGGTGCATAGTAGCAGAAGATGTACCATACGGGGCCATTCAACCTAACCATAGGTTAAAACCACCCCCTAATAGGTTAAAAACGTTTTTTATCCTATAGCCTAGGTTAAAAAATCACCAAAAACAACATCAACCTAACCAAAGGTTAAAACCAACATCAACCAATAACCAGAAAAAAACGCCAGGAACTTTCCAATAGGTTCAACCTGGCGTGCACAAACCTATAGGCATTGTCAAAAACTCCGCCTATATTCCCGATAAGTCAAAAGCCAAGGGAATTTCCAAAGTTTTCGATAATGGGAAATTTCCAAAAGTTTCAACGAGTCAGCAGTTTCGACGATGAGTCATCATGTGATTACCAAGTCTTCAGTATCAATCCAAGAATTAAGGGACTCAGGATTACCAAGCCATTTCACTAAAGATTTCTTCCCTCGTTTTCTGATTACCTTTTCAATTCTAAATATCTCTTGAGTTGGCTTTTGAAGCTCCTGTTCATAAAACGAACCCTGTATTTCCTCACCATTATAATCGGCAATCTTATAAGTTGGTGGATCTGTGTATTGAATTTGAGTAATAGTAAAAATCTCTTCCATGTGTATCCTTTTTCAAATATATTCTTCTTCTTAGTTATCCTAACCTTATCTCCAATCGAGAATCTAGGCTTATTGGGTTCTGAGATCTCATCACCGTACAAATTCATCCATACAGTCTTTTCCTTTTTTTTAAACTAGCCTTAGATACTGTCATTTTAATAGAAGAATGCCTAGTCTCATCATAATTACTAACCATTTCACCCAACACGTCTATATATCTTCTTGTTGAATTAGCTGTAAAGTACTTAAACATTTTCTCTCGCATCGTTCTGTTCCAGCGATCAACGACACAAGATTTTTCTTCATTCTCAGTAGAGCACAACTCGACCAAATTCTTTACGTCTTTATTATAAAATTCTTTACCTTTATCTACCCACACTTTAATAGGCCTTCTACCGAGTATCTTCACGATGCCATTAGCGGTAGATTTTCCACTCTTATCATTTAATGGCACGATCCAACCATATTTTGAAAACACATCTATCACGGTTAACAGGTATTTCACACCATCGTTATCTTTAGCGAAAGCCTGCATATCGACCAGATCAGCAGCCCAAATCTCATCTATTCCACTAACAACGTACACCTTTCTCTTTCTAAAATGCCTTTCTACTGGTTTATGCAATTCATTCGCTAATTGATTGGTCCATTTCAGATCGGGTTGTAATTTTAAGCTTTTTTTAAACCTAACCCGAGACTAGCTTTAGTAGATAATATAGGTTTGACTATAGCCCTCTCTATTCTCTCCCGTAAGCTAGGATTAGGTATATTATTCAATTCATTAATCATTGCTCTGTCGGCGATATTCCTAGAAGCCGTATCCGCGTGCTGGTTGTAAGCTAAATCATGATAACATGCAGCGTTATCGACTCTATCAACGGGTTTCGACAAATCTATTGCAGTTCCATCAGGATTCAGCCGCAAATCTAGTCTAGTTCCTGGTCCTGTAAATTGATGACCTGGTAAATGCATCTCTCCTGGAAATTTAGCCCATGGTAATTTAATACCGCTAGTTACTGAATTTAGAGATCCAACTAGATCGCCACCTTGTGCTGCTTTCACGAACTGTGTCTTTGTTTTTCCGCATACATCACATGTGCCTCTAAGCATTGACCTTCCATTCTTCGTGACAACATTTTGAATATTTTTGGTTTCAGTACGAGTTTTACACTTTACTCAATACATTTTAAATACAATTAGATATATTTATAATGGAAGTAAAAAAATGTATCGTGGAACGACATATTATCCAAGAGATTCAGTAACCCTCTTTTACCTAGAAGCATAGGAGGGTTAATCATAGGAAAGTCTGGATGCGGTAAGACTACTTTACTGTTGAACTTACTTCTAAGACCCGGATGGTTAGATTACGACAATCTGCAAATATTCGGAAGGTCTCTCTTTCAACCAGAGTATAAAATTCTGAAGAAAGCATTTGAAGAAAAACCACCTAAAGAATCCATCATCGGGTTATTTTATATTCAAGACGAGATCATGAGACAAAATTATTCACCAGAGTTTGTAATTGAGGAAATGGATAAACACTTGAATAAAAAATTTGATATTTCTTCCCATTTTCTTGAATCAGCAGAAGACGTGCCAGACCCGAGTGACTTGACCTGTGACAAGAAGAACTTGATGATTTTTGATGATTTACAGTTAGAAAGCAGAATAAATCCGAGACTTATTACATCCGAGGAAGACACAGTAACGTCGACAGTTTCTATCTAGCACAGAATTATTTCAAACTACCGAGACAGACAATTAGAGAGAATGCAAACTTTATCTGTTTGTTTCCCCAAGACCAGAAAAATATTAATCACATCTACCACGACTATGTGAGTACAGACACGCCTAAGGATGAGTTTAGAAAACTATGCAAAACAGCGTGGAAGCAACCTCACGGATTTGTATTAATAGACCAAACTAGTAATAAGAATAACGGAAAGTATAGATGCGGGTTAGATGAATTCTACATTCCATTATAAATAAATCTTTGCTAATTTAACAATGGAATCGATTCTACAAAAGATTGCAGACAACACCGAGAGGATTGCTCGTTACACAGAGCCAAAATCATCGTTTTACATATTATTAAGTGACTTAAGTGACTTCGCGAATAAGGACCCGATTCAATCCGCTGATACAGTTCGATAAAGATAAAATGTATGAGATGGCTCTTGTCAATCTGGAAACATATTTTTCATTCCCAAACATCGATGAGACTAACAACAACCTTTCGTATTCGCCGAATGGTGGAGGTATGTGGGTTACTATAACCATTCCCGAAGGCTGCTATGAAATTACAGACATTAACGAATACGTCCAGAGAATCATGAAAGAAAACGAGCATTATGATATGGTTAACGAAGCATACAATATTAAGATAGAAGCAAACAGCAATACGTTGAAGACAGTTTTGCATATCGCGGACAATTACATGGTTGATTTTTGAGCGTTGAACTCTATCGGGAAAGTCCTCGGTTTCGATAGACAGCGTTATTCAGCAGGGTACCAAGCATCAGAGAATATAGTAGACATAATGAGTGTCACTAATCTGAGGGTAACGAGCGATATCATTGGAGCATCCTATAGCAACGGAAATACAGATAACATTATCTATTCCTTCTTCCCGAATGTAGGGCCCGGTTACAAGATTATTGAAACGCCGAGAAATTTGATCTATCTTCCAATCACCCTATCCACGATTTCGACAATGGAAACGACTCTCACCGATCCGAATGGTAAACTAATTAATCTGCGAGGTGAGGAATTATCGATACGGTTTCATATTAGAGAAGCTTAAAAGTTTTTGTAGTTTTATATAAAATGAGTCGATACACGAACGTCAAAGTCAATATTTTAGTAGGACAAAAAGATAAAATTAAAAGATCGCTACAAACGGGAACAGGTGATAGTATTGGATTAAAGCACAGCGATTTAAACGGAGAACATGTGTTAGCTCTTACCCAAGCACAACTCAATAAACTAGCTAAAGCGTATTAGGATGGGAAAGGCGTGACTATAAAAATGAGTAAAACACAATTGATACATAACGCTAAAGTCGAAGGCGGCTTTATCGGCGCTTTATTACCGTTTCTTGCAACTGCTGGCAAATTCCTACTATCTAGCGTATTACCGAGCTTAGCAACGGGTGCATTAACTGGAATAGGTGCGGCGGCTGGTTCTAAAGTCATTGATAAAGTCACCGGAACGGGTGGGGCTATATATCTCAATACTAAAGGTAAAAACTACAAGATAGTGCAACAGGGTCAGGGCTTATATATAAAGCCATACCAAGGATCTGGATTAAACGGTGTAGGAGAAGGTCTGTATCTGAAAAGAGGTAATGGGTTCGTAATGGGGAAGGACTTATACTAGGACCAGATTCGCCATTTAAAAACATTCCGCTTCTCGGATTGTTGCTATAAAAAAATATTGTATATATATAAAATGTCTCTATTTCCAATTCATAAAATGGGGTGGACGAAACCCAAATTTTTTCCAGAAGTAAGAACTCAACCGAGATCCGTCAGGTGGAATGCGTGTGAAGGCATGTGGGATGTCAAGTATAGACCGCTAAGACAAATGGGCAGTCTAAGGTGGAAGTTTTTTGCTCAAGAAGCGATAACTATTCATTCACAAGAGACGGTTGTTTTACCATTAGGCTTAGGTGTCCGAATGACGAAAGGATCGTGTGAAGTTTCTCTCCATCCAGAATTAATGAAAGCAGGTTGTCGCCTGCTAAGCAATACCGCTACTGGAATCGCGGAAATTTTTTACTCGATATTAAGAAATTTAGAGACCTTGGGACAGTCACCATAAACGAAGGAGACTCGTTATGTTATGTGAATTACGAGCAAACTTGAATTCCATTTTAAGAAATATTCTCTAATATTATAAAATGGAATTGAACAAAGCAGACACCTATCGCCTTCAGAAAATATCTTAAATTCAACAGGAAATTTTACGAGAACGCGAAAAGAGAGAAATAATCTGTAAAAAATATCAAAAGAGTGTTAAAGTAGTCGATGCGTTGGGGGGGGTTTGTTTGCCTTATCTTTTGGACTCGGTGTGTTAGGCGTAACGTTTCTAAGTACCGTCGTAGCCGCACCAGCTGCAACAGTCGTGGTAGTTTTATCCGCTGGAGCTGGAGCATTGTGTTTGATAGGAAATCAAATCCAACGAATATTATCGCTGCGGCAAGAAAAACATGCAAAGATCAGGACTATAGCCGAAGGGAAACTCAATTAAATCAGCGACCTCGTTTCAAAAGCCCTAGATGAAAATAATATCTCAGACTTGGAATATTCTGTTTTTCTAAGTGAGTTGAGTTCGAGAAATTTAATCAGATGAAGGAAGAGGTTAGCAGTAAAACCAATATCAACATAGATGAAGCGACGAAAGACTTAGGCAAAACGAATTGAATACAAAACGAACGTTAATTTACGTTTTACGTTTTTACGTTCAAATATTATGTTTCTAAATTTAAAATGTCGTTTCTAAAAATTCAAGACCCAGCCAAACGTGATTTTATAGTTGAGAATTTTCTCAAGATGAAGCAAAATATTAGACAAGACTCGTTATCAGAGAAAATATGGGACATTGGACTTCAGCGGGAATTGATAAAGGCGTACAAACCCATAATCAACTCGCAGTCTGGAATATCTAAAGAATTAGGTACTATAAAAGAGAACCCTAAGTTAACAGCTGAAGCGCTTCGTGCTTTGCCGGCATCGATATCAACATCGTTGAAAGCGATTCAATTCCCACAGTATCCATCGATAGACGTGTTCAAGGATGATCCCGTTTCAGATATTAGAACTTTGGAATTAGGTGAGATCGCTACAAAATATTTAAAAGAATATGCCTCGAACAAGAAGTAGACGGATACGACCTTCGGAATATGCTCTAAAGATGGTCGATTTCACATCGGGGACAGCCCAATCTCGATCGAAGGAGATGACATAACGGTGGGTAATACCACCAACAAGGGAACTAGGGTTATGGGAATTGATGACGATGGAGGAACCAAGCGAGTCGATATACAGTCAAAACGATCTGGACGAGTACTGGGAAATTTTTGAATCGACGGGTGCCAAGTATATGCCGAAAAATTCTAATAAACCCGAATCGTCGAGAGGTGCAAAATATTTAAAAATCATTAAGCCATTGCTCTCGACGCGACAAGGGTGGTTCTCAACGGGTGAAGGAGTCGTAGTTCCCCACAAGACCCTGATGCGTTAGTGGAAATGTTGATTCTACGAATGGCTAGCTTCAGAGCGGGAAATACAGGATTAAGAGACGAGATAGTCGGTATCTGCGATGAGTTACTTCGACAAAATGCGATATATGCGTTAGAGTATAAAATTTAATGATGCAATGATTGTCATAACTAAGAGAAGATTTTCTAAAAGATACATAGTAGGTGGCGCTGGAATATTTGACACGATATCAGGATTTTTCAAACGAATGTCATCCTCGAATGCTGCAAGGCAGGTAGCAACAACTGCATTAAGTGCTGGTAAAGAGGCTGCAACGGAGATTGGAAAAAGGCCATAGACGTAGGTAAGACCGTAGCTATTAATGCTGGAAAGCGGTTGGTTGCTAAAGCAGCGGAAACAATGTTTACATCACCACCACTTAGTCAAAAGAGTAAGGAAACGTTATAGAATTTAATATACCCCAACGGAAACCAACAGAGCGAGGATGTGTTAAAGGGTTTAACATCTCCCCCACCCTTCGGCGAATATAGATAATTTACTGTCTGGTAACGGCGGCGCTATATCGATCCGAGATTTGGTGCGTGGATCTGGAGTGAAGTGGGCTTAAAATAAAATCTTGTTATATTAAAAATGCCGTCAGATATTCTAAGATTTACTGAAAATACTATTATAGACGAGGGAATTGAGAGATATGAACTTCATGAATATGAACCAGTGGCTGGGACGAATCTTAACACTGGGGAAATTCGCATAAATATCGAGCTTCAAGATCTGTTCAGCCACCCCTCCGAGTCATACCTGCTTTTCGAAGGCAAACTGACTAAAGCGGATGGAACCTTTTACGTTGATGCTGACCCTGCAGCTTTAGTTAACAACGGACTGATGCATCTCTTCAGTCAAATGTCGTATTCCTTGTCTAATCAAGAAATAGAAAGCGTGTTTCATCCTGGACAAGCGACAACTATGCTAGGTCTATTGAAATATCCCAACGACTTTGCTCTTGCTCAGTGACTTTACCAATTATGGACTAAGGACACAGCCGCCACTGCTGTTATAAACGATAACACGGGATTCGCGATAAGACAAGTGTATCTCATTAGGAAACCAACTGCAAAGGGTACATTTAGCTTCATCGTGCCTCTGAAGGACATTTTTGGATTTTGTGAGGATTACGATAAGGTAGTCTACTACGGTATGAAGCAGACTTTAACTCTCCTTCGCAAACTCGACAGCGATGCTATTTTTAGGGTTAATGCAGCGGCGGCCGGCAAAGTCAGCCTCAGTAAAATTTCATGGTTTATGCCGCACGTTCAAGCGTCTGACATGGAAAGAGTGCAGCTGTATAAAACGATCGAAGCAAAGGCAACGTTACCAGTTGCCTATCGAGCTCATCTTTGCGATACCATATCGGTTCCTGTATCAACAACATATAGTTGGCGACTTAGCGTAAAGACAGCGTCGGAAAAACCGAGGTATATCATAGTTGGATTTCGAACGAATCGAAACGGTAATCAAGAGGCTAATCCATCAATTTTCGATCATTGCGATATCAAGAACATGTATGTGATGATGAACCATGAAAGATATCCAGCGATCGACTACAACCTCTCATTCCCGAATTAGCAATTTTCTAGAGGTTATAGGGATGAGGCGACCTTTAGCGAAAAAATTTTTAAGCATTACCCAAGTACGAGTATTTAAAAACTATTAGAAATAATCCTATAAGCGTTGAAATCCTAGACAAAGACACTAACGAAGCCGTCACGTACTCATCGTTGTATAAGGCGAGCATGACTTTCAAAACCAGTGTGAACACGCTGAAGGCTTATAATGGTAAAGTCTGGAGAAATCGATATGAGATTAACATACTAACATAAAGTTTTATCCAGCTACTTAAAATGGAAACTCGTAAATTTTAAGATTTTGAAACTTTGGAAGAAGGCGTAGTTTTTACTTCGTTTTTTAAAACGAAGCAATATTTATATGGCACAGAAGGATATTTTTACCTGATAACGGTAGTGGCGCCGGATGAGACAGAGCACAACATGAGCGTATACGGGGAGCCCCTGCTCAGCAAGTTGCATACGAACAAGACATTTTCTTTTACAAAAGCAGAGATAGAAACGGTGCCGGGATGGATCCTGTCGTTGATTGTAGTATCTGGAGATAACGATGTTGTTGAACTTGAGGTTTAAATTTTCAATGAGAATAGTCATTGAAAATCTTAGTCATCGTACACGAATAACTGCATCACGCTTAATCCAGGGCCTGCCCGGTTCAGCTTGTTTACAATACAACATGTAAGAATTGTATTTTCCTACGGAATCGATTAAAAATTCTTGATAAGTATTTCCTAAGTAAGTAGGATTAGGTGCAGTGTATAAAATATTTCAACTTCCTGAGTTGTTAGCTCCTTCTATCCTCCAATCATAAATCCTTTCGGAGGATTTATACCTTCCTTTCAATCCAATCTTCCAGATTCTTACAGGTGTTGGACACTTGATAGTTAACAGGAATTGACTGTTGACGTTAGACAACCATTCGCCTTCGTCTTTGAACGCATTGAAGGCTTTGTTATTTTGAAATTCAGAAGTGGCGCTCGCTTCAAAACCATAATTACTAGTATTCAAAGTTAATCTTGGAACGTAACTGACATGACATTTTCTTCCGAATGTGATATCAGTAAGAGTAGGAATCCACTGTAACAACCCAATACCCGTCCATTCCGCCCCATCGCTCGTGGATATAATATGAAACCGCCAGTAAACGTAATTAGACGATGCTGGAAATGTAAATTTGTTCAAAACTCCTGCATCGAGGACATCCGTTTTTAGCACTTAGAATATCTGTAAATATTATTCCATCATTACTCGCTTGAACTTTTATCTAGTAATACGTGTGTTTAATACTGTGCTAGTAATGATGTAGAAACCCGACATAAACAACGGAACGTGATATTTAATCTGTTACCAAACATCAGTTACTGTATCGGCTATCCAACATTCGGGGGCATGACAAGCATTTTGAAGCGCTTTCCACGGTTCAAAGTTATACCCAGCGGCTATACGATATTCGCTAGCACTTGCATCGTAAGTAAAACCGTTTATCGTCGTTATATTCGAAGTCATGGTATGGGATGCAGTCACGTATAGTCTCGCGTTATCCGTGGTAGTATTATTCGATATCGCTTGGTTGACTAAGGTTTCAACTTGACCAAAACTCGCGACCTGCTTAGCTAAGACTGGTGGATGAATGTCAGTCGGTAGACCTCTTATCATATTACCATTCATATTTAAATCACCATCCATATCGTTCGTTCCATCTCTTTTTAGAAATGTATAGATAGAGTAACACCTCCAGAAACTATTCTTTGAGTTGATCCAGTATCAGTTCGTCTAAATTTATCGACAGGCATTTTATATTTATATATATATATATTAATTAATGCAATTCGTTTATAACTTCTTGAAATTTACATCCATCGTTGATCGTCTTCTTCAATACATACAGACATAAATGACCACAATACACTTGGCCGTATTATTCCGTTGTATTCGCTCACTGTTATAAAACAGCGGTCTTTGTAGATATTTTATCAATTCCGTAGGAGGAGGTAGCCCATAGCTGTCGAAATAAATTTTATCATTAGCTCGCTTGATCCAACACGTCCAATGCGTTCCTTTACCATCAGAATCGTCCAGATTGAGAATTCCGCACTCGTTCGCTCTTGGCTTCTTCGGCAGTTCATCTTTTAGAAATACTCCTCTGAAATTATTTATGTTTAGTTTTTTAGCCGCTTCAATTAGATCCACGTTCGATAAAGCAATATTGGGTAGCGTTACTCCCTCGACATCGATTTGTTTAACACTCATTTTATATTAGAGAATAATGACCATATGATAACGTGTGGACGCCATCTTCCTGAATCACTCGTTTGTCATCGTCGGCTGATAGAGCCACCTTGTTGACTTCTTCTGTGTAGATATCGTGAAGATGCGATCGAATGACATTCATCGCTCTCGATTGTTCTCTCTTGGTGAATAAGCAGTCTTTGTAGTCTGAGTGAGTGATAGATTTCTTGACGACATTCTTCCTGACGCCTTTACATTTCTTGTGATCTACTCCAGCCATCTTGTATGAATACAGCTTCGATCTTAAACCTACAAACTCTTCAGTGTGTTTTCCAGCTGCTTCGTCTTTGAACATGCCATTGACCTCTTTTATTAATCCCAGTTTCTATACCAGAGGGGTGGTCTTTAGGATAGTCGCTAGTGTCGAACTTTCTTCTAATGTCTGGAGCTATGTCAGCGTAGAAGTCTTCGGTCTTAATTTCATAAGCCAGAGAATCTGTATCTGTAAAAAGTAACATAGCTCTATCATCAAACTTTTTCTTGATGTAATTATAATGAAAATCATACATTATTGTCTTACTCAAGTCTAAAATACACATACCGAGATATATAGGCTTATTGTAAAATAGCTCCGTTTCATGTGAATGGCAATTCAGTTTACATCGAAAATAGTTCGAGTGTCGTAACTCGTTCTCGCTGCTAGTTTTATGGCTTGCTTCTCGCTAGCGTCTTCCCAAACACACTATTGTTCATTAGTTTGAAAAAGTCTTTCTCGAAATTGTTGGTGGCTCTGGTCCTTAGGTTGGTATTTAGATCGATATATTTTTTCAGCCAGGCACTTTCTTCAAATTTAATTCCACGATGAATTTTGGTAATCTTCAAGCCTAGGCCTTCATATAACATTAAATTTTCATAATGAACTATATATTTTACTTTATCACAGAGGTTTGGTATAAGTTTTGCTAAATCTGATTCTTTGACCTTAACACTCTCTGGAGCAAGAGGATAGTCATTGTGAAGATCGTGCAAATCTCTCTGATATTCCGAGTCCACCTCTAATATACATGGCGTTCCTCTCCAGTCGTTTAGCTCATCATTACTCATCCACTGAAACCTATGAGTTGGTAGATTCTTACACATTGCCCATCCGTACAAATTGTTCGCGTCTAAATAGGTTATAAATGTTGAAGGCTTGCTATCGTCAAACGCTGGCATGTACTTATTGTTTGCCTGCCCATAACGATGTGAAATGGTGCTAACACCGCCTCTTATCCCTTGCTTAACCATTAGTATCATATCTTAATCGCTCAACAATTCCAACTCTACTCCAGTCAACTTTAATGCGGCGTCCCAAGCAAGACCTGGAGAAGTATAATACCAGGCGGGATCTAGACCATAGTTCTCGCAGCACACATCTCTAAAATTTTCAAATACATCAGCAAGCAGGAGAACATCCCTCACGTTATATAAATCGTGGTATTCTCTAAGCGTTTTAAATCCGAATTCATTCCATACCATCTGTGCGTGGTTGTAGTCTTCGTCACTAATGTCTGAGTCGTTAAGTCTCGAATAGAATGCTGACTTTGGTGGTAGTTCTGTTTCATTCAATCGATCGATGGAATTAATAGAATCGTAAGGGTAGAAACCTTTTCTAGGCAAGAGATCGAGCTGATTACCAGTATAGTGTTTGCTTATATTTTTACACTGATCTTTGCTCAGGTTCTTCGATAAAGCGTCGAGACTCGATGCCATGAATCTAAAAACTATCGATGAAACGTAATTCGCGTTTAACCTCTTCTTCCTTATTTTCTTTATTTACAAACTTATCGACTACAACTTCTCTGCTAAATGAGATGTACTTTTCTTCGTTGCAGGGAATGCAGTTAATCTTTTCGTTATCATCACCTCGTAATTTCTTTACGAATAGATGACTGTCATAACCGGATAGATTATGGAACAATACTGGGAAAAACTTGGGGACTTTATAGTTTAGATTACAGTTCTTATGAGCGGCGCCTCTATATTTCCAGTTAAATGGCAGTGGTCTCTAACTCGATCATCACCCAGTTCGCCTTCGCATATGTGACAAACTGTAGCCGAGTCGTAAAGCGCCTGATCTTTCTATCCGAATATCATTTTCTTTGGAAATTTAAATCGATCATAAATATCTTTTATATTATCTATAAGAGTGTTTACGAATATCTGAGTTACATCATCGTCTTCGCTCATTGCTGTGAAAGTTACAGGAGCTTGTGAATATAGATCATCATCAAAACATTTTATATAATACAGAAAGAACTTGGAACGTGTTTTTGATATTTGTTGGTGTATGACATGCTGGGATCTGGTTGACAAGTGTCTATAGGTTTAATAAAACTTTCAAACTCTGCATACACTAGAAATGGAACTCTCATCTTTCTAAAATAATTTTTAAACTTTATCATAGTCCCTGGTTCTGGGAGTTCTATCTTTTGTGCCTCGTACTGAGAACAGTACTCGGCGTGTTTTTTTAATGAATCGATTCTACTGAATCCTATTAAGCATCTTTTACAATAGTGCATTGAATTAAGAGATTTTTTCGTTCGGGCGACCATCAGTCTTAAAATTCTTTATCCAACAATAGTGTTTCTTTTCTCCATCAGAAATGAGTAATAGATCTACACACCTATCGTTCTCATGCTTTGATAAATATAGTAGGAATAGGTTAACATCTTTCTCATGACCAAAAACATTAATAACATTTCTAGACAACGGTATTATTATATCTCTCAAACTTACTTATCACATTAACATCCGCTGCTACTGGGAATTCTATACCGGACCAATTAAGTTCCTCAGACTGTCTAATTAATTCTTTCGTAATTCTTTCTGGATGGTTGTCAAGTGGGTTTAAGGCTCTCGTTACACACCACTTGAAGCATTCTTCATCTTTGTTCTTCATATTGATTATAGCCTCTTTTCTCGCTAACTCCTTAGGTAGTGGGATGTAAGAACTACCTTTCAACGGTTTATAAACAACGGTGTTGATATCTAATTTCTGAACCGCTCTGAGTCTCCAGTTACTACCACGCATCTGGAAGGCAGCCATCGACTCAATAATTTTATCTTTCGCGCTGTTATAAATTTCACTTACATCGGTGGAGTCTAGAATCACCTCAGTCCTTGAAACGAATGAAAAATCCGTGGAATCTACTTCTCCATACTTCATGTCAACGCGCTCCATTGTGCAGGTAAGGACAAAATTGACCTTAGTCTGGCGATTTCTAGATAAAAGGTCTTGCAGTTGTGGTTGAGCTGCTTTGAGAGAAGATGTTGCGT
The DNA here is from genome assembly GCA_959347315.1 of Bimastos eiseni. Lineage (NCBI taxonomy): Eukaryota > Metazoa > Annelida > Clitellata > Crassiclitellata > Lumbricidae > Bimastos > Bimastos eiseni. Next base: position 12,286,463 of record OY365816.1, on the reverse strand, counting down.
CAATTCCGCTTGCGCCTTCGACCGTGTATTGTTTAGTGAAGCCCTTGAAAGCTGCGGCCGTCTCTTTTATTTCGCGTGTTTTCATAGGAATTTTACCGAATATAGAATTCAATTTGACTTTCAGTGCTTCTAACTTCTTATTCACTATTTTCTTTGGTTCTTTAGGTATATAATTTTCAATCCATCTTGCGAATTTATTAATCGCTGATTTAGTCTTAACGAATATTTTTCGTACTGTCGTGGCTGGTACGAGTTCGAGTGTTGGGATTCCAATGTCGGGAACGGGTGCATCAAGCAAACTAGCATTGGTTGAGATTGAGGGTACACTGTGGAATTGAATTTTACTAATCAAATCCGCTTTTCGTAGTCGTGTATAACCAACCAAACCACTCTGTTTGGCAATTTTTCTTAATTCAATAACAGTTTTCTTCGAGTATTCCATTTTATATTGTGGTGGCAATTCTTTAAGCTGTTTTGAGAAAATATTTTCATTCATTTTATATATACAAGAATATTTTTTATAATCAACTAATCGTTGGAATTAATCCATGCAGCTTCTTTCACGCCATCGTGTGAAAGCGCTTCACCAGATCCCTGATAGTGTGTTGTATCGGCCATCGTCGTCTGCACATGTAACTTTTTTCTCTAGAATATATAGGCCTACATGCGAAACTATAGTAAATTTACGTTACAATTAGGTCTATAACAGGTCTTCTACTGAGGATGTGGGTATAGGCTAATATCATATGTGTTGGTGTGTAATGGATCATCGAAACTGTTGTGAAATTCCCGGACCTTTATCGAGTTGGTGCACGGTTTTAACCTAATATCCAAGAGGTTTTACATTAGCGCGGATTTGTCGATGGTTTCAACCAAATTTTCCGGCGTTTTACCTAGAGCTTAGGTTTCGTCGAAACTGCTGACTCGTTGAAACTTTTGGAAATTTCCCATTATCGAAAACTTTGGAAATTCCCTTGGCTTTTGACTTATAGGGAGAATAGGTGAAGTTTTTGACCACGCCTAGAGGTTTGTGCACGCCAGGTCGAAACTATTGGAAAGTTCCTGGCGTTTTTTTTCTGGTTATTGGTTGATGTTGGTTTTAACCTTTGGTTAGGTTGATGTTGTTTTTGGTGATTTTTTAACCTACGCTATAGGAAAAAAAATTTTTTTAACCTATTAGGGGGGTGGGTGGTTTTAACCTATGGTTAGGTTGAATGGTCCCGTATGGTACATCTTCTACTACTGTGGATCACTGGATATCATGTATTGGGTGGTAGATCTCATGGTTGAGGTTGTGAATCTAAAATCAGAGGTTCCGGATCCGAGATCCGGCTAAATTTAACCACTGCCTTTACATTGCTACATATGCACAAAAGAACGAATTAAACAAGGCTTTCCAGTTTGTTGACGTTTTTCGTCAAAGCGCTATTTCAAGAAATGCTCCTCAAAGGCTCTTTGTAATAGTGGTCCTGAAACTTCACTCTTTCCAAAAGAATCAAGTTGCAAAAAAACCAACGTTTTCACAGGCGCTCAGTCAAAACCGAGATCGATTGACAGACATGTAAGGCTAGATTCGATTCCATGTGAAGACCAAAGGATGAGGAAAGCCGAAAATGTGAAGGCTACGGCGCTTAGAATTGGATCTGCGAGAGAGAAGATAATATTGTAGCAGACTATGGGCTTCGAGCCTTCTACCAATAATCCATATCTCCGTGGTAGCATACTGGTAGGTATATTGCTCTCAAGTTGAGTTTGAAAACTGAACTACAAACACTATAGCTTGGAACATTTATTATAGGTCTTCGAACTGAAAAATATTAATATTGAAGCCAATAATGAAATTGTTTTGGCGATCAACTGTGCTGCGGTCTTGCCACGATCTTTACTGCACGACCTTTTGAAGCGCAATATTGATAGATATCATACCGAACTTAATACGTGACGATTGGCGAGACAAATTGCGCTATTGTCTTTTCATAAGAAAACGAGCTTGCCAAAAAGGACCCAACTGTAGACAACGGACTCGGTCTAACTGGAGACAATAAAAAGAACCTGCTGCAAGAATGTCTCTTGCTGATGCTGCCAGAAATCCGAGAACAAGGTGCTGTGTGGTCGTTGGGCAGTAAGAGTCATGGGCTAAATCGCGAGTCTTGGTTGTATTACATTACTGTATAATCAAACTGCGTATACTATTGTTATTGCAGCAATTTTATGTAGCGCCTCTCTAAGTTCCCTTACTCAGAAACGCTCCCAGTTCAACCCTTGTCGAACAGAACAGTTTTATGGGTAGTGATAAACGTGGCAGATTGACCAATAATAGGTACTTGGCGAAGCGTGGTCGGGAGCCCATTCCATATAGCATTGCATCAGGACTATATATATATATATAGTTACTGAGAAGGCTTAATGTTGAAACAACAGGCGTAGTCGCAATCTCAACATTTCTACAGCGCCCACAAAGCTAAGTCGCGGGAACAAACGGGAACCGGCTTATTCACAGGCGTATCATTGCAGTCGTCTGGACAACAGAAAAGATGATGTCTAGTGAGCCTGAAGCGAAAAGGTACACGCTTTTAGAGAGTAAACTACAACCACTAACTTCTGAACCAGAAGATTTAACTTAACTGATAACTGTTAGAATGAAGACCGCACAGTTTGATCTGATTTATTCTAAGCTGTATCCCATCCCACAAACTTTTATTGCGATTAATTAAAATAGATTTGATATAATTATAGGTCAGTCAACTGAGAGCTTTCTAGAACAGCTGAGAATGGTGGATTGTAAATGTCGGCGTCGTGACCATACTTTCCAGAGCAAGTGGGCAACGGAGGCGATATTGATCGCCTGCTGGTCTGCTGAGGTGGTTGGTACGCTGCAAACAATCTGTATCTCGATTAAATTTTTTCGGATATCAGATCCAAGAGCTAAGTTTATTTTAATGCGATATGATGACGTATGACGTATGACAGGTTGTCATGATGCAGCAAGTCCTATTATAGACCCGTCATAAACCTGACCTTTCATAAAATTCTAAACTCTGTAGACAAACTTTATGCCGATAGCCGACACATAATGATAGAGACACGCGACAGTCCGAGCTTTTGAAGCTTTTGTAAGGCTTTTGAATCTTACTCGATTGCCACACTTTGGACTTTTGTCCGTACCTATTTAGACAAGAATGCAGAGTTAATCTAAGTTCTACAGTTTCTATCATTTTCAAGTCGCTTCGTCTACAAAACATGTCTGGCAGAGGCCTTAAATAGCAGAAGTATCGATAAGAATTCGATATATATATAAGTCGATGTGTACTAATCATAAATATAATACGTTTTTTCCAAGCAACTCACATTCGTGTACCCTTGTATCAGTGTTTAGACGCGTGGAGATAAAGCATGAAAAGGAAATACGTTCGTACCTAGAAATAACGTCGACAGCTGAATCAAAATATGCAGACGTCGCTTCTTGTTGAAATGCAATAATAACTTGTCGGGAAAAAGCATTTCCGAGTAGAAGGAAAAAATTAATCAGCTCTTCCACCGTGGATGTCAAAACTGGGAGGAGCAGCCTTATTTCCTTGCTTTAACCGAAAGAAAATCGCCTGCTATTACCTGAGTGACGCTAGTTCCGCCGACTGTTGAGGCCACAAAGCTTCACACAAGGCTATTTCAAAGTCTCATCTGTTGAGGTGAGACTCGGTTGAAGCGCCTACAAGGTGCTTTTGTTTAGAACCTAAAGAATTTATCAACAAAGCGAATGGAGTGCGATCGACGGAGAGAATGAAAGCGGGAATGAACTGAGATATGAAAGTATGATGGACGGGTGATTAGGAGGATGGACAATGAAACAGATGCTTCATACAAAACAGACCGACCAAATGGCTGACTGACTGACTGACTGACTGACTGCTTGGCTGGGTGGCTGACTTAACTGAATGACTAAATGACTGATTGTTTGCCTGACTAATTACCTGCCTGCCAGCCTGGACGACTGACTGGCTGACTTAATTACTTGCTTTCTGACTGACTGACTGACTGACTGACTGACTGATTGACTGATTGACTGATTGATTGACTGATTGATTGACTGACTCACTGATTATTTGGCTAATATATTTCATGCCCGCCTGGAAGATTGGCTTAATTGCTTGCTTTCTGATTGGCTGACTGATTGACTGACTGGCTGGCTGACTGAGTGATTGATTGGCAAAATATACAGTTACACAGACATACCCATGAAAAAATGCCAATCGTGTGTTGCCAAATATAGACATTTATTCTTAATGTGTCCGCCTTCGCAATCACGAGATTATGACTTATCGTCCGCAAATCCAAAGAAGCGAGAATCGTAATTGTAACAGCATCGTCGATATCAGCCACTTCCACGAAGCCTCACTTGGTCAACCAGCTATCAGCGCACATGCAAGGAGTCAGCTGTCGACGGGAATCCGTTGGTTCGTTCATCGCCTTCGCGTAAACACGATGAAGGGATAAAAATCGAACATCGAGAAATAATATAATAATTTCTCCAATAATTATTTATGCATTTTGATCAAATATGGCAAAGCTTCAGTTTAATTATTATGAAGCGTATAGTTATCATTTATTAGTTATAATGTGAGTTTAAAACACGGCGTTAACACACGTGCCAAGACTCGCTCGCCATTCAGTAATTGCTGGATCGATTACAATTTGTTCAAATTCGTCCCATGTATAGGATTCATTTACGCAGTTCTCCGACATCTGATTAGTTATTCCTGACAGGCGATATATAAATCTAGATATGCAATACAATACATTGCAGGAACGGCAAGTTGCTTGTAAAAAATGAATGTAATTGAACTCTTGTTAGCGCCGCTCAAATTCAGCAGGGCTCACAACGGGTGTCTGTAATGGGGCATAGAACAGAAATGTCATCAGGCGTCTCCAGAACTAGGACAATGCTTTTGACTCCAGAGAAAGTGAGGAAAGATTGTTCCTTGTTCGTTGTTCAGCGGCCAGTCTTTGCCTCTGCAGCTGATGCGACCTATCAATAAGGCAGTTAACGGGTAACCCCCTCCGGCTGACTGCCCGGGCAATGAAATCGGTTCACGGGTGCCCGGCGTTGCGCAAAATGCGCAATTCCCTATAATTTCCCAACAAAATGTTCAAGCTGTCGGGTATTTGGGTCAACGGGTACCCGGGTCGTGATTACAACATTTTCGACAGTCTTACCTACCAGAGTCGTCCAATAGAGTTCGATCATATTATCTGCTAGGTAACATGGTGCGCAGTAGTTGAGACATTTCTACGCCAGAGGGCGAAGTTTCAATTTCTACGACGAGCTACTGAAGCCGCTTGTCTTGTACCTCGCTTATAATGTGGTCGAACGTTTTTAATCGCAGGCAGTGCAGGATTTACGTAATTATACAAGCCATAGCTTAGGGCCTTCACTTTCTTGGGCCCCTCCAAAAAAATTGCCAGAGTGAGCAAGTGCGTGGTCTGTTGTGAACAAGATAATCTAGAGAACCAATTATATTGGTTTATTGATTTTCACCAATTGCATTCCTATTAAAAATTAGCTTGATTTGATATTAATTAGGTTCTGTAACCAAATGGCGCGCCGATAATTCAATTTATTGGTATCGTCTTACTTGTTAGCATTATATGCATTTTACTATCTTAATCTATATATTATCTCTTAGAATTTCACTAGTTATATTGAACATGGAAGAAATCATATCAATGTTGATGAAGATCATGTTTAAGAGAACCTTGAGCCAATTAGAGACACGTTCAGAATCAAAACATTTACATCTGTGAAGGATGCATTAGAGTCAAGTCTGGCACAGAGGGTCTCAGTAGCCTATACAGTGACACTACAAAAATGTTTTCATTCTCAAAAAAATTAGAAGCTACAGAAGAACAGATTCGTGAAGGAGTTATGCTGAAGGTGTGGACATGAATTTTGCAGGAGAACTCAAGCATCTTCAACCATATGTTAGACATAGTCAAACCCAAATGTTCACCGGAACATAATAAATAGTCTGACACCTCCGGATCTGTATAGGGTAATATTTAACGATCGCTTAGGGTCATTCGTCAAGTCTAAATCCGGCCCTGAACAGCATCGTTGATGACCGCCTGAAGACGAATGACAGGCCTACATGTATACTCCTAACAGCAAATAGCTAATATATCTGTTAGAGATTCGACACTTAGCCTGACTTAAGCTTAAGTTATACATTAATAAATATTTGGAGATCCGGCGCCCTTGGATGAGAAATTTAACCACGGTCGATTCGCCCTACTGCAATGTTGTATCCGACAAAGGCGACATCGCAGTAATCGAATTGGTTCAGAATTAACAATTGCGCGAAATGTGATATGTGACGTCATCGAGTGGTCTCCGTGTAAGAAAATACCGAGATCTGCCAACCTCCTCCTTCTTTGTCTCGATGGTGTCCGTATAGCCACTGTATACGAAGTAGGAACTGCTATCTAATTTTCCACCATGCGTGGTGTTGAGCACCAGATCAATTCTGATTTCGGTGAATGGAGCGTAATCAGCCTGCCGGGTTATACACATGCGATGGGTCAGAACAAAATCGATAAGAAGGCGAGTTCTGATTGGACTGCAGGAGGTCACTGTTGTGTCGATATGGAGGTTTGATGAAGCGGAGGAATCAGGATATGATTTGTGGAAATGGAAGCCGTTCAGTTTTCAGTGATACATTTGGGCACAGATAGGCTTAGCACGAGGTGCATGTGTGGAGAGTTCGTATGATGAATTGAGTAGAACTGTTAAAGCGGACAACGTTAATCTTTTGATAAACTGACAAAGACTGGGAGAAATGGAGTAAGTCGTATACTGACAAAGTTAAAAATGTTGAGAAGGACTAATTGTGTTACAAACTGACGAATTTAGAAAGATTGGGAGGGGTTTATTTTTGTAATATAAGCTGACGAAAATAGAAAGGTTGGGAGGGATTAATAATGTCATAAACTGACAAAGATAGAAAGGTTGGGAGGAACCTAGTATTTCGTAAACTGACGACGCCTATAGACAAGCTGGAAGGAATGGAGTGTGTTGTAGCCTGCGTGCGTGATAGGACTCCGCTGCCTAGGTATCAAGGAAACCGTAAACCAAGCTACGTGCCTGACCATCGGAGAGCACGTTCTATTCTGTTCTGTTTTGATTCGGTCCTCTAAGTCTTGTATACGTCGTCTGGTCTCAACACTGCAAATCGTATCCATTTAATACTTAGGCCTATAGTTACGACAGGAAAGACACAGACAAATAATGCATTGTAACCGAAACAGGCATGCCACGTGCAAACATGCGCACAGGTACTTACAGACACGCATGCATGTATGCTATACAGGTGTACAAATCAACATCCAGAAAGATTGCGCATGCGCAATATCTATGCACCTTCATTTATTATAGACAAACTGATACACCGCGGAAAGTTACATGAGGTGTAATTCGGTTGTGTATATATATATATATATATATATATATACGGCAGAGTGTTAGAGTTTTATTAAATTCCTCGACAGATTAATTGATACTGAGACAAGCTCCCTTGCATCACGATTAAACAAACGCCATATAATAACGAGTTTGATTATATAAACATGCCAGACATGCTGTATTAGTTGTCCGAGATTATATTTGATTTCTCTGTTTGCGATTCTGTCCGTCTCGCTTGGATCGATATACTTGGAACAGAGTCTGCAGAGAACAGTATCTGATCAGCTAACGAGGTTTCCGTGGAGTACCTGTTTCTTGCAGGTATGTTCGTTTATATGTTTTGTTGCAGGCGAGTTAGTTTTCAGTAAAAGTAGGCTGACTCTATTTGCGTATTAAATCTGGAGACAACGTTGTCTGGAAATAACATGTGCTGTCTGTTGATAATTGGCACCAACTGAGACATGACAATGACCATGTCTACGGGGTGCTGTTTACAGATTCAAGGAAACTTCTAGGGGTTTAATGCCGCTGATTAATGCTCAGTATCAAAATTAGGGCACGTACAATGGTTATTATTGCTGTTGGATTTTATAGTGGCACGTGTGCACAGCTGGATACACAGCGGTCAGTGCATTTATTGGAATTGGCTGGAATCTTGAATAATCGCTAACCATCTGTGAGCATCGAGTATATAGGCCCACTATGAATTGGATGATATCACGTTAAGTTGAAATTTGTTGCTAAGGGTGCTGAAGATTTGCACAGATTAATATTTATCCATGCGGAGCGCTGTTTCATGAATTGAATTATCTAGAGAGCATACAATGATATTGAGATGAAAATGATTTCTCTAACTTATACATAACCTCTTTCTAAAATTATTTTACATACATGTGCGCTTCACCTGCTTCTTAAGTTATCTGATTAAACTTAACCTATTTCTTAAGGTATTTTACTTACACTTAGCCTGTTTCCCAAGGTACCTTACTTACACCAACTGGGACAGCCTCCCCTTTTTCTTCGGAAGGAGCTGCTCTATCTCTCTTGTGCTGCCTACCGGAAGTGCTTGACGATCGATATTCCTTTTTCTGTTTAGCTTTGTGTTGAATCGTGAGCGCCTTTGATCTGAGTGGCGCTATATAAGTGCTCAAGTATAATTATTACATTACATTTCATTACATTTCATTATATTTCATTACATAACATCACACTTGACCTATTTCGTAAGTTCTTTTACGTGCACATGTCTCACTCTCAAGTTTTCTAAATAACACATTTCTTAATTCTTAGGTCATTCACCTCCTCATACATGTCTCTCTCCTTCGGGACAAGGAACTCCGCGCACAGTGATTTCTATTCATTGCTTATGATACTGGTTTTATGATTGATGATGATGGAATAGCGACTGTTGTAGCTCATCGATCATCCGCAAGTATTTCCGTTACTTGGCGTCAATTCGGCTCTTACGTTGTGATCTCTGGTGTCCAATAGGCCAGTGGTTAGTATTCGGGCTGTCAACCGAGAGGTCGGTGACTCAATTTTTTCCATAGATTTCTGCTCCATTTGAGACCCATTGCCAACTCGGCTATACTGGGTACACTGACCGTACACTGCATGGCTAGGGGCCCTGAAGTTATCTGCCTATATAGAGGTCCGGGTTTTCTCTGCCTATAGAAGCCCGGAGTTTATCTGCTTAGGGGTCTTCGATTTACCTGCCTAGAGATCCGGAGTGTATTTGCCTAGAGGCTTGGAATTTCTCTGCCTAGAGCCCCGAAATTTATTTGCCTAGAGGCCCGGATTTTCTTTGCCTATTCATAGAATCCCGGAGTTTATCTGCCTAGAGGCCCATAATTTCGCTCACAATTCCGGGCCTAGGCCCGGAATTTCCGTCTGCCGGCATTAGAATAAGTAAATGAAGTCTAACACTTCATACGCGCGACTATCTCTCCAGTTGCATTACAGAATTGCTCTCCTTCTCGTACACCCGATATATCAGGAATAATAGGTTATACAGTATGCAGAGAAACGGTGACCGGACAATTCGTCGCTGGACAATTGTCGCGGACAATTCGTCGCGGACAATTCGTCGCGGACAATTCGTTGCAGGGCAATTCGGACCGGACAACTCGACGGAGAAATTTGGACAATTCGTCGCGGTAAATTTCAGTGCATCTATAGTGTCAATGCCGGGTAGTTAGCTCTCGTCGATTTAATGGATTAAACAATAAACAGTGAACCCATCGTAATGATTTACTAAAAGTTGAACGATTTCGGAGAGAGTTTTCCCAAAAAATATCAACATTTAGTTGACATTGCGATAGATAAAGAGTACCTTCAGGATTTCATGATTGTTCAATTGAGCATTTACCATCGCTTTCATGTTGATAAAAAATTGACCGCGACGAATACCCGCGACGAATTGTCCTGCGACGAATTGCCCTAGAACCAGAGAAACACTATTCTTTCTTAACGTTCCAGCCTCAATCACGGTTTCTCCTAAGACTAGAAGATTTATCGCGCTCATCATCTTGTCTCATTCGTCACAGCGTTTCCACCGTTCAGTGATAACCCCAACCACCCGTGAATACATTTTCACGTTGAATATAAAAACGACCCCCTTTCTGATGATGCCCCCAACCTTTATATATGCATTTACAAATTATACTATCAAACGTTTTGACTTCAATTAAATGCCTGTACTATACTCTTCTGTGTTTCCGCCGAGTATACGCTGTGCACGATTAGACCTAGCAGACGAAATGATTACCTACTAGTTTATCTATTTTAGTAGAGCCAGGGCGCAGTCAAACCCACAAGACCTTGAGGTCCTGAGGGCATATCATTCATTCATTCATTCATTCATTCATTACAGAGATTTATGTAGCGCTCCTTCAAGGTTACTACTCAGGAGCGCTCCCGACTCCAGCACGTTTAGAAAGAACAGTTTTAAGATAAGTATAAAATGAGTCTTTGCCGGTCGACCAATTTCCAGGCTGCTAGGTAGAGCAGGGGCGTCAACCCCCCCCCCCTGATGGAGGCAAACCCCCGCAACCAAGTGTCATTGAGGCAAAGTATCCCCCCTAAGACTAAAACAATATCCACCATACCTAAAATTTGCCCCCGGACCCCCATATCTGGACGCCTCTGAGGCAGAGGTATTCTGATCTCCACAGTAGATAGATTACGGGCCCCTAGCTAGATAGATTCCGGGCTCACGGGAAGAGCAGCAACGGGCTTCTTACAAGGAAATTTTAAGTGGGCATGTTCAGTGGTCCCTCTAACTCCATGGAGACAGTATGCGCAAGCAATTATGCTTACGCAAAATTTTATAAATGGCTCATACTTTTATGCACTGGTTCGAGCTGAATGCCATGATGGTGAAGTTAAGACCATATTGAAAAGTCTATGGTGATAAGTTCTGATAAAGCCTAAGAAATCTTCCTCGTCTAAAGAGAAATACGGTGACGTATAATAATGAGTTTTACAGCAGATGTTGCATACATCAGATTGTACGTCCTTGTAATTAGCATTTAATTTGTTTGCGATGGTCGATTCTGCCCAGCTAAATACTGGCATAGAGTTCAAACCAATATTGTTTAGAAATAAATTGTGGGCGTACACTAAATACTTGTGTGCGCTGGCTCTACGGATCCTGCGCGCGTGCACATGCGCACAGCTTAGAGGGAAAACTAGGCTGCGTGTTCTATGGGTAAATATGACGAGGGCGATGGTATTCAGATGCTTAAAGTTTCAACTGATCGTAGTTAACTGTCAGTAATATTTTATATAAAAAGAGCATGAACCATACACTTTGTATGAATGATCATGAGAATTCTCGTAAGTTGATCTCTGGTTGGTCTGAGTCCATAAAACTCGCAGGGTTCCCTCCCCATTCCCCTCTCGGCGTGCCTAGTTTTATATAAGAAAATTTGTCATTATGCGGTTGACTTGCACGCTGGAGAAAGCGCTTTGCAATGTTAATTAAAAGCTAAAATAAAAACTATTTTCTGAACTACAGTAACACTGATACCTTGTCGTCTATTGAATTGTGAGTACAATTATTGACTTCTATCAACCTACCGTTGTAAACTACCTGAACCGTGGAGCTGAAGTTATTAATATCGGGATCGATATCAGAAATGGATAACGATTGACTACAAACACCAGACTCGTTTCTAGGATTAAGTCAGTTCTGCTAATGGATCTGCGAAGTGGTCCTTTTTCGAATGGTCTGATAAATTCGTTTTTAAGCACTCAAAGCCACGATTTATAAGATGTAGAGATCATACGCTTACACATCTGAGTAGGGCTATATAAATGTATATTCAGAATAGTGTGTGATACTGTATACTGTTATGTGTGTTTTATATACATACGCTACAGGTATATACAAGTAATAAATATAATATTTGCAGTTTTATTTTTTCATTGCTTGTTGCTTAGTCCCCGTTAATTCAGACTTGGGACTGGCACAACCAGAGTGCGAATAGCGGAGGAGTTTCTACACGTATATGGAGTCATGGACATACATTAAATGTATATTAAAATACTATGAGCGTTGGCTAAGTAGTTGCTAGGTGCTGAGAGATTGAAGTGTTGTCAAGTGTCGTGGTAAGAGACGAACTCGTGCGAAGGCGAACGCTGTTACCATCGGGTGCACTTGAGCCGATAAAGTTCCATCAATAATCCTGTCGACCATGTTGCAACAGCAGGAGCAGCAGCAGAAACGTCATCACATTCATCACCAGCAGCAGTAGGGGTAGAGTTGGTATATATATATAAATAATATATATATAATATATATATATATATAATATATATATATAGTGCTGATGGATTCGGGAGCTGTCTCTTGCTAAGTATGTCGCTTGACACGGAACACCCACGTGAGTGCAAATGGACTCGGGACGCGTCGAGACCGCGACGTACGTGCTGGTGATCGTAATCGTAATATCGAGCTGTATTCAGCGCCCACGGGGCATCAGTTTATTCACAGGCGCTCAGTCTAAACGAAGTCGATCGACAGGTATAGGTCCAGATGGGTCCTAGGTCAAGATCTGATGGGCTACAGTGGATGGTGTGTAGAATTGAAGCGGCGAGAGTGGTAGAGGAGAGAGAGAGAGAGAGAGAGAGAGAGAGAGAGAGTGAGAGAGAGAGAGAGAGTGAGAGAGAGAGAGAGTGAGTAAGGATGGGATCTGTGAAAGAGCGTTGTTTCATTTTGAGTGGAGACGTCAATTCCATTATCACCTGATTTTGATATTGTATTGACACGTTCCACAAAATTTCTAACGTAATCACATCTTCTGTGAATTTCTACCAGAAGCACTAAGGTGACATGACGCGAATGCCTATCTGAAATATCAATCTGCTCAACTCGGCTTCTAAACGCGCTGCTTCAAGCGATTGTTCTCTTTTAAATTCGCTTGGCGGCGCTAGAAATGCGGTTGGTTTGTAACATACAAATGTAAAAGAAGTTACAGGAACGTCAGTTTTAGAATAATTAATTGAAATTATTTTATGCAAAAATGTGTTTTAGAAATAAAATGTCGTTTCCCTTTTGCATCTGAATTTTTAGTACCTGTTTGTCTCTGGGCAAAGCCACATTATATAAATTTCTCTTAAAAGCCTTTTTGATGTTCACTGAGATTATTCTAACCGTTTCAGCCAGCACACAACTTCGTACAGTAACTTCGAACATTTTGGAGTCTTCTAGTGCTAGGTTTGCGTACCTGACTTATTCGTCGACTTTGCCAAGGAGTGTGCACGTTTAAGAGGTATTTTTGTTCTCAAGTTGCCTGGGCCACGTGACTGCATCAGACCATCCATTCTTTATTTACAGTCGAGTCTAAGCCCTCTGTAGCGGAGTCGACCGATCGTCGCAGGTGGCTATTTAATCAACCTGCCAACACACGACGAATACTTTTCTACGTCCTCCTTGTGCCTCGACGAATGTCTGGACGTGCTTCATCCTCCTGCAGTGAGGGACAACTCATCGACATCGTCATCGTTAATGCGCGTTATTGTCTTCAGTTGTCGCTCTACCCTGGCTCTGAGACTCTGAACATCTCTGCCATCTGTCAGCTGTCGACGGGAATGCGTTGGTTGGTTCAACGAATGTGTGGGGGCCCACCACTTGTGACTCTTTCAGCTTACTGTTCACTGTCTTTGCTAACTGATGCAAATTATCCGTATGAAATGACTGGCAACATCATATCGTCTCAAATCGCCTAAACTGAAAACTGTGTGACTCCAAAGTCAAACGGTCGCTGACTTTCTATAGATTAATATTTGCATTTACATAATATTACAACACAATACACGAGGTTTGTGGGTCTTCTGAGCAGCGAGCCTTTAGACGAATTTAGGCCAAAAGTCTTTAGGTTGATTTGGACGATAAGCCCATAAGATCATTTACATAGGCGGCACGCGTATGTTGAAAAGTAAGCCAGACGTTTACCATCCCGAATAGCCTATTGTCATGGTTGCTCGGCGTGCGGCTGTGACCCAAAACAGATCGACATGTATATGCGTAGGCCCAATATTCGTAATCGCAATCGTAATCCCAGCATTTATACAGCGTCCACAAAAGCCAAGTCGTGGGAACCAGCTTATTCGCAGGCGCTTAATCAAAACAGAATCGACAGGCAGAGTTTTACGCCTATTCGGGTGCTCGCGACTGGTAAAGCAGCAACAGCACGCTTTAGTTCAAAGTTCACTTGGTGACATGGGTGATTTAAGCAAAGATTAGGCCCACTACAGAAACGTGATGAGCACACGCCCCTTAATAGATAATTATTCAGCGAAGATAAGTCCTTTCAAGAAGTAGCTCAGGGCAGTCAAGCGTTGGTATTTGATATGAAGTGTCTGCAGTTAATCTTTCTTATCCTCATCACGAGAGGGCATAACAATGCCTAAAATACTGTTAAGTAGCACAGCATGCATAACATGTGATATAGCACATGACCTAGCACAACATAATGTGGCGTATATCTAAAATAACTTAGCAAATCACATCATTGTGTGGCATAACATAATACAACTATACAACACAAGTTATGCAACTGCATCTTATCCCATAACACACTATGCAATACAAATGTATCCGATAAAACAACACAACTATACAATACAACTGAATCTTATATATCAACCCATAATACAACTATACAATACAACTGTATCTTTAGTACCAACGCATTATACAACTAAATGAAGCGCAGACGTCGATGATTTGCCCCGTTAGTCAATAGAATAAAGTCGGAGCTAAGCTGATAAGCTTGGAATAAGTGTAAGCTTAAAGTCCATATTGAAAATAGGCAACTTGTTTGTCCCAACGTGGCTCCTTTGCTCTATTGTTTTATTGTTTCAGATATTAAACCTGGATCGTTGGGAATACTGCACGGAGTTACTGATGCACTTGAACAAATTCTGAAGTATCCGGGGGTGGTTTTTTCTCGTTGTCGATTTTTTTAACGACACCGTTTCATATCGCAGATGACTTGGTGTCGCCCTCCTCCTTTCTCCAGGCTTGGAACTGGCACTGTCAAAGTCCAAATTGTGTCGGGGTTGTACACTGTAGATGCCTTCCCCTCGAAATATAACTCCGTCGCTGTTCGTGCTCTGACAGTGCCAGTCTCAAGCCTGAAGAGAGGAGGGCGACGGTCATCATCTTTGTCACGAAGCAGTGTGGTTAAACAACAACTAACCCTCTAAACGTCGTGACATCGTATCAATCTTAATCAGTCTATGACTCAGTGTCTACATTCGCCGTATCAACACGCCACCCTCCTATGTTTAAACTCAGGCAGATGTAGAGTATGCCAGATGGATAGAATACCGGCACTGTCCTGGAGATCAGCCGGAAATAGATAACGGTCAAGTACTTCTGATCACAACACCTGCCGATCCAGTGGCGCCGCTAGGATTAGAGGTCAGAGGAAGCTGATTGGATAAGATAGGGGTTGGAGAGGGGGCTACTGTGTCTTCTTTCGAACCTCAGTTTTAAAAAATACCATTCAAAGCGGAAAATCACCAGCTAGCTGTTAATGCCGGGAGGCTCAGGTTATTTTTCAAGGGACAAAAATTTCAATAAAATTATAATTAAAAACTATAGCTAGGCAAGCGCCTCTGCGCCGCAATAGTATCGACGCCACTGTAAAAATCTATTGAATTATCGAATTCGTCAACTGACGAATATTTGAATTTCTGGTGATACCAAATACCAGAACGAAAAGATCCGTCACAGCGTTAGTCGTGGACGATCCTGACTGCGCAACTTGGATTGGAATTGCCTTTTGCTTAGATAAAAGTAGAAGTCAGTCATGTTTGGAATAATATCTGAATCGTTAATTAGAACAGAAGTGGGAGAAACCCAGCGTTCGGAAGGTGGGTTGAAGGGCAGGCATTAACCCTGTAAAGAAGCTGGTCCCCTCGACTTCGTTTTTTTATGCTGTCTAAATCTCGAGTTATTACTATTACAATTTTATGGCGGTGCCGATCTCAAGTCTGGATATAGGAGGAGGGCGACGCCAATCGTCATTGTTTGGGCACAGCGTAGTTAAGCAGTAGCTAAACCAACGAAACTTGACGTAAATCAGTTGGTGACGTGACTTGGTGAATAGATTTAATCGGTGAACCGACTAGTGAAGTTCCAGAAAGGGGGAAGTAGGGGCGGCGATCCCGGGGGTCGATGGGAGCAAGTCCCCCCACCTTTCACAGAGGGGGGCAATTTATACGTGTGCCCTACCACACTTCCTACTCCTCTCATTGGGTGTCCCCCCACATGTCATGTGAGAGGGGAAGTTTCGAATAGAAAACGCGGGAAGAAAACGAGAGTATGTTAACATTTGAACATCTCAGCTTAAGGGGAGGATGGGTGAATTCGTTGCTATGACCTACTGCACTGGCGGATCCAGGTTCAGAAATAGGGGTGATTGAGCTAATTCACAAAATGGAAAGAACAATATAAGAAAAACGAAAATGGAAAACGTTTATACGCTATAATTATTTTACATAGGCTGTTAACGTCGCCCTCCTTCTTTATTCAGTTCTGGGACTGGCACCGCCGAAGAGCTAATCAAAGAACTTTGAGCATAAAGTCAAAAAGAATATGAATTCTTTTGTTGCTTTATCGTACCACTCACCAGCACCTATAGCGTAGGACTGCGTACCACTAGTTGTGCGCCTATCACAGTTTGAAAGGCACTGTTCTAACTCAAGCTTCCACTTTTGAAACGACGACTTCTTTCCGTAACCCTGGAAACTGTCGAGAACTACTACCACACTTCTAATTAGCGTGTTGAAGAACAGCAACAACTTATGCTAGCCCAGTTGTGAACGATTAGTCTTCAGTTTCTTACACATTACTGTATTGTATTGCATCCTGTTTACGCGTTTATAAAGCGCTTCTAGTAGGGTGAACCGTTCAGAAGCGCTGAAGAACAATATATTAATTAATATAACATTAATTATATGCTACTAATAATGATATCATTAGAAATATGAAGATAAAGATTTATATATATATATAAATCTTAATAAATATATATATATATTATGTATATATATATGTAAACTTTTTCTGTTCAGAAACGTTTTAACTTTACAAACAATTCATTTCCGTCTTTTACCGATAACGTATAAATGGTCACTCTCCAGCCGGATTGTCAATCGAAAGTTCGAAGATCAAAGTTCAAATCCCCGGCAGGGCAGAAATCAACTAAAGTCTGGTTTGAGACTTTTGCTTAACCTGCGTCCCTCAATTGGTACACTGACCGGATGTACGCTGCTGGTGAGAAGATAAGACGGCAAAGCAGGCGATTGATGCCTCACCCTCATACGCTGAGGCCTATGGGATGGAACGAAGTCGCTAGTACATCATTTACTTATTTATTTGTAGGATTTATATAGCCCCATCTTCAGGATATCTACTCAAAAGCGCTCCCGACTCAACCGCATGAAAGTCTTAAGATTAGTATAAAACACGGTTGATTGTCCCCTGGGCACAAGGCAGAGGGTGACAGGAGCCCATTCCAGGTTGCAGGCCCGCAACTAAGAAGGCTCGGCGCTGCCTCATGGAAGTTCGAGAGCGAGAGACAAGAAGCTCGACCTCTAAGGAAGAGCGGAGGGAGCCTCGCGTTGGACACATGTCATATCCATGGCATCCTCAGGGCTAGTTTCAAGGACTCCCCTCCTATTCCATCTAACCGAGAGTCATGTATAGGCCTACGGAGTATTTGCCAGAGATTTTTAACAGACTGCGCAATTCTTTCTCGCAATACAATGTGTTACTTCAAACTGGAGATGTAATCCACAAATTCGACTACGCCATTGTCCGATACAAATGCATTTAAAGATGGCGCTCCAGCTTCATGTACGTAGAAGACTAGATTTTCATTGAATAGACAATGGTCCATAGTATGGCTATTCAATAAATAATGAGACGCTGGTCCACAGCGTGGCTATTGAATGAAAATGTACTGATTTACAGTATGGCTTTTAAATGAAAAGACAGTGGCACACATTATGGCTTTTAGATGAATAGATAGATAGGCTTACTGGCTCACAACATGGCTTTACAGTGAACAGATTTTGGCCCGAATAGTAATGAATGTGATTTAAAACCGAGTCAGACACAGTACGTATGCATCTGAGAGCTGATAACTTATCAATGAATAAATATTGGTCCAGAGTATGGCTATATAATGAATAGGTATCATATTGGCCCCAAAATCGTAATTCAACGAATAGACACGGGTGGAGTTGGGCCTAATACGTTGTTTTGTACAACGCTCGCTAAATATGCTAAATATCTCAACCCTCTTCCATTGAAAAACTCAATCGGTTAACCTCTTTTCCACCATCGATTTTTAATAAAACTGAGCTAACGATAAAGAAACAATAAAAACGCAGTAAAGACGTCACAAAATTTTAGGATCAAATCGTTACGTGCGAAGTTTCGCCAAAACTCAAAGAAATCGTCCTCAGCGTTAAAGCCAATTTTATTTCTTAAAATAAAATGAATCGATACAACGACACGACATTTTTCAAAAACCAAAATCAGAAATAGGCGGCAGAAGATAAAAATCGCTAATAAAGCGAATTTCAAGAATAGGCACAAAAACAACTTTTACGTCAGACAGACACACCTGTCTGCCTATCTGTTTGTCTTCCTTTGCCTCTGCGTATCCTTCCGTCCGCGCTTTTGCTTAGTCATAATGTAATGTAACGTAACAACTGACATAATTATAGCGCCGCTCACAAGTAGGCTACTTCATAAATGCGTCGTTCTCTTTGAATGACTCCAGTCAACTATATCCCTGGACACGCCGCTCATGTAGAGCTCATGTAGGTCTACCTGTACATGTAAGAGCCGATGTCCAGACTAGCTCTAGATACTTGGGAGTTTACAATTACGACACATTATATCACATGGACACTGATTTTCGTCATATCAGAATAGAAATCAGTTTGATCGTTTAAATACTCTGTCACCGATGCTGAAATCCCAATAAGGAAACACATTGATTGTAAGTTTAGTTATACGATTAGTCGATTACAGCATAAACGGTCTATATCTGACAAAGTCTGCAAATAAGTTGCCCTGTATAAAATATACTTCCCGTTCTTTGCAACATAACAAATGAATCAAAGATATCTCTAGTAAAATAGATTAAAAATCTGGAATGGAAAACGTCCGCCGACTACACAAATAATGAATGCTTAATGAATTCTGCGACCCACTAGAAAAACCCTGAGGGGAGTTCGTTGAAAGATGGGAAAATTTCTTAAAGTCCACGCACACAGTACCAGATTTGTCATTCTAAGAAATCACTTACTTAGTACTAAGTTTGACTGTTGAGTTTTGTATGTAAATACATGCAATATGGTTAAGTGCAAACACGTCCCCAGTGGTCAACGCGCTAACCTAAAGGTCAGCACATCGGACAACGCAACTTCTGTCCACCATCGAACTTCTGGACTCCTCATACGACACCCATTGCAAGCTCCTCAAGTCGTCCCTGATTGTCTCCGGTCAGTTTCTCCTTTGGGGATCATCTCGTAATGCTTTTCCTCTCAGGAGACCATCTCATCACTTGTCAGGCTCCTCTGCCTCTGTCCATTCTAGTCCTCTGCTTCAGACAGGCCTTTCTTTTCTATGAACTGTGGTCTAAAGCAGTTAACTGTCGAAACGATGGCTTAATAAACGTCGTTCGGATTGATCACAGGCCGTTCGGAAATTTAACACAGAACAATGCAGATAGATTCCTCGAACCACCATTGGGGAGACCTCGATCCACCGTGGTCAGTCCTCGACTCACCGTGGTAGAGTCCTCAACTCACTCTGGTGGGTTCCTCGACTCACCGTGGTGGTGAGGCGGAGGGTAAAGAGACTCGTATTATCTTACCACAAGGAAGTCAAGAACAAGGCACTTGATTAATCGGAGTCATCATAGACCAACGGACGTGGCAGAATAAAAGGCACCGCAGACAAAGAATGGTTATACTATTACCATCGAGCCACACAATTCAACAGCATTCGTGCCTTTTTCTTCTGTTCACCGGATTAAATTTCCACATTTTGCCACAAACAACCTTTCGCCACAGGAAGCCAACATTTTTAATGTCCTAATACTCTCCAGTAAAGTGATTTCCCACGTGAAAACCTTCGTCAGTCCACAGCGAAAAAAATTTTGCCATACGGTTAATAACGCTCTCTCACGTCTTTAGTCGCTGGCATCCCTATTCACATACGAAAATGCAAATTGTCTTAGACTCGACGACCCACAAACGATTCCTTTTGTGCCTGTTCACAGTGCGGTTTTTGTGCTCAATAATCGTGCATTACGTTCAAAAAATAACAGTAATTTGACTAGTCTAATATAATCTCGAGCAGTTTACACTATTACCAAGCCTTTCACCTCATGCATCGTCCTCCTCGAAACCATTATACAAAAAATTACAAACTATTAATCGAAGACTGTTTTGAATGGCAAACGTTCACAATGTGGTAGAGATTAATTATTATCGTGCACCAATTCGAATTACCAAGGACCTCTTCATCCATAGTAACCAGTAACAAACGCGGCACACGACAACCGAAAGAATGCCACCACACACTATTAATCTAGATACTTCTTACATGCCCACGATCAACAACAGCAGTGCCGGGTTTTTTATTGAAAAGGCTGCGCTTGTCTATACATAAAATCACAATGGACAAGGGTTGTGGAGAAGGACCTGCGTGGTAACCGTGGGAGCTTCGCAGTGTTGACAAGTCCAAACAAGCTGAGGCTCGTTTCCTCAACAGTTGACATAGCCATGCTCAGTTGATTCTGAAGA
The DNA here is from genome assembly GCA_959347315.1 of Bimastos eiseni. NCBI lineage: Eukaryota > Metazoa > Annelida > Clitellata > Crassiclitellata > Lumbricidae > Bimastos > Bimastos eiseni. Next base: position 12,265,669 of record OY365816.1, on the reverse strand, counting down.
CATGCATCACATAATGGCTGCTTGAATCCACCCGATCTATCGAAAAACTCGAAGAGGAACTATTTTCCTCCAGCCCACACAAGTAGGCCCACGTGTGTCCGAGCGATACTACAATAGTCTTATCCTATGGCCTTGAGGAAGCATTGCTGAAACATGTAGACAGCGGCGTATTCGCCGACTCAGTCTTGAAAGAGGCAGACTCTAGGCACATCTAGTACTCTATAGAGTTCCTGACAAATCAAAAAAGAAAGAACTCAATCAAAACAACTTTATATAACGCCCTTCTAGATATCTACTCAGATGCGCTTTCGGCTAAAGCATGATAAAGCACGCCTGATAAAGACTGATTTCAGACAATTGTAAAACGCAGATGAGGAGTTCGTAGTGCGTAGTTCGGAGACGGAACACTAGGGGATGCCATTACATGCACTGTGGACTCTTTGGTATACAGCATTCACAAACTGGAGAGTATGAGCCAGGATGGATGGCAGCAGAATTTCATAATCCAGACTCCGAGATACCTGCAGGCATGGTGTACTCTAAGAGTGCATTGTGCCTTAGTAGATCGCACTCAACAATTAAATGAATAATTTTCCTCCGATAAATCAAACTAAAAAACTTTCCAATGGGTAGAAAATATCCATACAGTATATATTCAATTGTTGCTCTGTATATTAATAATTACTAGCATAGCTGCTGATAAGGTCGTTGCAATTTTAAAGTCGTTACCTCTTCAACGGCTTCACAAGAGTACGCAATGCCTGAGGTAGAGTTGCATATTACAGCGTACAGAGTAGGTGCATTCTGCCGCCATTAGCTAGCGCGTACTTTAGACTCCGTTGTGGCAAACTAGGATGAACTCCACATCACGATGTGCCTAGAGTACACCTTACCTTCATGTACAAGTGTATTTTACGTATGGGACGGTTTGCCTGAACCTAATTAACGTTGAGGCACATTAAGCAGGAACGCACGCTTTATTTACGGGCGTGTTTCGCAATATATCCATGTCACCCTTACGTCCTACGGAGTGTTCGTCGTACACTTGTCCCAGGTGCTCGAACCCGATTCGAGCGACAGGAAACGGATGTGACGACTGAAACCTCTCACAGGAGAAGCTGTCGTGACAGTAGGCTACGTCCTTGACTTTGGGCCAGACGTCCTGTCCGAGGAAGTTCATGTCCTCGACGTACCCCGCACCGTACCTCTGCATGACGGCCCTCAGACTGCCGACCTGGGCCTGGAGAGGCTTCCGTCGAGCGCCCCAAAGCCCGCCGCTGAGAGCGTAGTTTGAGTGACTCGGATGGTCGCGAATGCAGTGGAACATACGGTCCGTCTTCAGCCAGGCCTCGATCACGGACGCGTCACGCGGTGTCAGACGACTATCACAGTCCCGCACGGTGAAGATGTCCACCGCCTCGCTGTCCATGACGGTGAACCTCCAGAGCATCGGCGCCAGACCCAACGCAACCGGATCTATCCGGACGACCTCCGCTCCCAGTTCCTCGAGCTTCGAGAGGATCTCCTGAGGAACAAGGCCGTACTTGAGGGTCCCGTCCGGCTGCGGCTTCTCGACGTAGAACCAGAGACGCCAGCCGGGAAAGATTACAGGTAAAAGTTGTGCGTTGCGGATGGCACCCATCGTGTAGCGATGGTCGGATCCGTAGAGGGACATTGCAATGGTCATTCGACTGGAATTATTGCGACATCTAAGGCAAAGGTTGGAGGCACTGGCTGACAGGTACCTTCAACGACAATAACAAAGACTTACCTGTTTAGGTTACCTATTATTGGTCGAATGATACATTGATAAATTAATGTATTAAATCAATTAGCTGTTTATAGATAAATTGATTGATAAATAAATAAATTCTTTAATACATTCGTTAGTTCATTCACTGTTATGTGAATAGTCAATACCCAGTTTGTACATAAATAGCGTATTGTCTACGTCTATGAAGGCACAACGGATGCATAGATAATGGTTGAACTACTTTAGAAAACACTGACATTCGTTAAACAGAAATCTCTCGGCCAGTTTAAAACTTTTTGCACCACCCTACTAATGTTCACCAGACTAAAGATGCACCAGAGGTCAGTAATTGTCGGCTATACATTCGTTTGCCACTTAAAAGTCTCTGCTTTCAACAGATGCTCCAACATTTTTTAACGCCACGATAGACTCTGAACCCATTGAAGATGTTATTTGTTGAATGTCATTTTAAACTGAGTCAGACTCAGTACGTTTGCATACCATGCTTCTGAGACCTGATAACACCGCTGGGTCGTTCTATGAATAGAGCTGAACAGCAAAACAAACTGCAGCTGATGTAGGCCTCCTTCCAAGGTCCAAAAGATACACGCTACGACCATAAGACATCAAAGAACAGCGATAGCGCATATAGCAATTGTAAGTGAATCCCTCGATGAAGATCTCTACACGGTGACTGACTCGGGCGAAGCTGGAACACACACTCTCCACAGTAGAGGCCGACCGCTCTAAATAACCTCTAACCATTATTGGAGCTACCGCGACACACCAAACCGCTGTGAATATAATTATTTGAACCAAGACAACGCGAAAGAGGTGACGTGTTTTGCTTCGAAGGAAGACGATCGCTGTGGAAATGTCATGAAGTTGAAATGATTGAGAATTGAAGACAGTGAGACCAGTTTACCTAACCTGCAAGAACTCAGGCAGCGCCAGTCCCAAGCCTGGATAAAGGAGGCGGGCGACGATAATGATATTTGTTATCACAAGGTGTCGTTAAACTGCAACTACCTACCTACCAGTTTACCATGATTGGGAAAATAACAGTGATAATTGTAGCGATTATCTTAGTGAAATAATAACGCCAATAATGTCAATGATGATAATTATGTTGTGATGCTTATAATAATGAAGGCTAATGTAACAGTATGACCAAAGGCTTACGTCATAGGTAGCTGTAGCAGCTGTAATCATAATGCCAATGGTAATAGTAGTAACATTAGTAGTAATAATCATCAATAAAAACAAAACTAGTATAGTAGCAATAAACAATAAAATAAAAACAAGGTAATGATAAAATATACATATACATATAAATATATACATGTATAAAGATGAAGATAAAAACTAATATTGATAATAATAACAACAACAATAACAATACTAATAAAATAATAATAATATTTCCTCTTTACTCGAGGTAGTTCTGATTCCTCATGTAATACAAAAATTGTTCGGCGACAAAAGAAATGGGTGATCTGGAACAGTTACCTGTGAAGCGTGTCATTGTATTCTGCGAAATCGACTGCGACTAGAGAAATTGGCGTCGGAGGCGGCCCTGCGTCGACAGCCAGCGTCTTCCCAACACCTTCCTTGGCAACGGTTGCTATTAGATTGGGCGGATACAACTGCCACAGAAACACAGTCATCGATCGGAGATCTGGAAGGAACCGCGGTAGAAAGACCCCGAAGATTTCGAAGTGGTTGCGACTGAAGAAGACGCGACCCCGGATTCCTCCGTTACCCTGTTGGAAAACGACCCCAACATCCTTTGGCACCATATCGTCCAGAGCGCTGATGAACCTACCCATCGGCGCCTGGGGAGTGGCATCGGCGAAAGCCTCGGCAAAGACGACGGACGTATAGTAGATGTTCTTGAGCACGTATGCATCCCGCATCAGAAGATTCAGCGTCCAGGCGACGGTGCCTCTGTCCGCTATCTCGACGTAGTCCAGCTCGATGACGGTGCCCTCCCGAGCGCAGACCTGCATGCTTACGTTGAAGCGTCTGACCGTTTCGTTGAGAGGGGTTTGCAACATCCGGTCCCGATAGAATACGATTCGGATGCGGTAGAAGGCGACCAGTCGACACTCCGACGGCGCCAGAAGCTCCGACAAGAGATCCCCGACGGACCCTCTGCCCTGGGAACGAAGGACGTCGCTCTCGTTACCGTCGACGACGATGTAGACCTCGTGTCGCCGGCAGAACGACGAATTGACTTCTGCGGGGTTGCAGCCATCTTTAGAGTCGGGACGCGAAGCCAGCGGAGTGAGGTGTTGCACGTAGAGGGAGTTGTGCGAGAGCATGACGATCCGGTGGCTCCTGCCGGCCAAAAGGAAGAGCATCGTGACCGTCAGACCCGACAGGACGATGACGGCGTTGCGACGGAAGCCCGTTCCCAGACCAAGACCCATTCTCGTCAGGATGCTCATCAGGAGGAACTGCTGCCGTGACGATTTCTACAGCACAATCAGACAAAACCCGCGGGCCACTGTTATAAAGAGACAACCCACGAACGAACGAATCAACTTACCCACATCAGAACGACGTAATATAATGAGATGGGTTGAAATGTGGACATGGAGAAAAATGGAAAAAAAACAGCTGGACAGAACGCAAAATAGTGAAGAAGTAACGGAAAAGATTGGAGAGGAAGAACTCTGATACACACAATAAAAACGAGACAAAGAAAATGGATTGTACACACACTGAGAGGAGACTCACCACTAGGAACAATCATAGAATGTAAAATGAAGAAGAGTCGGACAAGAGGAAGACGAAGACAGAAGACGCTAGACTGGTTGATGACAGATGGATATGGAAAGCTGAAAGAAGAGGCCCAACAACGAGAGGAGTGGCGACGTCGGACATTTTAACCTGCCGATGAGGCAGAGAACTACAAGAAGGAAGAAGGGGTGCTAGTGGTGGTGGCAGTGTGATAATGATGATGGTGATTGTAATGATTTTATTGCAGCAACTAATTCTCAGTAAAATTTTAATCGGGTCCCACCCTCATCCCTACGTTGCCGGAACACTTTCTTTTCTTCTTGATGCTGTCACGTTGAGATAGTAAGTACTGTATTAAGCGCTTCATAAATTCTCAGAAAGGATGAGCTATGCTGCAACTACGCCTACTACTACAACTAGCAGGGCCGTATCAGGCTAAGATTGCGCCCTGTGCCTGGCATTAATCTGGCGCTCCCACATTTTGTTGCCTATCTAAATTTCGAATATACTATAAAATTCTGTAATAGACAGATAGTTTAGCGAAGAACTCATTTTGGATGGATATTCGGACAAATATTCGGTAAAAGTGTATTTTAGCGTGTTTTATTATACCGTGGTAGTTCTAATGTATTTTATCGTATTTTATTATTTGACGTGAATAGATATAGGGCTTTTGTAGGTGTACAATTGTAGCTTAAATGGAGACGGGATAGGTGAAAAAGTATAATGTGCAAGTAGAGACTCGATTGGTGAGAGAAATATGCAAGAATGGGAGCTGGATCGATGAAAATATCGTGCATAATTTATCCTAATAATATCCTAGTATTCGATTGATGGCAAAATAGGAATTTAGGTGAATTTCTTATAAACATTTTGTTTAATTAAATACGCTAAAACACACGTTTAAAATTAACCGCAGGCTTAATTGTTTCGATACGCCTACTGTATAGCTTACGCTAAAATACACCGCAAGCACACGAGGAAATAAAATACGTTAAAATACACTTTAACCAAATATTCCTTAAAGAAATTAAATATAATGATCTATAGAGAAGGTACTTCAATTTTAATTCAACGCATCAAAACCAACTTCATGAAAATTTTAGTTCACCGCTGACTAGTTTATGTGCTATGAACATGTAGGCCTATAATAATAGGCATACTGAAGTCGGTTACTTATAACCAAACACAATGTTGGACTAAAGATTTTCGCAAAAAGCAGACAACTATAGTTGACTAATGACGTGAATTATGAAAACATGGATGTCATATTTGGCTAAACCATAATTACCAAGCATCAAAATGGAGATAAATGATTCATTACAATGTAAAATATAAAACTTAAATTTTCAGTATTATTATTACTATTATTATTATCATTATCATTATCACTATTATTATCATTATTATGATGTGTATTAATTTTATTATTACAGCAGTTTTATACAGCGCCCCTTCAAAGGTTATCTACTCGGAAACGCTCCCAGCCCAGGCTCGGTCAAACAGCGACAGGGCCATATACTAATTAATTAACTAATAATAGTAATAATTAATTAACTGATAATAATAATAAAATCAGAATTATTAGTTATTATAACTGTCATAATAATAATAATAATAATAATAAATCGAAAAAATCGTACAAACAGCCCACCGGGGACGACAATTAAAGAGTTAAAAATACCGATTTAAAATACACAGAACAACCGGTTGACTTACGTAATTCAGTCTCTGGTTTTACCAGTTGTGCACTGATATTATTAATTTTGCACTGGTCCCTTTTGACAGGTTAGTTCTCATACTCGACTTTTAGCACTGTAATGTTCAAGTTATTATTTTCTAGTCATTAACGGTTTTACAATAATAACAACAATAGCAATAATAATAACAACAACAAACAACAATATGATAAAAAAAACATACTAACAATAATACGGGTCTCGATAAAAAATAATAATAACAACTTCAACAACACTCGTAGATAAATAATATAGACGTGCGCTTTAATGTACACTATCCTTCTACACTAAGTGAGAACATTGAAAGCTCTTACAATCACTGATGCCTCCCCTATTATACTCAACGCTATCACTTGATAGAACCTGGGAATTCCAGATATGCTGTGATTGAAAGTAACTGTAGATGGTGCACAGTTAATCAATATACGCACTTGACATGCGCTTGACAAACTTGCGTAACATAAAATTATTATCAAGAGAAATGCGTGCAATATGAGCAACTGATAGACCCAGTGTCTGCTTATTATCAGTTCTCATGAAGACGTCACTCGTGTTTACATTAATTACACGCTGGCCTGTTGATCAAATACCTCGACTTGTAACCGGGTTCGAGTCTAAACTTGTTGTTGATATAAGTTTATTTAACGACGCATCCATAACGATGATGATATGCGTCAGACAAGAACGGTTATACAAGGTACATATTTACATTGTCGTTAAGTGCCTTTAAGTGTCTAGTTTTTAATGTTATATATGTAATATAATATTGTACAGTAGTGTTCACGCTAGGTTGTTCACTGTCTATTTACTGTAGTCCTAGATCTTCCGACCAGAAACTGCCCGCCACTTGTAGATGGTGTCCAAGTAGCTGTTTTGACCGAGTGCGGTGCTCAGTTCGTACGGCCAGTTTTTCCGTGCGCACATCCGGATGAGTTCGTCCTGGAGGCCCAGCTGGGCCGGGCACTCCAGCAGGAAGTGGCGCATGGTTTCCTGGACGTCACCGCACTCGTCGCAGTTCCCGGTCGGGTGGCGGCCCCACAGCTTCATCTGTGGGTTTAGTAGGCAGTGGCCCAGCCGGAGTCTGGTTATGGTGACTTCCTTACTCCGGTTGGGATCGTTATACTGTTTGGCCATCCTGACGTTTGGCTCCAGGGCTCGGTAGTGCGAGCCAGTGTCGGAGGTGGTCCATTCCGCTTGCCACTTCTCAAGGAAGTGGTCTTTGTACTTCGCTCGGGCTTCCTGGAGCTCGAGCGTCGTCGGGATGGCGATGATGTCGTTGTTTAACGCTCGCTTGCAGAGGGTGTCAGCGGTCTCGTTTCCCTCGATGCCGGTGTGTCCGGGGATCCAGACCAGGGTTGGGGTCGACTGGGTGCGTTGAGCGTATGCGTCCAGCACGTGAAGCAGTTCCGTGAGCTGCTGTGGTCTGGCAGCGGACTGCTCTCGCTCAACGCTCTGGATCGCGGCGAGGGAGTCGGAGAAGATGGCGAGATGGTGTGCATCTGCGCTGGCGGCCCATTCTACAGCCCTCTTTATGGCCTCCAGTTCGGCTGCCAGGACCGATGAGCCGTCGCTCATTCGGCAGCTTTCGTGATGGCCGTTAGAGGGCACGTAGAATGAGCACGACACCCTACCTGCTGCGTTCTTGGCTCCATCCATGGTTTGGGATCGCGTTGACCTTCGTGATGAGCTCCATCATCAACCGTTTGCGTCGTAGGTCGAGTGGCACTTCTCTGCATTCTACCTGGAGTGCAGTCAGACTCGTTCCTCGGAGCGCTCCAGAAGCGATACTCAGTGCCTTGTACTGGATTGTACTAAGCACCTTTTTCTGGTTTCTGGAGGCGCTGTCGTAGGCGACGCAGCCGTAGTCGATGACGGAGCGGATGAGAGCACGGTATATCATCAGGAGGGTGTCTTTCGATGCTCCCCAGTGCGAGCCCGCAATAGCGCGCATCAGGTTGAGGCGCGTTTTGCAGCGATCAGCGATGTAGCTGATGTGGTCGCACCAGGTGAGATGTCGATCAAAGATTACCCCCAGAAACTGTTGTTGTAGGTCAACGGAGTGGTCCCGAGCTTCAGCGGTCGGTGGGCTGCAGGTGTGCCGCAGCGGTGAAAATTCTACGGCAACCGTTTTTGTTGACGACACCTTGAAGCCCATCCGTCAAAGTACTTTTTCAGTTGGTCCAGATAGTTTTGGAGATGACGCCGATTCACTTCCGGTTTTGGGCCAGCTCTCCAGATGGCGCTGTCGTCCGCGTAGAGAGAAAGCCTTACGCCGTCCTGTGGCTCCGGTATGTCGTTCAACATGATGATGAAGAGCACAGGGCTGATGACACTGCCCTGTGGGGATCGGTTCTCCACGAGGAAGAGATCGGACAGCTCTGAGCCGACGCGGACACGGATGTGTCGGTCGGTCAGGAAGTCCCGGATCCAGTTGAACATTTGACCGGAGATGTTGTGCTGCTGTAGCTTCGACAGCAGCCCATCTGTCCACATTAGGTCGAAGGCCTTCTCTAAATCTACGAAGACGCCAGTGAGGCTGTACTTTGAATGAATGGCGCGTTGGATGTCGTCTTGAAGGCGGACGATGTGATCCTGGCAGCTTCGCAGTCTGCGGAAGCCCGACTGGTGCTTGTTGAAGCGGTGATTGGTTTCCATGTGCCAGGTCAGCCTGTCGGTCACTAACCGCTCCATCAGTTTGCAAAAGACGGATGTCAGTGCGATGGGACGGTAAGAGTTTCCGTCGTAGACTGGCTTTTGTGGCTTCTGGATAGGGACAACGATGGAGTTCTTCCAGCAGGCCGGAAGTCGTCCATGTTGCCAGACCGCGTTGTACAGCTCCAGCAAGGCTAGCAGACTTGGATGCGGAAGCTGGGCCAGGATCTCGAAGGTGATGGTGTCCTCTCCTGGACTCGTGTTCTTTCTACAGCGGAGTCTAAACTCAGACGGTTACTGTATATATAGTGGCGTTGGGATTGGCTAGTTCTTCTCTCGCAGTTGCTGTACCTCTAGGCTCTGTCATATGATCGTGCGGAGTTAACCCAGGACACTGACGTGTCAAAAATCATACGCAACTCTAGGCTGGGCTATTCAGGGTAGGCCTGGCTTCTGTACTGTTCCGCTAATTTGGCTGTTAGTGATCTGTATGGAACAGTGAAGGCCGTAGAACAGAAAAATCTCAAAAGAAGAACTCACGACTTCGCTTTTGTTGGCACTGTATAAAATTTGAGTTAACGATTACGAGTATACACCTTTTCTAGGTCGATTATACCCAGATATTTCTATATTTCGACAGTTTCACGCTTATTCCTCTCTCCAATTAATGTACTTGCCTCAGCTTCATTCAATACAATAATTATTGTTAGCTTCTTTAATCATATCCTCCTACATATTGGTCGTTGAAGCCGGATAGCCATCATGGGTCAAATGTAGACTGAAACGAAACTTGGAACGAAAGACAGTCTCGCTAGAGCGTTTTGAAAATGAGGAGGTTGGGAGTCCAGACAATGTACTTCGAAAATAATACTTAATCATAATGCACTAGAAAAGTAATACCTAGTCATAATGTACTAGAAAAATAATACTTAATCATAATGTACTAGGTACATAATACTTTACGGCAGATGTTATCCGAAGAGACGCCTTTAACACAGTTTCATTGTGTGGCCAAGGGCGATAAGAGAGATGTTTTTCTTGATGCCCTGCCTTGACTGGTCAGTAAAAAGCTTATCCAGCATTTTCTAAGACTCGAGTCCTCCTTCTTCTTTGGGGCACAACTCAATAGCTTCGTTGATGTGATTGTCATAATATTATCTGACCAGTAACGCGAATTGTCCTTTACTTTTGTAGGAGTAGAGCTTATATTTTGGGCATCATTTTTGATTGACAACATTCACACCCTGTTTACCACGCCAATTTTGAAACTCATAACTGGTGGCTTCCAATTTAGTAAAGAATCCATTATGGATCTTTAAAAATTAAGAAATCGCCGACCTTTCCGTTAATCGCTGACCCCTGTGTCAGCAAATATTGAGTGATTAAAACTTTTTACTGAATCAAAATCACAAAAACAGCAAATCAAACTATGCCAGTAGCAACTGTAACATATTAAGTTCTGGCATCAAAGGGCAACTCAACAGGGTCAAAAGCCCCGTTTTAGCCTGGATTACCCTGTCACTTGAGAAGTCAACGAACGGGTAGCCAGTTGAACGCAGGATCACATGCAACTTCATAATCAACAACAAAAAATCATTTAAAATCCCATGCAAAGAATCTAATCCGCGCAGTGCAATGAGATTAGTCACATGCCATAGAAACAATTAAGCCTGCGATGACTGCAGGTATTAAGTTTCTTTTGTACCTTAGAGAGACCGGGGGGGGGGTCTTGAATGAAGACCTGTGGGTGAGTATTTAAAACCATTTCGCATCGAGCATTTTATTAAAAACTGTATGACAGAATAGTCTTCACAGCATATGACAATTTTTATAGTTTGTAATGGCAGCCGGACAAGAATAAATCAAGTTGACACCCAATGATGTTGTATTGGTGTAGTCTAAATACATGCATTTTATAAACAGGCTTATAGAGTTGGCAAAACACAGTGGCATTCGAAGAATGCGCACTGCGCTTACATGATTATTTTCAAGTCGAAAAGCATATAATTACGACCCTAAGCTATTCTGAAATATGACACATAGGAGAATATTAAAAAATAATATAATCCTTGTACGGTGTACGTTGATACCCAGTGACAAATAGGTTAATGTACGCTGATATTTAAAAAAAATTTAATCGTCCCAGATGTATGTGCAGTATCCTCGCCCGATGTCGAACGTTTATCCGTATATATATATATATATATATAACGCACAGTGGCCGATCGGGTAGAGCGGTCAGCCCGTAACGCTCAGTGTGCGCTGAGCGAGCGGGTTCGACCCTCGTCCGGGGCGTCACTGTGTAGGGACCTTAAGCAAGTCCTTTGCGCACCAATGCTCTGCAGTACAACTGCAATTGCGCCGTCGAGGCGTGTGTGTGCACTTCTGAGCAAAAGATGATGGAAGAAGGGCAGTATCAAATTTCGGAAATAATAAGAATAATAATAATATATATAAGAACCATTAGACTTGGATGATGTTGCTGTACAATTGCCCAGTCATCAGTCTCCAGCTTCGAATTCAACATTAAAGCTAATTTACAAATTACGAAACTAGATGTAAGCTAATTGATGAAGCCAAGGGAAGAACTTTTGACATGAACGTTGAGTTTGTTATTATCTGTTCACGATTTGCTCGCTCAGAGAAGTATGATCGATCGAATACGTTAGGATCTTCAGTTAGCTAAGCACTGCAAAACTGATCAAAGATCGTGATTAAAACAACAGATGTCCTATCAATATTATCATATATCTTTTATATTAAGAACAATAGAGGTCTTAGCATAAATCGATTATATTAAGAACAATAGAGGTCTTAGCATAAATCAATTATATTAAGAACAATAGAGGTCTTAGCATAAATAGATTATATTAAGAACAATAGAGGTCTTAGCATAAATCGATTATATTAAGAACAATAGAGGTCTTAGCATAAATCGATTACATTAAGAACAATAGAGGTCCTAGCATAAATTGATTATGTCAAGAACAATATAGGTGTCCTAGCATAAATCGAGTATATTAAGAACGATATGGGACTTTTATGGGTCCTAGCATAAATTCATTATGTCAACAACAATATGGGTCCTATCATAAATTGATTGTGTTAAGACCAATTATGGTCCTAGCATAAATCGATTATATTAGGAAATAGAGAGGTCTTAACATAAGATAACCAGGTACAACACAGCAACTGATCTGTAATCTGTATGTAACAAGTAACAACTGCGTCCATAAAAATTTGCACAGCATCGACTGATGCTTCGGAACTGGCTCTCATGGCCGTGTGTTGGCTCGCAGATGGCCCTGTGATACATTGTAATTGGGAGCCTCACCAGAAACACTCCCGACCAAACGCAATGAAACCACACTGGGATAAAATAGTCTTCAAGCGCGTGTGAGAACGAGGAAAAGTCCATCTCTCTTCATCTGATTCCACAAGTATGAGGTGGAATCATACACCTACCTCAGTACTTCCAGGATAACCACATTTTACGACTAGTACAACACGGGCAACATGTCTAACCGATGGCGAAGGACTAATCCAAAAGCGTTGTTAAATAATTTACCTGTAACAAAAGGCTATTAGCGTGGCCATAACCTGCCAGCGCAAAAGTGTTTGACTGCAGAAAACATTTTGAGTTATATATTTCCACGAATATTGATTCTCTTTGGTTTAAGTGGCGCCCCTTTCGATATAATGAATACATCCCTACAGAATGAATATATCCCTACAGAATCTATCAGCAGGTCTCTGATTAAACATTGAATAGACAATTTCACTCACTCTTTCTGACGGCATTGTGTTGCCAATTGCTATGCAGCCTGATAAAAGAATGTTTACATGAAACAATGAACACTTTTACTAATTCTGTTTATCCACTTTTGATTACCGACCCAAAACCATCACAGCCACACCTCCACCTGTGTACCGAGATCGTGCTCTTTAGATATTCACCTGCAATGACTCACCTGACAATCGCAGCAGGAATGTCGCGGTTGACTGCACCGCAAACATATACGCGTAAATGGACCCGGCTGAAGACGTGTCTCAAAATCTCTGGTATAGATCTCCAGCCGGCAACTCACTAGGAGCTAAGAACCGCATTATGCTGAACGACTTGATTAACAGCAGAGATTTTCATTAGCAAAATCACGTACAGACATTCGACCATTCTTCATTTTAGCCACAGCTGAACGGGATAATACCTGAAGAATCTGCCACCCAGACCACTCAGGTGTTGCAAGAGAGAACCACTGGCATCACAGGTAGCCCATGACAGCTGCTGCAACCGCGCCGTGCATTCACCTCAACGTCGCAGCAGCATCGTCGCACTACAGGTGTGCGACCAGACCATGCCCATTGTTCTGACCCGTTCGAATACAACGCCCGTGCTAGACGCTGAGGACATCATGGCAACCGACGATAACTCCAGGACGTCAGACTGAATCACACCGCGCATTCCGATCGGCCATTGCGACAGACGGACGGGCGAACGACTGACCTAGTTCCGTGTATAAATCCGCCTATGGTGTGAGACCCGTATGGCCCGCTGTCCTATGTGCCAGCCCTGAACGCCGAATTATAATTATGTAACGCGAGGCTTGCCGCTGTTGTTACTCAGGGCTGATGCAGCATCCTATATGCCAGCATAGATACAGCATGACCCTAATATGGACAGAACCTTGTATATACACGCATATGATTAATATCTATTAATACATATATTTATGTGCATTGCGTTATAAATACTGTGTTAGATATTTCTAATAAGATAATCTTATATACTATGATATATATTTTATATATATATATGTATATATATATATATATATTATTCTCTGGGCTGAGTACAGCACATGACAGATGCGATAGCGTGTGCGCGCATGCGCTGTCCATGCCCACGTGACCAAGTCGATGGGTACAGCCGACCGATAACAGAAGAGGAAGAGCGAGAGGCAGAGACAGGAGCAGCAGCAGCTCAGGGAGGATTGGGATGCGGAGGAGAGAGAGAGAGAGAGAGAGAGAGAGAGAAAGAGAAAGAGAAAGAGAGAGCCAGACAGTGCGGCTCTGCTGAAAAACGATCGTTCGACAATTATCAATAATGATGATTACAGGTTTGGTCAGATATCGTTGTTTGGGGAAGTCGAGTCGTTATGGAAATAACCATGATTTATGGGTGACCATGGTTTATGGGTGACCATGGTTTATGGGTGAACATGGCTTATGGGTGACCATGAATTATGAGTAGGGTAACCATGGTTTATAGGTGACAATGGTCTACTGGCTATCACTATTTGGGTGAAAATGGTTTATTGTTGGCCAGGGTTATGGGTCACCATGTTTTATGGGTCACCATGGCTTGCGGGTGACCATGGTTCGTTGATAAATGTAGATGTGTACGTTGAAGTGTAGGTCCGTGTGCGGACCCTGCTAGCCAGTAGCCACATATTCGAATGAGTAGGCCTATTGTCAGTAGTAACTACATCGTTGATATGTGAAGCGGCAACAGAGTACAAGGAACGTGCGCTGTAGGCCTATTTTGCAGAGTGGTCAACCGGTTCAATTAACCCGACGGCGATGTCGAGGAAGCGGGGGACCCAACCGAGGTTCATGCCCGTCCATAAAACAATACGGTGAATGCGCAACCGCGTAGAGGACAGGCGATTTCGCCGAGTGCGGGGGCACCAAAATTCCAGTTATAAAAGAACAATAATGACGTTGACCACCCCATGAGTCTGAAAAAAGAGCAGATTAAGAAATCCTTAAATAATTATATTGCTTGTGAAATGGTCTCGTAACCAACACGCATAGAAGAAAGAAACTCAATAGATTGAGAAAGGACAAGTTGATCTGCAGGCAGATCATGAACAAAGGCCTGAACATCATCCGCGTAAAGGTGACCCACTGCGGAATGCTTATCAAAACGGAGAGGGATGTCAGCAGAGAACATGATATAAAAATATGAACCAAGCACGGAGCCCTGTGGAACGCATTTGTGCGTGTATGTGGGTCTGTGTACGAAATGCACAACCTGGCTGATATTTGAACCTTGACCGATAAAGCTAAGTTCGCACGTTGGCACAGACGAATTCATACATTTATAATGGACATTCCATACGGTCGGACTTATTAAATACGTGGGGCATACATACATCCATACATACATACATACGTACGTACGTAAATACATCCATACATACATACATACATATTTACATACACAGGTACGTACATACATACGTACATACATATAGGCATACATACGTTCGCACGTACGTACGTACGTACATAGATACATACATACATACATACATACATAAATATGCAGACATGTATACGGACGTACATTCAGGCATACATACAGACACACATCTGTATCTGCATATTTGCCAATTTCCTAATAGGAGACTCGTGATTAGTTCTGTGCCTTAGGCAATGAATCAGGCGAGTTATATATAGTTAATGAGACATGTCAAATTGCACAGGACTGCACGAAATATACTTATAAAATGATGACACAAATCGTTCTTCGATATGCATGCATCACTATATATCGACATGAGATATTTCTCTACTTCATCTGTCAGTATGTATGTAATTATCTCTCTGCATGCGATACCTCAGTTATAATTAAACGAAAAGTATTGATAGGTGTTTGTTGCGTGGGACCGTGGGTGTGCGAGGGTGTATTTGTATACAATTAGTAACTTCTATAGAGCCGATGAAAAACGCAAAGGGCATAACAATATGGCGCACCAAATCCAAGGCAAAAGCAGGTGAATATCCATATGAAGAGAGCCTACGAGTTAACATGCAGTTTGAAAGAGCGGAGAATCAACTGACGTAAGCCACTGATCACGAGTCAAAGAAACATACGCAGAGAGAGTGTTCCAACAGCGAGTTAAACAAACGAAAAAGCTAGGTCATTAACAACATTTCTTAGTTTTTAACTAATAGGTATGACCAGAGAAATACAATGAGATGACCACGTTCAATTATATTAATAGGCTATAGTATTGGGAATGAGGAATGATTGTTTAATATTGCGATCGACAAGAGTTCAAATTTTACTGAACAGGACAAAATAAACAATTATCGATTTACTGGAATTTACTTAAGACGTGGTCAGCTTGAATTAGTTTAATCTCTCATTTTTGAGACCCATGCAGTCAAAATGTCTAGGCATCGCTGAATGTTCTGAGAATAACAGATGTCTGGGGTGAACTTCCTTTTCATGTGAGACATCAACCGATTTCTATCTGCAATATATAATATATCGGCTACAGTATGTCCACAATATTCTTTTATTACCTCCTGTTGTGTTAGCCACTCACCAACTGCGGCTCGTGGGCATTCGAGCGACAAAGTAGATGATTTCGATACGTATGGGCTAAAGACCTCAACCATAACCACGGCCTTCTGTTAGTTAGCCTATCGAAGCGACGACACAGCCCCGCCATGGGACTATCACCGTTTGCAACTTTGAGGACTTCCTTATTGATTTTTGCTGGTCTCTATAGTATCCAGCCACAAGTTTCGCACTCAATTACCGTTGATCAAGCCGTCGCTCAGATCCTATCAAACGACCGTTTGAATCACTATGTTGTCGGTAGGGCAGAGGTGGCCGACTATGACATACACAGCGCATGTGCATCTTAAAATATTGTGTAGACCTATCACGCGTTGGCCGATGTTGATGTGCCTACTGGACCTATAGTAGGCCTATAGATCGCAGTCGTCACTACAAGCTTGTAATGCGCCACTAGCATGCTAAGCGCAGGGCAAGAGCTTACTAACGAAGTTCAGGGTCTCCGGCACTCTCAATTTTACATAGTAATGTAGTAATGTTACAAACATTTACTTGATCTTCAGGTAATGCAATGTAACGCAATAATTACGTGTAACGTAAATAAGCATCTGCATGCATATAGCGCTACATGAATCAGCAGCACTCTCAACGGGCGTCGCTACTTGGGCAAGGGAATAGGGAAATCTTAAGGCAAAACTGCGAAACTGGCAAGGTGAGAGAGTTGGTAATTCCAGGCGCAGGGACTGTTGTGGAAGACAGTTCCAAGCTGAAGGGTCAACATAGGCAAATCTCTTCGACTGGGCCGTAGCAGAGCGCATGCGCTGAACAACAAGAAGGGCGCTTGTGGAAGATCGCAGAGGCCCTTGCAGGTAAAGAGGACACCAAATTGCAGAACGCCTTTAGTTAGTCTAGTTGGTATGGGCCACCCGAACTAGGCAGTTGAGCGTAAATGAAATGAAATTGGATCTCATGTCATATCATCTTATATTGTATTGTTGTATACCGTGATGTTGTGTTATCTGCAGGGGCGTCCAGATGGGGGGGTGATTCCGGAGGCAAATGCCTGAAATTTCAGGTGAGGGATTATTTTTAGTCTCATGGGGGATATCTTGCCTTCCTGATACTGGGGATCGCAGGTTTACTCAGGGAGGATTGACGCTCCTGGTTATCTGTAATTTATTTAGTAATTTATTTGTAACAAGCGCAAAGACACACTGAAACACGAATCTGAGGCTCGGAGAGTCATCCGCCAGAAGAAGATGCACTTACCTAATCCTTGAAAGTAAAAAAGAAATAGCAGTGAAGATAGAGTGGCAGTCGATCCATTCCTCCGGAGCAGAGGCATGAAATGAACAAGTACCCTTTGTCCGTTCCCCTTCTTGATGATCGCAGGCAACGAGGAAGGACGTAAAGACTTAATAGAGTTGAATGGAGTAGGTATGCTGGTGCTATAGGTTCCTGTAGGTCTTAAAAGCCCATTTAAAATTTATTCTAGGTTATCAAGATCAATGCGACCATTAAAGAGATCTCGCTAAATTGTGCTTACCGATTTCGCCATTTTGTAAGCTACTCTCAGAATCGCAATGGTGAACTCCAAGTTTCTGAAGCGGAATTCGGCAGCTAAGCTTTTAGGCTTTTCACGAGCGCTACGTCGAGTCAGAAGGGTTGTCCTGAGCTGACGAGTAGCGAACTAGCGGTACGAGAAAGACCAGAGAAGACAGAGAGAGAATTGATCCGATCGTCTGTGCTCCTCAAGGCAGTTCCTACAATATACAGACCAGGTAAACTTGATCAAAACATGGTCGCTTTGCATCACTAGCCATGCGTTAAACTTCCATTCAGTGACCTGTATGCTGACGGACGATGCTGCATTGACAGATGAGTTTGGCTTGATTCTACGTTAAAATAGTCAGCAGAGTGAGTTTTGAAAGCATTTCTTTCACTAAAAATGACTCATAGGTAATTTTGGTGAATACTCTGCACAATGACAAATTGACAACCTATTTTATTAGGACTACATTTCATACGACATAACTGACGGTGCACATGAAAAACGCACTATTTTAACAGACTTGTAATTTCAACTATTTATTGGTCTATTTAACTGGCTGGGTTTCTTTGTGTCCGCCCCTCAGTCCGTCTGTCTGCAAGTCTGTATGCCTTTCTGTCTGCCTGTCTGTGTGGGTGTTAGTTTGTTCATCTGTACGGCTATCCTTCTGTCTATCTGCCTGTTAGTCCGTCAATTTCTCTGTGTGTCTTTCTGTCGGTCTGCATGTATGTCTATCCATCTATTTCTCTCTCTTCCTGTATGTCTGTCTATGTGTCTGTCTATTTGTATGCCTGTCTGTCTCTCTGTCTGTCTATTGGTCTGTCTGTCTAAACTATTGAGGCCAGATTCACTTAACCTCCATACACTTTGCATAGACACTGGACCACGAAAATCATTTCGTGGACTTTACACATGACGAGATGCAAACTCAAGTAATTCGCAGAAGAGGAGGTTATATTATAGTTTATAACGACACAGCTCAAGCCCTTAATCGATCTACCAGAGGGGCGTCGGATTCAATTACAGTAAAACGAAACCAGAGCAGTTCCTTTAGAGCAGTCCCCCGAGAGGAATCTACAGCTATAAAGTCCCAGCGACTTCGTTTTCTCAGCCTCGGCGTATGAGGGAGGGTGGCCACCAATCATCACCCTCGCCGTCTCATTTTCCCACCTGCAGTTTAGGGTTAGGCGGCGTAGTTGGAGCAGAAATCTCGAAGCAAATCTCTGCCTTGGCTAAGATCTGAATCCCATCCTCTAGATTGTCAGTCCAGCGCGCTAACCACTGCACAATCGCGCAACCACTTATATAAGAACTTACTCAGTGGGTAATATGGGTAGGGATACACTGTGCTGAGATCGCGCACAGAATTGACAAGTTAATAACTACCGTCTAGTCGATCGTGGTTGGAAGCCACTATGCTAAGTCTCTCTGTAACTTCAAAAGCTATAGTTCTATGGTTCCATACGTATTTGCTCAATATGAATTAAGCTGCGCTATATAAATTTGCGAATACAATTCAAAACTCTTAACAAAAGCATTCCTTCTTATAAATAAAATGTACGGCAATTTTTTCATTCTATGACTACCATTGTTACTATTATTATTATTACTACTACTATTAGTATTTTATTAATATTATTATTATTATTATTACCATCATCATCATCGTCATCGTCGTCATCGTCATTGTCATCTTAGTCGTCATCGTCGTCATCATTATCATCAATCAGCATTCAGTTGTAGAATGAGCCCCATTATCTACGAGTTGGGAATCAGTGGAAACATCGGAGGGCGAGGAAGGGGCCTGGCCAACCTCATATGCCAAGAGTAAGAAAATGAAGACGCATACATCATTTATACGGCAGCCTCTCAGGTTAGCTTAGGGATCTGCGCCTCCTCCTCCTCCTCCCACTCCTCATTTCGTAACATAATCTGCAGTGAACGAAATGTTTTATGGAAATAAAGGCCACGGCTTGACGAATGTCAAGGAAACACTATTTTAGGTAAAAGGACTTAAATATGTATTCTGGATGATCTTAATCTATGACTCGGTGATGTTCCAAAATCGATGGCCAGAGACTTGGAGACATCTGAACATAGACTTGTACAATTTTAACTTTGCTCGTGTGCAATTCTATCGCAGATAATTCATCGTACAGACTGTACATAATAATCGATGTCAATTAAGTAGAGTTGCTAGCGACGAAATTGATGCACACAATTACATCAAGACGTTTCAAAGACACGAGGAAATTGATCGCAACTGCGCAGGCCACCTGCATTTTTAACGGAATTTTTATATGGATTTTTGAATTGATAACAGTCAGACAGTGCAACATCTGTTCAATTGTGGCTGGAATTTGAAATAATGACGCAATTTGTGAATCCATCTATCATGCTCAGTAAAAGTGAGTATATACTTTATTGAACCTCCTGCAAAAGCAATACTGGAGTATCATATATTAGTGACCAAAGAATGTAATCATTTATTATCATAAAGCAATCCTAAATGATCCAGTCAACAGGGCGACAAAAACTGTAACGAAACTTGAAAGCATGAGGTCCTGTAAATGACTTTGAAACAGAAATTATCGTAAATAGCAGTGGCTTCATCGGTATACCGTGATTTTCAGATTCTGTATATCTTTGCGCTCGCACTGGAACTTGCAATAGATTAAAATATATATATATTTATAAACACGACAATACAAACATAATAAAAAAAATTGAAAATCTTGCTACACTATACAAAACAAATAAAAACAATAAAAACAACTGAAAACATTACTACACAATAAATCACTATACATAGCAAAACAATAGAAAGTAATTATGCCACTTCACCTTACACTCTGTGACCTACCCAGCGTTCTTCATCTTCTGACACTCATAAATGACTGACTCTGTCAGTAAAAACTGGTCTGTTCGTGGACATTGATTGACATTTACAACGTTCAACAGTTTACCACTTGGTTCGGTCGGAGAACGCTTCTTAGTATGGACATGGAAGAGAGCAGGGCTGTTAACGATACTGGAAAAAAGTATTGCAATAGCAATACCAATACTTCCTAATTAAAAGTATCGCGATACCAATATCAATACTTATTCAGAAAAGTATTGCAATACCAATACTATAATAACGATAACGATAATTTTATTGTAACAAGACCAAATCAATTGACTCAATGACTTGTAACATAATAAACATATAAAATAGGAAATTAATAATCATCGATTAATGGTAAGTTACAAGGGAAGGCTCTAAGGCATATCCTTCCACTGACAGGACCACCCATAGCAGCATGATATACAATAGCATAGTTCCAATGAGCGCATATTATATGATGGAACGAGTAGATGTTAAATTATACAGTCATACGAGTTAACTAATCTTAAATAAGCTTACTAGGCTGTGCCTCTTATATTGCCACAATTGATGAGCGAAGAGAATTCTAGTTATTTCCAGCTGAGAGTGTCGCGTAATAAGATGGATTTTAGCTTAAGCTTAAAGGACAGTAGCGTGGGCTTTAGTTGGACAATGGGAGGAATTTGATTCCAAATCTTGGGTCCTGTACATTTAGTGGAATACCAATACCAATACTTTTACCAATACTTTTCAATATGCTTGCTTAATTCGTTCTTAGTATAAATTATAATTCATGCACCGATAATTATAGAAATTTTCCCAAGGAATCGCTTGGGCAAGGAATCTAGATAGGAGGATGGTTAGGGTTCTCGTCAAATTTCCGTGTACACGCTTTTCTTTTAAACACTGTTGTCTCCCAAATCTAACGGCATTTTTTTGTATTTTGATGACATACCAGGTAGTCATTCGTAAAGGTTGATGAATCAGCCAGTTATTCTGAAAGGATCTAAAATTTCTGGCTTCTGAATATCGCCCAATAACTGTTGACACGAAGGAACATGGGAACTTTCCAGTCCTATGCATATATTATTGATCCTTGGGTCAATCAGAATGTCTTTGAAGTAGGCAGTAGCCTTCATGCAAGCTGTTCGAACACAGTGCAACACTATGGACTCGAATCTGTCTGGTGAAAGCTTGCAATGATATTTGGAGGCATGGCACCATATCATAGATAAGAGCAAACAACCTCTGAGTTCTACCCTGGAGAGAGAGGTATTCCTAACGCCGCAACAATGTATTAGATTACTTTAGCCACATTGGTGATGACATTTATTTATTGGCGAAATACGCCAGTTGGTACACCGCAGCCGATTACATGAGTCAGATTTGGTAATCGGTTGAGTTGTTCCAACTAATGTATTTTTCTAATAAACGAATATTGTCAGCAATGTGGCTTAGGGGTAGTTCAATACTATGAACACAAAATCATGTTGAAACAGACTTGCCTTCTCCAACCTGGGTGTTCCGAGGCAGTAAAAAAACGCGAAGTGTTTTGCAACGTCACATTGTATAAATCAGGATATCGTGATACTAGTGCTCCGTGTAATAGCTCATCAGCAGAGTCGTGCGTTGCTCTACATGTGACCAAATCAACTTGCAAATGCCTCTACGTTGGCACAGAGCCTAGACTGGACAAATCGAAGCGTAGCGGAGCCTTGGTACGTCCACCTATGCATCAGGCATTGGCTCTGAATAAAATCTATTATTATTGCAACAAAGAGCACCCACCCACCCTCTGTTTCATTCACAATGCTAGTCTTTCAGAATAATACGCTCACCTGAGCGATGCTTTACATAGCTGCAGCTGACGCGAGTCGAATCGACAAAACCCAATTCCCTTGTTTCATATAAGCACTGCAACCCGTGCTGTTTCTCCTGTATATTTGAGCAAAGAGCCACTCGACTGTTATACTGTTTAAAAGATAAGAGACATGTAGGAGTATGTATATGCTTCTGTGCATACAAGTACACCTAAATATTAAAGTTAATTCATGCACCAATTTTTTAAAGAATTGCGTTGAGCTAATTTTGACGTGCAACCGCTGGTGACCTTCTCTACTCGTAATGAACTCTGAGTAACCGGAATGTTTTGATAACAGTTACTGGCTCGGATTCGAATGAATCAAATCTGTTCCTGTTACAGATTGATATTCCCAGATCATTTAATTAGCCGTCTTCTCAAGACTTGACTTCTCATTTAAGCCGCGTGATAATCTCGGGTTCAACCGAGAGCTTGGGGCTCAAAGTTCAAATCTTCGCCAAGGCAGAAATTGTTTCGAGATTTCTGCTTCACCGCCGTTATATGGTATATACATACATAAAAATATATATTGAGTTCACTGACGAGACTAAGAAAATGATGTCGCTAACTATTCACACCACTTTAGGTTAGCCGTATCTGAGCCGTATCAGAGCAATTTCTTTGATATTTGTCGTATGTATGTAGCAACCTCGCTGGATTAGATAAAGACTTGCAAACATACCTGCGCACAATCGTACATACATACATACATACATACATACATACATACATACATACATACATACATACATGCATACATACATACATATATACATACATACATACATACATGCACACATACATATATACATACATACATACATACATGCACACATACAGACATGCATGCATACATACATGCACACATACATACATACATACATACATACATACATACATACATACATACATACATAAATACATGTATGTACTTCGTATCCTGTCGTATACGATTATTTATACATCACTTCAAATAGCGTTAGCCATTCAAGCGGTCTCAGAGAGTCAGCCCCGAGGAAGTAAGTCCTCAGGCAACAATAAAATGATGATTTGACCCCGACTTAAATCTTACTAAAGATTGCCATTTGAGGGCCAACTATGGCAAAAGCACGGCGTTGAGTCACGGCAGTCCTTGCCTGAGAAACTTTTACTTCAAGTCGATCCACAGAGAACGCGAAGAAACAGCAGACGTCGGTTTGCGCATTAAGTCGCAAAGATAATTATTATTCACTAGCTGTAGACCCAGTTGAGTTTTTTGGACAATGAGCGGCACCTTTACTTGGAAACGACTCATCCGAGGGACAGAAAGAAGCAGTGTTGGGCACGAAACCAAAACCTCGAGACCAAGACCGAGAGGTCCAAGACCAAGACCAAGACCGGGTTGTTCGAGACCAAGACCAAGACCGATGCCCTTTTTTATAAACAATTCAATTTATTAAGACGCTAAAACGGAATACCACGCATAAAACTGAAGAATACTAATCTTAATAATGGTCCATAAGTTTTGCCGGCCAGTCTGAACTTTTTCGGGTTCAACCCTTGGCTTCGGCCTGAGAATATCGTACTATAAATTACAATAGTTAAATACTTTTCGACATCTGAGCAAGTAGATTAACGTTCCGTTTGAATGATGTAGGCCTACTAGTACTCGGAATTGTAGGTTAATAGTGACTACACATGGCCGACCAAATAATATTAGATTGATCCATAAACCTTGAAATTCTTGAAAGCAAATTAATGCTTCCGGCTGGTTCCGTTGCAAATGCATTTTTTTGCCCACAATAACATGTTTATATATGGATGGTCTAAACACCGGTATCTTTAATGGAAACTGATGGACAAATGTCAAAGAAATTGCTCTGATACGGTCCAGATGCGGCTAACCTAAAACGGAGACCAATCCCAAGACCTTTCCTCTAAGACCAAGACCAAGACCGACGCAACCGTGACCAAGACCGATGACCCGAGACCAAGACAAACACCAAGACCGCAGTTTTCCGGTCACGA
This sequence comes from Bimastos eiseni, assembly GCA_959347315.1. NCBI lineage: Eukaryota > Metazoa > Annelida > Clitellata > Crassiclitellata > Lumbricidae > Bimastos > Bimastos eiseni. The sequence continues at coordinate 12,241,185 of OY365816.1, read as the reverse complement.
GGCAGTCTCGAGACCACATCCCTGGCGGGAAGTCAATATATGTATTTATGTATTTTTATATATTTCTGTTTGCCTGCATACACATTTATATGTGTATTCATGATTTAAGCGAGGTAAGTCCACAATAGGCTGATGTACTGATCTGTGAGCTTGTGGTAATCACTGCATGGAAAGTGGATGAGGTAATCAGTTGTTTAAGCGGAAATTTAATGGGCAATTTTTTTTGCGTATTTTAGTATTGAACGTTGCGAACTTGCAGTGTTACAATACGCATACTATGCAATAAAAGCACGGGGTAATATGAACACTATCAGCACTGCGCAATAAGATCACTGAGCAATAGGAGCAATATGAGCACTGGTCAATATGAGCATTGAGAAATAAGAGCACTGAGCAATAAGAGCACTGAGCAATAAGAGCACTGAGCAATAAGAGGCCGGGGCAATATGAGCACTGGGTAATAAGAATACTGGGCAATAGTGCTAGTAGACAAGTGCCGATAACGATCCAGACTTCCGATAATTTTGCAAAGATAATTCCTCCAGCCCGAATACAACTGTGGCGATTGCTACAATTGCCGCGTCAAAGCCAAACGACGACGACCTACTTCAAACATAATAGATAGAAATAATTGCTTATAGTTGCAGACATTTCTCTCTTTATAACTCTGTAATTTCTGCAAAATATGTCCAATGATTTATGTTTGTATAATTATGTGCGTTTATATGCATATTTAATTGCGAATGTGTGCATATTCTGTTTCCTCTTGCTTGTCTTCATCTACGTGTGAGCATTTTTACACGCATGTAGTCTTTATAACATATAAAAAAACAAATATTGATGACTTTCGACGGCTCACCAGGAAACGTGAAATAAGTCATCTGAATGAGCTCGAATAATTTGGAAAAGTGATCGAACATTGATATTATTATAGCGTAAGATTGCATACCGGACTGAGTCAAGAGAGAAACAGTCCGTACGATTGTAGGTTTGATTGCTATCGTATCTGAGAATTATACATTTAATTTATATGTCAGTAGTTTTCAGCTACAAAAATGAAGTCTCTAAAGAGATAAAGAATCCCGCCAAGGAGATATATTCATATATCAATCAAAGTTTATTTGGCAAGAGTTTAATAAAGAATTGCGCGAGCCTTGGCTGGAAGCACCTTAGATATTCTTGAAACTATTCCGGCACTTCTAGCAATTTTTAGCGATATTGCAGATATGTGATCAGTCCACGATAAGTGCTGATCTACAATCATTCCTAAATATTTCGAGGAAGAAACCTGGATAATTAGTGTTCCCATGATATTTTTAGTTGGCGAATGTGCTGGTGGAGGCTTTCTGTAAGATCTAAACATTATAAGATTGGTTTTGTCTAGGTTAATGGTTAATCACTGGCACCAAACCATTCTGCTACCTTATCTAGTTCATTATTTGTCTGGTTAGTCAAGGTTTCAATGCAGGAATACGAATTAAATAGATTGGTATCATCAGCAAAAAGTAAAGCAAATAAAGTAGGAGCGACATTTGGAAGGTCATTAATATAAAAGATGAATAATAATGACCCCCGGATAAAACCTTGGGAACCCCAAAGTTATTGATCAATAGAGTAGAGGAAGTATTATTACAGCCCACTAACTGTTGTCTAGCAGACAAGTAGGCTAACTACAAAACCTGTTTAGTTGTGTGCTTCGAATCTCGCATATGAATATTTTGCTTAGGAGAATATCATGGTTTTTTTAGTGTCGAAGGCATTAGCTAAGTCCAAGAAGATTCCAGTTGAATATCAGTTATTATATATGGCAGTTGATATTATATCCCGCATGTTAAGTAAAGGCATGAAAGTTGAGTGACCAGAGCGAAACCCATACTGGGCAGCATATAAAGTGTCCGATTTCGCAATGAAATTATTAAGGCGTTCATACATTGCTTTTTCTTATAATTTTGAGAATATTGGCAGAACTGAGACTGGTCTGTAATTTGATGCAATATCTATCTCTTTGGCCTTTCTTAAAGATTGGGACAACTTTCGCAATTTGTAAGGCTTCTGGAAAGGTACCACGTCTAAATGAACAATTTATGAGTTCTGCCAAAATGAGAGCCATGACGGATGAGCTTGTAGGAATTGAGTGATCTATATCCCCCACAAAACTCCTAGATTTGGAATGGTTGAGACTCTTTCCCAGCAGTATCAATTCATTCGAGGATATTTCAGTCAGTTCAAACGATTCATATCTGGAGGGAGCCATAATTTATAGTTTCTATGGGTGAGGTAAATTCCGGTATTAGTGAAGCCAGTGAGTGCGCTATATTGGTAAAATAATGATTACATTCTACAGCAATTTGATTCGGGTCGTTGGCTGATACACTGTCTATTTTTAGCGATTTAACATTTATGTGCTCGGGGTCAAGTCCGTTGTCCAGCATATATACATACAGTTATTTATTATATGCATACACACATACATACATCCGTCCATACAAACATGTATAGTTGTATACACACGCATGACTAATAACATTTGTAATTATCTGTGAAAATTCATACATAGATAACAGACACGAAATAAACTGTAAGCGCGGCTTCTCAGTCTCTGCATCGTTCGATAGGTGGCATGATGACTTCAACTTGTTACCAGATTAAGCAATGTCAGCGGCTTTGAGAGACATGGTCCGCACGGCCCATATATGTTCCGATTGCTAAGAATCATGGTTATTATAGAAATAATCGTCGTTGAAGCACAGGGAACATTTCTGCTGCGGCAGTCCTGCCCATGGGGACCTGACGGTTCTTCGATCCCAAAGAGGATGTTTAGTAGGTATTTTTGATGTATTATATGGATAGCGTAATGGGCGCCTTGCAAGGCGGACGACAGTAAAACACGACCCCTGTAATAAATTGTCATAATTCGTTCGTACTGTACTTGTAATCCTACTGCTGTTGTTGTGAGTTTGAAATTAAACACGCTGTCGGTGTTGCTGTTATTATTGTTAATATTATTATTATTATTATTATTACTACTACTACTCCTTTCATTGCTACTACTACTACTACTACTGCTGCTGCTGCTACTAATATTATTATTAATACTACTTTTAACTTTCAGCTTTTACATTCATATTTATTCAGTTTACATAATAATGACGTGAACATTATTATAATTATTATTATTACTATTGTTATTATTATCATTATTAGTTTTATTATTATTATTATTAATTTTATTATTAATTTTATTATTTTTATTATTATTTTTAATTTTATTATTATTATTATTATTATTATTAATGTGCTGTTATCCCCGATGAGCGGTCGATGAGTTTCGTTGTTGGTGTCAACAGCAACATACGATTGATTGGTTTTAGCTGTTAGGGAAATGCCTCGGAGATAAAACCTAACGACGAAATTATAATGGGAAAGAGAATGATTTGTGTAACGACCATGGTTTTTCATATCAATGGAGTAATAGGCAATACCTTAATGACAATGTTATATGACAGCATTCTAATAAGGCCAGTTGCTTCAACTCCGATTCCGATACAAAACACGTCTTGAAGCTGATAATGACACGACATATTACAATCATTATGTATCGTTCTAATGAAATCGGTCACATAGGCCATGTTCGGTCACGAGTAAAGTCAATCGGTCAAGCAATCAACACGGAGTGGTGTTCGCAACTCCACTTTATTGTTGGCATACTCTCCGATATTGAGTCCGGGTTACAACGATTTATGAACGAGTTTTTGGCAAAGCAATCTAGGTGGTCTCATCATCGCAGTTTTCCAAATGGCTTTGACCTGGGACTAATATGGGAGGGATATGAAGCCGCAACATGACAGCCAATCAGTGATCGCCTTTTTTCATACATTACGGGCGATGTATGTGATAGATTATGCGATGAATAAAGTGACATCCAGGATAACTTAAAACGTAATATCACCGAAGAGTTCATCTAAATTTATGCTAATCCAGTCAAATAATCTTCCTTTGAAAGCATCCTTTTTTAAACTTTTACATGTTAGGTCGTTTTATTTTGTTAACAAAAATAAAATCAACTTCCGATTTATCCTGCGAAAGTCCCAGATGTTGTCATGCACATATTCTAGGTCAATGACCCAGTTTTCGTCAGCTGCATATCGCTTCCATATTAGTTTCAGCTCTGACCAATCATTTGCACAGAATTTCATGACTGAGATATTCGACAAACACAGCGCTTTTCATAGATTTTGAAGCATTTCCGGATATAGTTTGATAGAAAGGGCACAATGACAATGTTGATGATAATGCAGGTGATAGCCTTAATAGTACCGCTCACGGAAATGTTAAAAAGCAATATTAATGCTACTTTGAATACTTTGGCGGTATGTAACGATGATTGTAACGTCAATGTTATATTTATTAATTAAATTGGAGGATTTACATAGCGCCACTTCCAGAACATCTACCCAATCGCGCTCCCGACCCAAACACCGGCTGCATCGGAGCATTGACAATGTTGATGATGATGCTGGCGGTAGTGTTTAGCGCTATTTTCAGACACCATAAGACTTTTAAAGACGATCAAATCATTAATTCGCCCCCTCCGAAAAGCCAGGTTGGTGGCCTAAGTGCTCCCGAGACTGATGTTATTTGTTCGATATAGTCTTTCGTGGTTGGTTGGGCGAAACAATTGATTTTTATGATTTTCAATAATTAACGAACTCGTTTGGCCAAGAATTTCTTGTTTGCTTTCAAGGATTCTGCGTTGCGCTATACCTCTGGAACGCTGCCATTCGATTGATGGCAAACAGTTGAATCCGATGTGCGTGCCAAAGCTTCACTGGCCAAATATCTCCATGTAATCACCTGTTTGTTGAGGTGTTATGACGCGCTCTGCAGCCATGGCAACCTTTGGGCTCGTTCCATCGCTGTGCCAGTGCATCTTAGTATTGAGATAGTCTTTTGGACGCTGGCGGTCTATGTAACTTGGGCAATTTATCTGCAGAAATATGCGTTAGCATTGAGTGCAGTTGGAATCAACGTTTCATAATACGATTCTGAAAACTGGCGAATGAACGACCTAGGAAAAAATAATCAGCAACGCCTGTGAGAGTTAGCCAGATAGGAGAGTCATGAGTCAAGGTGTAGTGGGTCATCCGCTGTTCTATAATAACCTGCGGGGTCAAACGCTCATTAGTGGTTAGAGACATCGATATAGCATACCAGAGCGTGACTGACAAAACACTCATGTCGTGGTCTACTCGTTACGCAATTCATAACGACTTAAACTCACGAACTCGTGGTTTTCAAATAATTAGTTAATCGTGTATTTAAATCGCAGCATAGAAGTCATTTGGAAAGTGTTTCGATAAAAAAATCGACGTTGTCTGTTTTTTCATCACTCGCATATTGCGTGACGCTTTGGCGTAGATAGCCTAGTCTCAGTCCAAGACCGTCAGTGATAGCCTAGTAACCGACAACCAGAAGGAAGCAACTACTTCTCAATGCGGTGATACACGAAAAGTTTAGAAGAATCTGACTGAGCAAATTTCTACTGAAGAAAGGATAAGTAAGACAATACCGCTCTCCGACTGCGAAAGATCGCGAACAACCGTGTGGTGTAGCCTACATAGGTAGTTGGTGAGTCAGAGAAAACGTCTTGCATGCAATAGCAACGATATTCGCTATCTGTCCTGTGTTATAATAGATTCGAGCTTGTAAAGATATTGAAACTGATCCTAACAGATCCAGTAAATCGAAGCTAGGATAGCGAGTATCCAGCTTATTTAATAATGTGCACATATTCGAATATAACGGTAAGCTTAATTATTTGTGCAGAAAACAATATCTAGACTAGTGAATAAAGCCGCTTATGAAGTCGTATAAACTGTATACCCAGTCCCTGTTGCATAAGATTTTGTGACTTTTTGTGATTTTAAGATTTTGTAAGATTGTGACAGGCATTTCATTTGATCAAAATATCGTTAGATATTTTAGTTAAATCCTATTCTTAGTGAAACAGGCTGTAAGATTGATGACAATACATTTTTGATTCTTAACTGGAATTATTTTGACTGCACTATAACGTGGCGAAAATAGCTTTGAACAACAATGATTGGAACAGACCTTACTCCATAATCCCTAGCTAAAATTGTTGTAACTGAAACATTCGCATTTTGATAAGCATTTCTACCTCCAGAATTAGCACTACGATAAATGAAGTGACCATAAAGCAATTGGATGGAGATCAACGCTCGAGAATAAGCTGACGCCCTGCGCTTTACTGGAGCGCCTAAGAAGTTTGAAGCTTGCGATTACAACTAGAGATATTCCCTGGATTGAAAATGGATATTTCCGGAGAGCAGCGCAACCGAGTGATGGCCTCCATCGATACGGGACCTGCGAAGCGAATGAAGATCTTCATAAACGGTGACAGTAGATTTCTTGGCAAAAATGTCGTCTGCAACCGGAGAGCTATTAGAACGTGGGACTCGTTTCTGCAAAACGTCACCCAAGACCTTGGAAACCGACAGGCGGTCCGTAGCATCTGTACCCCCATCGGGGGAACACAGGTTCGATCCCTCGAAGAGCTACAGGATCGTTCCAACTACGTCGCTATGGGCAACGGACCTTTCAAGGAGATTGGGTGAGTTAAAAGATTATTTGAAACAATACTACAGCAGCACAATATCGTAAATTCAATATTTTTTACTCAATTTTAATTAACTCGATATAAGAGTCGAATGTTGAGAACACAGAGGAAAATTTTAAGAAACAGGTTCATAATCAAATGTGACATTGTATCACATCAAGTCACATGACCTCAACCTTCTAATGAGCTTAATTGGTTATTCTTGATTATTTTGTCTACATTATTTTCCACATTTCTGTTGTCTGCTGCTTCTTCTTCTCCTTCTTCTTCTTCCTCTTCTTGTTCTTCTTCTTCTTTCTCTTCTTTTTCACACTGCCTATTTCTCTTTTCTTTCTCTTCTCCTTTATCATCTTCCTCTCCTTATTCTGCTCCCACTACTACTACTACTAGGCCTATCTCTACTCCACCCACTACTTCACTTACTACTACTACTACTTCCACCACTACTACTTTCAACACTTCCACTTCCACTACTACTTTCCCTACTGCTACTACTACTACTTCCAAACTACTATTGCTACTACTATTACTACTGCCGCCCCTCAATTATTATTATTATTGTTATTATTAATATTTTAAAATTATTAGTATTATTGCTATTATAATTTCCATTATCATTATAATTATTAGGCCCTATTGTTATTATTATTTTTATTATTTTTTAATTGTTTCAACAATTTCAGATACTTGAACTTGCATCACAGACAGCAACCGAAATTCTGCTGGTCACCGCGACTACCTGTTAAGCAATTCCACGAAGACGTGAGTAGAAATAAGTAACAAAAACCTTGGAACCTGATTTCCTCCATAATTGCAGTCACTGATAGGCCTACATTCGGCGCAGGATAAAGAAAGAGGCTAACCATATGTTCTTGAACTAAACACATATCCCGAGACAACCACTTCATCTGAGACTAAATTTCTTAGGCTAAATACTCACTACACCCTCTGGTGGCTAACCTTGGAAATCTGTCCCGTTGCTTGAAAACTTGAAGTGGTAGAACTTCGCAGACATATGATATAGCGCGTGTAATCGTGTATGTATGTGTGATTGCGCGTGCCGTGTATACATGTATATATATGCGTGTGTATGTATATATATATGCATATAATGTATGCATGTATGGGATTGTATGGAGTGGATATATGCATGTATGCATGTATAATATATATGCGTTTATGGTGTCATCTAAGCATTATGCATGTAATTGTGCACATAAGTATATATGCGTATAATACGCCGTGTACGCATACTGTACATAATTTATATGCTCTGTATGTATGTAGATTGGCATGAAAATATGCATGAGAGACGGATAGTACGGGTTCGAGTCTCATCTGAAGCGATTACTGTGTTGTCCCTCAATCATGATAGCTACGCGACATCGCTTGATGCTTAGTGATCAGACAGTTAAGTTGGATAATTGCATACATGTAGTATATAGAATAGTATTGTTGCAGCGTAAATCATCATTAGCGTTATCAATAGGATTTTTAATTTGATTGCGTTATTATGGTTCCTTGTTACTCTTATTGTTGTTGTTACGCGTTGTAGGACAGATATACGGATAGAAGTCGAAACAACGTGAATGGGAAACTAAGAGATATCCCGTTTGACGCTATGAACATCTTGTAAGGACATAATTTTATTTTTATTATTTTATTTAAGTAAATTCAAAAGGAAATATGACTGTGTTGTTTGAAAGCCACTGTGAAACAGTTACTATTTCTCTCTCAGAGCCTGAAAGGTATCTTGACCTTACACGATTATGGTAATTATGTTCATTACAGTAACGACGACGACAACATCGACGATGATGATGTTGATGTTGATGCAGATGTTGATGATGATGATGACGACGATGACGATTACGATGATGATGATGATGATGATGATAGACAATACAAAATGACTATTGACGATGAGCATGTTTTTTTAAAAGCGTCTATGCCAACGGTCAGCCTTTGGATCCGGCTCGACGGGTGAATATCCCTCGCCGGGTGATGGGCAGCTGGGAGGCGGTCCTTGAAGAAATCAATCAACGAGTTCCACTGATTGGAACGTCAACAAAAAGGTAACTGACGACTCAGCTTCAGAATCATCCTTCCAGAACTCATCACCGTTATCATGTTCATCATTCGCTCCACCAAATCTTCTTCCTCATCATCCGCTCCATCAACCATTCTCCTGTCTCCTACTCTTGTCACTGCTTGCTTCCAGCTCTCCAAACGTTCTATTTAACACACTTCACTTGACCCTGGAACGTTCTTCCTCTGAATACCACAGGATCAGTTACCCCGCATATATATATCGCCCTCCACCCAACATGCACTGCATCAGGTTCTCAACTTATCCTCTTTTTATCCCCGCATGGGAGTCCCACTCATATTTGAAGCTCCGACTCTTCAAGAATTCCCCAACCCTAATCCATCCGAGTTTTAAACAATACAGCATGTTACAAAGCAATAGGCCTACCTAAAAGAGAAACTAAATGATATTACGCGTGGTTTAGATGTGGTTACCGTCTTAAATTTACAAATAATCTTATAAACACTGAATTCCACTGATGAGTTTTACATTGAGGAGGTTGCGATCTTTAACTGTTTGATAACTAGGGTTGGGTAATTGAGATTTTGTGACCAGTCAATTAGAATTAGCGTAAATGCGAATTGCATAATTAGGATTATAATTAAAGAATTATACTATTAATTAATTGAAATCACGATTAGTTGTTGACGTAGAAAATTAATGTGCTATGTAAGTCTCGCATTCAAATTTTTTCAATAATGATGATTATATGTCAGTTCTGTATTGTATTGCATCTATAAATTTATATACTGCCTCGAGCAGTGCATACCAATGGGCTGTGGTCGTCAATCAAAATTCAACGTTATCTGTTACTGGAATCTATTCATAGGGGATAAGCATCATAGCGTTGCACTACGCAACTAATATGAGTTTTAAAGCAATATCAATATTTGAAAGTCTTATCTCGGAACCACCAGAAGAAATCACCTGCACAGGTGTTTTAATTGCGCTATGAGAATTTAACCAAGCAAATTATGAAGCAAATATCGATTGGTCTGAGACGAATTTAAATTAGAATCCAAATTGTGTGTTACATATTGATTAGAGTTAGACGTTGCTATTATGCTAATTAAGTGGTTTATAAATTAGCTTCTGATTAATTGGTTACAAATCACTGCAAGTTAAAATTACAATTGCACTCGCTTTCCGATGACACTGCGCCCATTGTAGTTTGTACACGTTGGAAGGATTCTTGATCAACCATCCCGAATTCCTGGAAAACGGCACGTCTTACGTGGCTGTCGGGACAGAGAATGGTGGCTTCAAGAAGGCCAATTATGGAGTTTTTGGACGACCGAAATTCAAGATTCCTGGAAGACTCAACCACAGGTATATCTATATCCACCAAAAGTCTCACAGATTTCCACTATTCTGTGATTAAATTCAGCTGGATCTGAGATCTAGTACCTCTGATTTGAGATCTATCGCATCAACCATGAGATCTGCCAGCTAACAGATGAGATATCCGCCACCTAAACACATGTTTTGTTCAAAAATCAACTATGCGATTCTTGTTTGACACATGTTAATCCTATACATGTACAGGCTTATCCGAAATGCATATAGCGATTATCTCTTTATAGATAGATTCGCCATTTGTCCTGACTTAAGCTTAAGTTATAATTTTATAAATATTTGGAGATCCGGCACCTCCGGAAGAGAAATTTAACCACTGGCCATATTTGCTGATTCTCGCCCAGACTGCCGCATACCATAAATCGGGAACAAGATCAATAATTGGGTTTCAATAGTTTTACAGATAATTTGAAGTTTCAGCTATTTATCAATCGATATTAGTTCAATTCAAGCATAAATTTTAAGCGGACTATCCTTTGTACAGACATCCTGGTTATAGTGATCAGATGACTACTATCCGACAGTCAACGAACCCAGGAACCTACAATCTCAGCAGCCGAGCATCCACAGACTCAGATACGGTGCACAGCAGAAAGTCTTATCCCGGAACCACCAGAACAAATCACCTGAACAGGTGTTTTAATTGCGTTACGAGAAGTATTAACCCTTTGACACCGTTACAATAGATCGTTTCCAGGATTAGCATAAATTATTCAGTTAGCAAGTTATTTAATTTGCTGTTGATTATATGTTCGTTATTTGGCGCGTTTTTATGACCACACAATGTAGGCCTACGACGTGTACGTAGCCTATGTATCAAGGAGCCTTGGTGTTTTGCAAAACCATAAACAACGTCGAAGTATAGTGAGGTCGATATTTAAAATTTCTGTTCAATAAATTTAAATTATTAATTTGAATTCATCACGAATAGTAGGTCCTATTCATCGAAATCGTCATAATAAACATCATGTTTCTAAATCGACGCTTTCATTTTTCTTTGGATTTATCAGATTAAAGAAACCGTTGAGCGATTTCGGTTCGAGTACTTTTTACGCTCAGCCGAGTCCAAAAAACACAACTCATCATCAAGAAGTGGACTACGATAGAGGCAAGCGATGCTTCAATGGGACTATTCACACTCTGAACAGTTTCTTACACATTATAATTATGTGGCATGTCATGTAACCTAACCATGTCATGTAACCTAACCATGTCATGTAACATCGCCATGTCATGCAACCTAACCATGTCATGTAACCTAACCATGTCTTTTTCTATCTTGCTTTACAATACAATACAAACACCGTAGATTATAATTCGGTAGGAGTCGCTGCAATCATGGATCCTTTTGAAAAGGGCTGATAAAATATTTTTAGACGGACAAACATATAGTATCTTAATTATAATACCAATAAATACGATGCCAATATACGATATCTACGGCATTGTGTCTTGCCATAACTTGCCTTGCCTCAGTTTGCTTATCTTAATCCTCCCTGCCTAGACTTTCCTTATTACCTGACTTTATCTTGTATTTGTTTCATCATAGACGAAGGCGGCGTGTTCAAGGCGACGAACAGACGAAAAGAGACGCAAGGAGCAAAGGCTGTGGCTGAATCGAAAGACACTCGTGTTGATGTTCCCATCGACATGGTCGAAGCGCAAGAAATTGAGGTCAATGCTAACTACTGTTACTGCTACCACTATTACTAAAGCAACAACTGCTACTACTGCCATCAAACTTTAATGTTGCTGCTGCAATACTACCACGATTTCTATTAATATCATTGCTATTACTACTGTCACTGCTACTGCTACTGTTACTGTTACAACTAGCATTACTATTACTTCTACCACGGTTAGTTAGTACTGCTACATTATTACTATTACCATTACAACTCGTACAACTGCTGCAACAACAGCAGCGTGGCTATTACTATTATTTTAGTACCATGCTAGGAATGCTGAACTTTTGTCAGTAGTTTCCTGCTAACGTTTTTTCGTCGCTTCAATCGCAGGATGAAGACGAAGTACTAAGGCGACGGGGCCTCACCCAACATAAGAACAAAACGGTGAAGAATTCCACAAAAGAAACATCCAACAAACGTCCACAGGTGCCAGAAAAGGCGACCGAAAAACGCCTTGACAACACCAATCGCCAAGGTAACAGTCACCTTCAAGGCAACGAAGTCAACGGCCAACGAACGAAGGACAAACCCTTAGCGACCACGGTGGTACTTGGTGGGGCCGCGACCAAGCACCTGCCAATGGCATCTAACAGCAAAACGAACAAACAGAATATTAAGACAATAAAACAGTGCGACGAGTATCACCAAGGCAACGGAAATCGCCCTGACGACGACGACGATTACCAAGAAAGCGGATACAATGAAAAGAAAGGAAATATGGCGCAAAAGGGGACAAAATCCAATGACACAAAACAAGATAGCAGAGGAAAGGCGAATAATAATCGGAATAGCAATAACTACGGCGATTACGACTATTATGAAGAAGCAGAACCCAGAGCCACAAACCGATTCGAAGACGGTAAAAGCACGATCACGCATCGCTATGGTAACGGCTATCACCATGACGACAACAATCACCGTGACGCCGACGAAACTCGCGCGCCAGGGAAAAGAAGCCAACCGAAAGTCCCGGATGTGAAGGAGAAATCAAAGAAGTTGCCTCCTAAGGCGTCGACGAAACCCAATCCGAAAAGTCAGGAAAAGGAAAGGCAACTTGTGAGTATCTTATCAGAATTATTAACATGTTTTATACAATAACAGTAGCCGATTGGTCTAGAGATCGCCTTATAGAGCTCTGTACAAGTACATCTGGGATTCGGGATCGATATATATTATACAACCCTTACACGGTTTTTCTGTTTAAAGACTTGAAACAATCGCCGTCGAATAACTCTGGGATTATTTCTGCATTTACGAAATGTGGATCTATTATTAACAAGAATAATAATAATAATAATAATTATTATTATTATTATTATTAATAATAAAAATAATAATAATAATGATCATAGTAATTATAATAATAGTAGTTATAATATTAATAATGATAATAATAATAATATAAAATACCAATAATAGTAATAGTAAGAGTAATAATTTAATTTAATTCAAATTTAATAGGTAGCCAAAAAACACGAGAAAATAACGTACATCTAGCTTTCATAAATGAATATTACGGTCACACAGAGGAACTAAAGAGGTCACAGACCCCGCTAACCAGGGGCCCCTTTATAGAATTTATAAACTGGCAATGGGCACCAAAATTATTAACTTTCACAAATCAGGTAAGTAAAAAAAATAGAAGTCAATCTTAACTACTATAGTAATAATAATAATAATAATAATAATAATAATAATAATAATTATAATGTCCTGTTCATTGGGGTTTGGCCGTCAAGCAAGACACTGTAATATCAACGACCTTATCCATCGCAGCCTCAACAGAGCCGGTATTCCAGTGGTCAAGGAACTGTCAGGTCTTTCTAGATTAGATGGAAAAAGACCGGACGGGCAGACCCTGATACCGTGAAGTGGGGCGGGCCTTACTTTGGGACGCGACGGTGGTGGACAAAGTGACCGCTTTTTATATCCCCGAGACAGCTTCCACAGCTGGAGGAGCGGCGGAGTTAGCAGCCACAAGGAAACACACAAAATATTCTGAGCTAGAGAAGAAATACACTTTTGTTCCAATCGCTATAGAAACCTTCGGTCCCCTCAATAGTGAGGGGATCACCTTTCTGTCTGAGACTGGACGCCGACTTTCGACAACTACCGGTGACACCCGAGAGACAAACTCCTTTTCCAGAACTTGTCGGCATTGATCCAACGTTTTAATGCGGTGGCTTTTCAGGGTAGTATGTCAAGATTACAATCCACTGACCCAGATGGCCTGATGACAGATCTATTGGCAATGCCAATGATGAATACCACTATATGTGACATAATAATAATAATAATAATAATAATAATAATAATAATAATAATAATAATAATAATAACAATAATAATAATAACGCACGATCCAATGGAGACGTCATTTCTGTTCCAATGTATCTCGGTTGTGCTTCAGCGTGGGAACGTCGCCTGCCTCTTCGGGACATTGCCACCACTCATTTAGCTCGCCCACATGGGCGATAACAGCATAATATAATAATAATAATAATAATAATAATAATAATAATAATAATTAATAATAATAATAACAATAATAATAATAACAATAATAATAATAACAGTAATAATAATAATATGATAATAATAATAATAATATGTTTCTAGAAACGAAAGAGGCATTGATAATGAATGAGTAACAAAAACTTTGCTGGATTCACACGAAGTTACGTAGATTTACTCAAATTTGCACAGATGTTCGTAGGTTTAAAATGTATTTGCATAATATATTTGCATGATATTACCTAGTTACATGCATTCTGACTAAATTTATCCACCAAATTCTATTGTGTGATCTGTCTTAATGTTTTCCAGATGAGAGAGAAAGCAGCCACTAAGATTCAGGCGACTTATCGCGGATACAGAGCTCGAAAACAAGTGAGAACTATGCGGGTGAGAACAAGACTGACGACGTTGTCGACGTTCATACATATCATGAATTCCAAACATATATCGTGCATTGAAGAGCATTCGACTGTTTGCGATCTATCAGAATATATCTCAATTAGCAGCTAATTTCTTTAGATTAAGCTCAACAAAGCCGTGGCTCGCTAAATTGGATTCAGACTCGCAGTTTGTCCTGTTCTCTCCATATATCTCTGTCTCTCTGCTTCTTCGTCTGTTGCCTATTTGTCTGACTACCTCTTCGTATATTTGTCTGTCTGTCTTTCTGCGTTTCGCTCTCCCTGCGTTCACTTCTTCCATCGACTTTTCCCTGTCTTCTCGGATCTCTCCGCAGACTTTAGATTAATCTAAGCATGGATTTTGACATGCGTACAGCGATCACGCTTAGCAACTGTTACCTTGAACATTATTTCTATGGCGCTATGGCTGTCATTGATTAGAATAGATTACTATTCTTTTTTCTACCCATGCTTGACCTTTTGAAATATGATATGGGCATCCACGTATGAATCTAGGCTCAGAAAACTAGTGTTGCTACAAAAGAGAGCTGTAAGAATAATAGCAGGTACTTGTAGAGGACTCGTACGGGTGCATACTACCAGGAGTATAAGCTATTGACAACTAGTCAAATTATGGTCCTTCAAACTTCTGAATTCATTTACAGATACGATCACGGCTTACTCCGTGCTGTCTTTAGAGGACACTTTTCCACTGGACTTGACAACCACACCCATAATGCTAGAAATATAACAGCGTGCCGCCCCATAAAGGCTCGAACTAATGCACGGAGGTCAAAATAAAGTTTTCTGGATCCTCGATTCCTCATCTTGGGATAAAATCCCATTGAAAATTCGTCTCTCAAATGATCCTATAGCCTTTAAAGTCCTATGCGACCGCCGTTTCTTTATCGATCAATGTGCATGTATGTGAAGGAAAAGCAGTCTATCAAGCGCGTTCCCAAGCGGAATACAGAGAAGAGAGCACCTGACGCAGGAAAGCAGACGAAGCAGAGAAATGGCGGGAAAGCAGCGGTGGATGACGACGACGATGACGTCAATTACGATTCGAGAACTTCGAGAGGCAAGCAGACGATCAGTCAAAGGCGGGAACAGACGAAGACGATCAGGATTCAGCCAAAGAGCTCACGAGGAGCCTTCGGAAAACTGGCAAGCGACTCAACGTCTTTTGCACAGTTTTCTTCAAAGTGACATTTTGATAAATTAATTATTACTCCTTTTAAAATTAATTATTGACTTCTATAGCGCCTGTATCTAATGCACAAGACACCAGCAAATTAGGAATTGTCAATCAGTCATAGTCTTAAGGATGCTTCACTAAACTAAGTCACCCATATAGCAAGCAGTATCAAAAGAAACTGTTACTTTAAACTAGGAGCTTAGAATTCCTTTTTCATTAACATCATTTTTTTACTCGTCCCAACGACCGTCCATCTGTTTTCTAGAATGTTAGGAGCAATTCCTCTGCAAGATCTTCAAATGTCCCCTTTCGACGTTCCGCGGCTTCCCCTCAGTTCAAACAAATTAATCATCCATTTGAAATTCCAACTATTTCATTCATATGTAGTCTCATAACTTCTATGGAACCGCTATCGAAGTATTCAAGACATCAGCCGCCCAGACTGAAATCAATAAATATTACTTAGCTAAGAGAAAAGCAGAACCTGTGCTACAATTTGAGAAATCAAAGGCCAGGCTACGGTGACTGTACAAGTTGAAGGAATTGCGTTTAAATTGCGATGATTAGGTTCAGGAAGAGACGCTAAATAAATGCTCAAGATCGAATCAATACATGAATAAATGAGTTTTAAGTTCAGAACCGAATATCATAAAGTGGTCGACAGAACGCATTGAACTGTTAAGCGAATGATTCGTCTTTAATAATAAGGATATACATGCGTATAAGGATTCATTTTTTATCACAGGAGAACGAAGCTGCGACCAGGATTCAGTCAACATATCGTGGTTACAGAGTCAGGAAACAATTGAACACCGACAGAAAGGCCACCACTCAGGTCTACAGCTTTTCGATTTAATATCAAATAATAAAATTTGAACGCTTTGTTGAATTACGCACTTTGTGCCTCTGAGTAGATTTCTTGAAGAGGCATTATATCATTGATTGATTGGTTGCTTGGTTGATTGATTGATTGATTGATTGATAGATCGATTGAGTGATTGATTGGTTGCTTGGTTGTTTGGTTGATTGATTGATTGATTAGGAAATTAAATGATTAAAAGCCACTTGCTAGTGACAAAGCATCAATCGATTGCCATGAACAACTGACTTTAGACCCTCGACCTACAATGTTATAATGACTTGCATAAGACTATTAAAGAAATTCTTTGTTTATTATTATCTACTTAAAATTATGACTGTATAAACGAAACTGCTATTTTTCACCTTCAGAAGACGAAGCCGAGAGGGAAAGAGCCTTTGCCGAGCAGACAGAAACAGATGAATGCGACCAAGAAGGTTATAGAGGCGGATAAGACGAGAAGGATCGAGAAGAACGGAAGAGACAACTATGATGATGATGACCACTACGAAGAGGAACCCAGTTCCTACTCACGAAGGAGACAGGAACCGGAGAAAACCGGAAAGATGAACTCCACGAGTAGGAAAAGCGTCTTCTACAGGCTGGTAAGAAGAGAGTGGAGTCATTCAGTGGTAGATGACAGAGGTGAAGAAGGGGTTAAGATGAAGTACGAGGAAGAGGAGGAGTAATACGGAACGAGAGAAGTCAGTAGGTGGGGTAAGAAAATCGGAGGAAGGGGAGGAGGGGTTGAGAAAGGGAAGATGATGGAGAGAAGAAGAAGGAAGAGGAGACTAAATCGGTGAAGAGGAGAAGAATGACACGAAACAGACGTGGAAGATGAAAGGCAGAAGGAAGAGGCTGATAATTAGACTGAAAATGGAAGGGAAGCTAGCTATTTGCAGTATAAGGAGGAAAAGGAACAGGATGTAAACGTTCAAGATTTTGCCCAGCTGAAGTACTTTAAAATTATTTATTGCTCAATAGTCCCAATAAAGTGTCTAAATTACTACAAATATTTCCATTTAGCTAAAACGCCAGAATTAATCAAATTTCTCCACAATTAGAAAATTGCAAATAAGAATACATCGCAATAAAAACTACTTCTGTTTGACTAAATATTATAACTGATAAATTCCTATGACAATCGCTGTTAAATATAATTCTCTCTGACTTAAATATCGCAGTCAAGAGCATTTATCTTTGGCTAAATAATTATAGCTATGTTTTCTCTATGACTAAAATATTGCATTTAAGAATATTTCTCATTTACTAAAATATTGTAACCAATATTTCTCTATGACAAATATAATTGCAACTAAGAATTTCTCTCTGTGCACCAGAAGGAAGAGGCGGCTGTCAAAATCCAGTCGACATACCGAGGATACAGAACCAGAAAGGAGTTGGCGGTAAGGCGAAAAGACCTGGGAAAGGTGAGAGGTCTTGTCAATTTCAAGTTTTAGCCAAACGTTTTTGAACGCTCTTCCGGGATGTCTCTTCTGTCTTTTGGCTTCCATTAAAAATTTAACCTTATCAATTGGTGTATTCGACACATATGCTTCCTTTCTATTTCTCTTTGACCAAAATAGCATAACTAGTATTTCCCTCTGACTAAAATATTGCAATAAAAAATATTTATCTTTGAATGAAATGTTGTAAATAATGTAAATATTGAAAACTGTCTGACTTCGTGGCTTTATTTGCTGCGCCGTCAGTTGATGATTTTTGTATTAGACCGTGGCAGCTACAGATACAGACAATTGGGGAAGGATATCTTCGGAATTTCAGCCCATGGTCTGCGTCGACGGTGATGATGATGATAATGATGACGACGACGACGACGATGGCGATGGCGATGATGATGATGAAGTATCAGATGGTGCTGATACTGATGAACTGATGAAGATTAAAACGGTGATTATAATGTTTATAACAAACATGATTATCATGATCATCTTCAAAAATGAATGGCTGGAAACTACAGCTCCTGATGGTGTTTTAGAGAAAGAACTTGGAGGTGAAGCCACTCCACGTTATGCCGCCCAAGCGTAACGCGGGTGCAGGGAACGTCCAACCAAAGAACTCTGTGAGGGCCACACCAACACCCACACCTACACCCGTGCCTAAGAAGAACGCGGCATCTCGTGGCCAGCAACAGCAGCAGAATTCGGAGTTGGAGCCTCGCTACAAATCTTACGAGAGGCAGAAACCATCTCCACGAATGGCTGCCAAGCAGGTACAGAATCAACGGAAAAATGGAGACTTGGCAGAAGACGACGATGACTTAAGTTCAAGAAGAAGAAAGTGAAACTGAAGACGACCGTCTGCGTATCATTCTTCGCAAAGAAACTGCATTAGTATTATCATATGATGACTATGTCTGTATTATCTAAAACTGCTGCTTAAATGTCAACTAGGTAAGAGTAGGGCATGATAACGAGACCCTAAGAGGTCTCTTCTTTCCACATATTTATCCCACTTCTCTATGCTGTTCCCGCTGTCTCAAATATTCTTGCAATCGTAGTCCACTAGTCGAGGCGAGCAATAAAAATATTTGGCTATATTGCACTATATAAAATATATATGAATGTATATTGTTATACGACAAACGATCTGAATGACTAGATGTATGAACCCGGATTAGCGGAATTTCGTTTCGTTAGGGTTACAAGTACTTACCACGGAATTGCTCCGACGATTGAAGCTTGAATTAGTATTTGTATTAGTTTTACTTTCGTTAATTCCGTGTATAATGGCGAGGATGGGATTAGACCAGGCTTAGAATAATAATATTGCTATTGTGGTGAAATCTATCATTTGTCACTAGGTAATATATGCACATACGTGTACACATACATCCGTCCAAGCAATGCATACCTATAAACATACATACCTACCTACATACATACATACATACATACATATATTCATACATACATACATACATGCATACATACATACATGTACATACATATATACATACATGTTCATACATACATGCATACATACATACATGTATATATATATATAAATACGAACCTGCAGGGCATATCATGTGTTGAAAACTGCATTGAGTAAGCATCTGAAAGTTTAATAGAGGACTTTACAATTTTACCTCCTTGCGAGTTTTGGCGCCTTCACGATCCTCCGAGACAAATACATTCGACCTTCAACTGCATTGAATGTCATAATATTGCTGCAATTTACGATTTATTCAACAAGTACGAGTAAACATCAAAATACAGCGTGTTACGGATTATTCAGTTTTTGTAAATTCAATTTCTTCATCTGTCTGCGTGAGCCCGTCTCCGGTCTCTTTGCAAAACTCTCTGTATACATACATACATACATGTATGTATATATATTCATATATGCGTGTATTGCTTTGTGTAAATCTTGTAATAAATCTGTCTCCCTGTAAACCCGTCTCTTTGTAAACCTGTATTATTTTAAACATGTCCGTGTGTAGGCTGATTGTATGTAAACCCTTAACGTTGTAAAGCTATTTCATTATACGTTATTAAGTATCGCATTTATTAGCACCTCGAAATTCCAAGCCCCAAGTTACAATCTCGACGTGTAACTGTATGTAAACGTATCTTTGTGTAAATCTGTTCCTACGTAAGTCTAAATCAGCCAACGTTGCCTGTTACTCGATAGATCGGCATTATTGCTGTAGGCGATACAATTTGAGAGGATGGCCATTGTCTCTATTCTTTTAATGACGTCATTGCTTTACGTCAACACTCAATTGGCTTTTAATTAAAGGGTGACGTCATTTATTTATTGTCGATTTATTTGCAGTAATTTCGTCACAAGATTGGGAAAACTACTTTTATTTCAGGCTTCTAAGTTTAGTGTAGGCAGCTCTAAATGGCTAATTATTAAGACTATTCAACATTCATTTTCTTTGGAGATTCACGCTGTCGATTGTTTTCAGAGTAATTCGCTCCCGTAAATAAAGCCAGTGAATTTCTTTTAGCGCCTTCAACTGAATGCGTTTTGTCTTGAAGTGGGATTTCTCGTCATCTCAACATGCAGAATCGACGCGTTTCCAGAAGAACCCAAACGGAGTCGAATTCCGTGTGTTTAGCGAGGCAGAGGAACGCAATGTCCCGCGCGGTCCTGGTGGAAAGACTAAGACTGCTGGAGAATGAGAAGGCCATCATCATCGACAGGTATAAGCGCAAAGAGGAAGCGCTGGAACGGCGTCTGGAAGATTTCTGTTACACCCGCTCGATGCCTCTCCTGCTGCTCAACATGGTGAACTTACAACGCAGAATGACGGCACACGACGTCAGCATGAACATCGCAAACTGTTACCTCATGCACCAGGAGAAGAATTTGGAGAAGCTCAAGGGGGCCGTTAAAGGAAGCGGTGAGAGGGTGTCTGTGTCCAAGGACCTCGACAAGCAGGCGCTGCGCCACGCGAGTTCATAAAGAACGCCTTCGAAGAGGCGTACAACGTCACAACGGACGTCGATTGGTCTTACAGTTACGATCCCAGCGCCGACATCTACGAGTACGGCCGGACGGGTCACGACCTGCGCTGCACGTCCGTCAGGGGCGCCCCGGTTGGGGTGATGATGGGAGCCTTTCCGCAATTCAAGGAGGTCAACGTTGCCTCCTACGATGCTCGCAAGCTGGAAGGCAAGCCAAGTCACCGTGGGGTGTCCGAGAACGTTCAGCCCAACGAGGGTCTACTGCCTCAGCTGCTGGAGAGCAACCAGTCTCCAGTGACTCATCCGATGACAGAGGGCTTAAGGACAAGACCTCATTCGGCGGTTCGGTCTCGGCTTACGCTGTACACGAGGAAAGGATATGCCAGGTCGAAGAGACGCGAGATGCTGTAAAGCCAGTAACAAGGATTTAAGAGCCTATGCTCGTATGCCGATGTAGCTGTCCCAGTGGAACTGTATAGGCCACTTTTCGGTTTTGTTGGATCCTCTTTGACTCAAGGACCAGTTCTCTAGGGTTGACTCATCTATAGGCATGTACTTTCATAAAACGTGGGAGACTAGTAGTTGCATTATCTTCCTTGAATCAGCTTGATATTCATGGGCGCTTGATACGAAGTCTACGCTCGTATGCCGATGTAGCTGTCCCAATGGCCAGTATATATAAATATATGAATATAATATATATATAGTCTTAAATACATATATGCACATGTATATGTGTATGTATATACACTACGAGTTCTTCAAATGCCACCATCCGGGCGGTGAACTTTGGTCCATTCTGTTTAGCAGCGACCACAGTAGGTTATCAATAGGTCAAATCTTTAACGTATAAAAGCCATGGGTGCTTTCAAAGCTACACCGTCAACAATAGGCTTAGAATGTGTAACGCCTAGCGTTGTCTGACTCGTACCTAGAAGCAATCACCGACCAATTTGTTGTTTCCAGAACATGCGCGGACTTGAATGTCCACGGTTAACATTGACCCTAACGACGGACCAACAGATATCTATCGACTTCGGATTCCAATTAAAGCGTTATACACACGTCTAATCATCTGATCTGAGCAAGAACGTCTTAGGGACTTACATGTAGATAATTTATGTTTCCTAGTATATAGTCAAAATGCAAGAGTTTCCAAGTGTCGTTCTGCAATGATCACATTCGTATCTGCTGGCATCAGGCATTACTGCTCAGAAAACGACGCATTGTACTTTTCACTCCAGTCGAGATTTGCACAAAATGCGATAATTTATTGCTACTACTTATCTCGAAGGTTTTCTGGTGGCGTTTGATTAAGACAGGAAGCGGCGGCTGGTTCACACTTTCGAAGTTAGTCTGAATCGTACTTTCTGCTCTTTATCCGGATCCAACAACAAGTAGGTATTAACAACACTACTTCTCACTCGTAGAGGTACTTGGCACCGTTCAAACGATGCTCTCGATGTAGAGCTATATAATTATTTGTCTGCCGACAGGTTGTCTACTTGTAAATACGCGTAGATCTTCGTGTACATCCGCTCATATCTGTCTTTGCGTTTGTTTTTGTGGTTCTCTGCAGATGTTCATCTCAGCCCAAGTGATGCGTTAACAACTTAATTTGGTTATTGTAAAGCTCTCTTTTCTCTTGTCAGCTTTCCACGTGTCTTTTACTCTAAAATGAAAATACAATTTTTATCATAAATTCTGTTCTGAATCCTCCTCGTTTACTTACCTCTCTCGTTGCTTCAATTCTAAACAGTACCCTCAACAATCTTGGGCTGATGTAGGCTATAGCTAATCGGCTATGCGTCCCGCCTGATCTATGTTTCTTGACCCGGAATCTATTTTTGCCATTCTGTCTTTCGATTAAATTTTTGCTGCGCCTTCGAATAAGCTGCTTCTCGTGAATTGACTGCTTAAGCGCCGTTGACATCGTGAGATTATGATAACGATGACTATTAAGTATTATCTCTGAGTAGGTTTGTTGAAGGAACGCTATATAAATTTTCGAAATGAATGAATGAATCACCTTTTGTAGCAGAAATTCCGAGCCCTAAGTCTGGCAGTAACGGGCCTCTAAACAATTTTTAGAAACACATTTTCCAAACTCAGCTGAGGTAAATTGTATAATTGAATACATTATCATCGTAAGTCAAGTGCGGATTCGACCCAAGCCTCTGATACTTGCCGGGCATATGGGCATTTACCCATGCTCCAAAATTGCTCATGGTAGGCTACATGTCATTCATAGGAAAGTTAGTTCTTGAGTTACTCTAAAGAGAGACTGCTTCAAATAAGATAAGACTCATTATAATAAAATTTCCTTTATCCACGCAACACTCTGATATTGGGTTGACGTTGATTCACCCCATAGAATACGCTCTAAGGCAATAGGGTAGGGGTGTAAACGATCCGGCCCGCAGTCCTTTTCTTCTGCCCCGCGGAGCCTTGCCAATAAACTACACAATTTGATAATAAAGGGTCAAATATCATATGTAATTTTAAGGCTTAACTAATGAGTTTATGTGATGTTCGTCACTGTTAATGAAGCTCAAAAACGCTGTTTTATATGCCCAATTTTACTGCTCTCATGCTAAAAAATAAAATGCACCACTATAGATTTCGCCGGGGAAGTAGGTCACCCAGCCCCTTCCAGATCCCTACCCCGATCCTGGGCAATCACTTGCTGGTGATAGTGTGCCACAGACTCGCCCTGAAAACGGTTGGACATACTATCTGATGGGGCACATTAAACTGAATCGTTCGCATCGAAATTTTCCGGAGATATCTGTAACTTAAGAGTTCTTCTGCAAGACAGTGTCAGTGGATGAGAATAGTGAGGTCAATGAATGAATATATTGAGGTAACTGGATGAGCATAATGAGGTCAGTGGATGAGCACAATAAGGTCAATGGACGAGCATAATGAGGTCAGTAGATGAGCATAATGAGGTCAATGAATGAATATATTGAGGTAGATGGGTTAGCATAATAAGGTCAATGGATGAGCATAATGAGGTCAATGGATGAGCATAATGAGGTCAGTGGATGAGCACAATAAGGTCAATGGACGAGCATAATGAGGTCAGTAGATGAGCATAATGAGGTCAATGAATGAATATATTGAGGTAGATGGGTTAGCATAATAAGGTCAATGGATGAGCATAATGAGGTCAATGGATGAGCATAATGAGGTCAGTGGATGAGCATAATGAGATCAATGGATGAGCATAATTAGGTCAATGGATGAGAATAGTGAGGTCAATGGATGAGAATAGTGAGGTCTATGGATGAGAATAGTGAGGTCAGTGGATGAGAATAGTGAGGTCAGTGGATGAGAATAGTGAGGTCAATGGATGAGAATAGTGAGGTCTATGGATGAGAATAGTGAGGTCAGTGGATGAGAATAGTGAGGTCAGTGGATGACAATAGTGAGGTCAATGGATGAGAATAGTGAGGTCAATGGATGAGAATAGTGAGGTCTATGGATGAGAATAGTGAGGTCAGTGGATGAGAATAGTGAGGTCAGTGGATGACAATAGTGAGGTCAATGGATGAGAATAGTGAGGTCAATGGATGAGAATAGTGAGGTCTATGGATGAGAATAGTGAGGTCAGTGGATGAGAATAGTGAGGTCAGTGGATGACAATAGTGAGGTCAATGGATGAGCAAAATAAGGTCAATGGATGAGCAAAATAAGGTCAATAGACAAGAATACCGAGGTCAATGGACGAGAATACTGAGGTCAATGGACGAGAATAGTGAGGTCAATGGATGAGCATAATAAGGTCAATGAGTTGATATTAAGCCTATAGGCCGACTATTGATCTCACTGAGGAAGTGATCGATCCGATAATGGAGATTTCTTTGCGACTCTCTTCGATCTGCATCTGAGTTGATGCACGCAGAAGCGGTGACTAGTATAGAACGACCACACGAGTTGTTTGCTGGTATGTTATTGGGCGAAATCTTAAAAAGAATTCATAGTTTAGTTCTCTATAACACGTTCTATGTGCTCATGTCTGACCTAACCACCTGAATAAACAGACCAGCAAGGCGTATGTACTTATGTATGTATGTATGTATGTATGTATGTATGTATGTATGTATGTATGTATGTATGTATGTATGTATGTATGTATGTATGTATGTATGTATGTATGTATGTATGTATGTATGTATGTATGTATGTATGTATGTATGTATGTATGTATGTATGTATGTATGTATGTATGTATGTATGTATGTATGTATGTATGTATGTATGTATGTATGTATGTATGTATGTATGTATGTATGTATGTATGTATGTATGTATGTATGTATGTATGTATGTATGTATGTATGTATGTATGTATGTATGTATGTATGTATGTATGTATGTATGTATGTATGTATGTATGTATGTATGTATGTATGTATGTATGTATGCATATAGTTTTGTAGCCCATGTATGTAAGCGGGACAGGGAGCCAGCACAATGCATTCCACATATACATGTGTACAGAAGCAGGATCATATCTAGGAATGCGTCCATTGAGACGGGCAGCTGAGCGCAGGACCCGGTCAAGGCCTTCAATTAATACATTTGTCAGAACTAACGGGATCGAGTTGCAGTGATCCAATGTATTAGTAAGAATCATGGATTAATATTAGAGCAGAGTCATGGGATAGGGAGCGAGAAACAACCCGCAATGTGAAGGAGCTACGTGCAATGTCATTTATATGCGAAGAAGAACTAGATATTACCCCTTAGGTGCCAGACCCAACTCGAAGGAGGTACACTGGTCAACGCTCGCCACCCCTCTGCCATGACTTCATCCAGACAATTTTTATAACAATTTATATGGCGACTGATTCGTAACAAACAAAGGTCAAGAGATTCTTGGAAATGAACTTATTTATGATTATATACCGGACACGTGCATATAAAACCTGTGTGTGGTTCCATTATCGACCGAGTCGTAATGAGTTGGTGTTAATAAAGAACTCGTTTGGTGCCTGTATGAAAAGCTGCACTCGAGTGACGTACGGATTTTTTTATGAATATACAATATTTGCATACTTGAAGAGGAACATTACATGTTGATGCTTCCGACAATTTTTTTTACTTATACAGTTAGTGTTCACTGATGACCAAAGCCATGTCTGATGAGACGGTGTCTTTTCTAGGGTTTCAATATAGCATGTGGTGTATTATACAAAGAAAGTCCTATAGGCCTATCATTCATGCATCTGGCCAGGAACGTCAATCCCATCTGAGTGATGGAGGCAAGCCCCGATCCCAAGCGTCAATAATGCAAGATATTTCAAACCAATAGAATAAATAATATCTCCTTCTTTAAAAATGTACGTACCATTGAATGGACAGTATTGATCATAAAATGTAAACTTCTTTTTCACTTTATAAGTAGATCTAGGGAGAGTTAACTAACACGCTTAAACTGGCTTGCACAGGAGATCCAATATTGTTGAGCAATACCGCCTTGTGATAGAATTTCACGGTTGTTAATGGTTTTCTTTAGGATAGGCTTTCATACTTCATAAAATGAATTTATCCAAATTATTTGCTATATATGCTGTCATATGTACGATTTCACGCCACCACGGATTGCCATATATGCCTCTCAAGAATGCGTACTATAGTAAATGATTTCTCACATGACTGGTATTTATTCTGTGCGTTTCTCCCCAGTGTGAAATACTATGTGGGTTTTCAGTTTAACACTTCCAGCAAATGATTTCTCACATTACTGGCATGTGTGTGGCTTCTCTCCAGTATGAATGTTCATGTGCCTTCTCAGAGTACAATTCTTAGCAAACGATTTCTCACATAACTGGCAAATTTGTTTTATTTGGGTTTTTTGTTTTTAGTTTTCCTTTGGATTTTGTCACAACAGTCTTGCTATAGAAAAGCGTTAAAAAGAGCATTAAAAGAGCTTCGATTAATTTAGCTTGATTTCGGATTGAATAACTGCAATTAGCAATATAATGGTATTATTAGTAATTTGAATAAAAATACTAAAAAAGAAGAAAAATTGCCATTTTTCGTATCATTTGGTTTTTCGTAAAAAAAAACAAAAAACCAAATAGCCAAAGACCAACATGTTTGCAGCCCTGCTTTAGGCTAATATGCTTATTCGTTAGTTGATGACCTTAATCAATTAGCGTAAATATCAGTCTCGTAGAATTTAAATACCTTCCGATCGATGACGACTGTGTACGGAGTTATGATTGAAAGAATACTACCAAAGAGAGGCTGTCAATTATATTTACTGTCTGCTGTGTAAATGGAGTGCTTTTCAGGGTCCTTGGAATCTGTCGTCAAGTCCTCTTCACAGTAACTTCACTGAAGAGGTTTTTGTTGCTCGAACGACTTTCTACGCTATCGACAACATTTTATCTATACAGAGATCTGCAGGCCCAGACTGCACACAAACGCATTTATAATTATATATATACATGAACCTGCGTGGTTTTCCGTTCACATATACAGACCAATATAAGTATATTTGCTGACCACTTATATGATGAAGCATGCCTGGCTCACTATAGTCTCACTCAGCATCTGATATAGCCATATCTGATATATTAAGTTAGTTGGCACATCTATTGATCGTTATATATATATGTATATATGATATTATGTATATGACATCATGATATGCTCATTGCCAACGCTTATATGCACCAATATATTGGCCATATATCATATACGCGTGCACCATATAGGATATATTGACTAATACTTTTATAATGAAGAATCGCTATGTCATATATACACATATACTAAGTACTATACACATATATGTATAGTTAGCACATGCACATGCATATATATATTATATATATATATCGTATAGATATAGAAATATATGTGTGTATATATGTGGCATATGAATATGTCGTTTCTAAGCTGTTGTGTTGATAGATTTGTGTGTTGCTGTGTTGCAAAGAAGTCGGTGGCAACAGAAACGGAAGAATAAGAAGAGCAGAGAGGAGGATTTCCTTGACTGTCCTACTACAGACATACCCTCGAAAGAAGCAAAGAAGAGGATAGAAGGAGAGGAAGAAAGTTAGAAGTAGGCGAAGGCGTCCCTGGTAACGGGAGGAAGAACGACGTCGTGTATCACCGAGTGGGAGAACGATGGCCACACACGACTGTGAGTCCAAATACAGGAGCCACATCAATGACTGGGACGCCGAACCAGACACACGAAGAGACTGGCACTGCGTCGAATCCACGACGCAAAGACGACGACGAACGAGGATGGATAAAACGAACGACCAACTGATCAAGGAACTCGTTCATACGACAAGACTTATGGCTGAGGTATCAAAACTTATAGTTACGCTGTCTGTCCTTCTTTATAAGCTACCTATTCTAGCAGTTAAGCTACCCACAGTGGCCGATCGGTTAGAGCGGTCAGCCCGTAACGTTCAGTGTGCGCTGAGTGAGCGGGTTCGACCTTCGGCCGGGGAGTCAGTCACTGTGTAGGGACCTTGAGCAAGTCCTTCGCGCACAATTGCTCTGCAGTACACTGCAATTGCGCCGTCGAGGCGGTGTATGCACTTCTGAGCAAAATGTTTTGGAAGGAGGGCGGTATCAATTTTCGGTAACTAAAAAATAAATGTGTTATCTATCCTCCTAGCTGAACTGCCCATCCAATAGCTGTCGAACTACATATCCTAGTTGTCGAACAAAGGCCTAACTATCTTTCTAGTTAGGCTGCCTATCCTAGTAATTAAGCAACATATCCTAGTAGTTACGCAACCCATCCTAGTAGTCAAGCTACATATCCTAGTAGTCAATTTGCCTATTCATACGATTGAGATTACGATTTTGATTCCTCTCCCTGGCACATATTTCGCACACTCGCCCTCGCTAAGGATACTAATGGAACAGACGCACTGACATAATGATAATCTCGACGGATGTTAGATTTGTCGATGCCTGAAAAATCCCTCCATAATTCATTTTAAGTGGGCAGATCCGTTGACCTGGTGATGTCTTTATAAAAAATTTCCCTGACGTCTATCGATACAGTGAAGACTTAATGGTTGCTGTGCTCCGTGGTCCCTTGGGTGAAGCCTTCCATGTCATATTTATGGGATGGTAATGCGTTTATCCGTGGCATCTCCGTGGCAAGTAGTGGATTAATAATGAAGGTGCGGTCCATTAGGACAACCACCTTCGTATCTGCTGCTTAAACTACTGGCAGCAAAGAAACTACATTAATAAGCGTTCGGAGGTTAAAATCTGCGTATAATGTCTATGCCTCTCCTAACCCTTCTCTTCTCTTCTCTTCTCTCCTCTCCTCTTCATTCCCCTCTCCTCTACATTCCTCTTCTCTTCTCTCTCCTTCTCTCCTCGCCTCTCCTCTTCTCTCCTCTTCCCTTCCATTCTCTCCTCTCCACTCCTCTCCTCTCATCTTCTCTGCTCTGCTCTGCTCTGCTCTCATCTTCTCTACTCTCCTCTACTCTCCTCTTCTCCTCTCACCTCTCCTCTCCTCTTCCCTTCTCTTCTCTCCTGTCCTCTTCCCTTCTCTTCTCTCCTCTCCTCTTCTCTTCCCTTCTCTCCTCTCCTCTCCTTTCCTCTTCCCTTCTATTCTCTCCTCCCTCTCCTCTTCCCTTCTTTCCTCTCCTCTCCTCTCCTCTCCTCTTCTCTCCTCTCCTCTCCTCTCCTCTTCTCTTCTCTCCTCTCCTCTCCTCTCCTCTTCTCTTCTCTCCTCTCCTCTCCTCTCTTCTCTTCTCCTCTCTTCTCCTCTCTTCTCCTTTCTTCTCCTCTCTTCTCCTCTCCTCTCCTCTCCTCTCCTCTTCTCTCCTCTTCTCTTCCCTTCTCTTCTCTCCTCTCCTCTTCCCTTCTCTTCTCTCCTCTTCCCTTCTCTCCTCTCCTCTCCTCTTCCCTTCTCTCCTCTCCTCTTCTCTTCCCTTCTCTTCTCTCCTCTTCCCTTCTCTCCTCTCCTCTCCTCTTCCCTTCTCTCCTCTCCTCTTCTCTTCCCTTCTCTTCTCTCCTCTCCTCTTCCCTTCTCTTCTCTCCTCTTCCCTTCTCTCCTCTCCTCTCCTCTTCCCTTCTCTCCTCTCCTCTCCTCTTCCCTTCTCTCCTCTCCTCTTCTCTTCCCTTCTCTTCTCTCCTCTGCTCTGCTCTCCTCCCCTCTCGTCTCCTCTCGTCTCCTCTCCTCTCCTTTACTGGCTTATTCTGTCCTATGCTCTTCTCTGTTCAGTACTACTATTCCCTTCCCTTCTAAGTAATCTCTGTACTTCTCTGTAGGGTCCTAGCTGGTGTAAAAAAAATTCGTATGAAATGATATTTAGCACCTGTTAGGCCAACGCAGAGATTGCCTCTGAGTAGATATCTGAAGAGGCGCTATATAAATTTTCGATTACAATACATCTCAGCTCTTTGACATATTCTCCTCTCTTCTGTTCTCTGCTCCCTTCTCCATTCCTCTCTCTTTTCTTTCGCTCTCATACAACATCCTTCTGTCTTCGTTTTAGCCAATAGATCCAACCGCTCAAGGCCTTGACCAAGGCGATCCATCCTCAGAAAAACATGGCAACGACGACTCCAGGATTCCCCTACACGGACATACATCGGCGATGGACCACTTCCGGTGGCCTCAGACTCACCAGACAGTTCCAACTGGTCTACTTCCGGAAAGGGCTCAGGTCCTGCTGTATCCGGATCGAGAACAGAACTGGTACGAGTCGACGACGAAGGCAACCTATCGGGGGCTCCAGGGAAGAAGAGCGGACTCTGTGAGGCCCCTCGACGGAGCCCTCAAGCCCGAAGGTATGCACGCATCAATGTATTGTGTATGCTTCAGTTTTAACAATAGGCAATTAAGTAATGGTAGACCACAAGCAGGTGATTTTTTGATGATGATGATGACGATGGTGATGACGATGACCATGTTTTGATGATTATGATGATGTTGCTGCTGTTGCTGTTTTTGATAATGATGACGACGACGACGACGATGATGATGATGATGACGACGACGACGACGACGACGACGGCGATTAAGACAGTTCTGAAGAAATTAACCGATTACTAGAATAATATTTAATACATCATAATTATATATGCATACTGACATGTATGCATATATGCATATGTCTCAGAAACACGGTAGTAGTTATACTCGTTGCTCACGGTGTTCGCATGACCCACAGCGATTCTAAAAGGCACTATATAAATGTACGATTCACTTCTGTTTGGGTGCTGCGTCAGGTCTGATGGAGATGGACACGACGACCCGTTCGGCCTACAAGGGCTACAACCTGGCGGAGGTAACGAATCAACCCCGCAGTAAAGGAGGAACGAATAGGAAGATCGGGTCCACAATGGCCCTCCCAGGGATACCCCAACGTGGCACGTTCTACGGCGAAACCCAGGCCATGAGGGACTTCCCGGGTTTCTGCAACGGCCAACCGAGCCCTCCGGAATCTATTCCACCAGCTCCGGACAACCTGAGAGTTCCATACCATGTCAGGTAGGCTTAAACGCTGACCCAGACCCATAGGTCCGAAATTAAGGCCTAGAAGTAGCTGCGTGATGTATGCTTACTTGCTTAGGCTAAGATATTGGAGGTTTAACGACACTGTGTGATAACAAGGATCATTAGCGTGGCCCTCCTCCTTTATTCAGGCTTGGGACTGGCACTGTCAGAAAGTGAACAGTGGCTGAGTTGACACAGACATTAGCGCAAATCAGGGCTAAAGACCTCAAGTGTCCTCGGCTTGACCTCCCCGGATTTGGACCTGGCACCGGAACGAAACGAGATGTTTGACTGTTGCGGACTGGCTTTGGTATTGAGTCGGTTTATACTCTGGTAGAAATACTAATAATTTAATTTAACGATGCTGTGTGATATCATAGATCATTAGCATCGCTCTCCTGTTTTTAGTCAGGCTTGGGACCGGCAATGTCAGAGCACGAACATTGACGGGGTTTTTAATAAGCTGGACTTCCTGGCGTGGCTTCTTTGGCTCTGAGGAATTTATTTTATGAGATTTACATTGCATTACATCACATTACAAGTAAGTTTACTGTAAACGTTGAAACTCACAAGCTCTGCCAGATACGGAAGTCTCAGCATCGGCGAAAAGTCGTAGAACAGCGCTATGTAAATAATGTTGTGCAGCGTACTCAAAAGATCCAATTAATTTCTTTGAGTAGTTGACCGAACAATTAATAAGTAGGGCTGACATTCAATTGGCGCACGAACAGTTGGAGTATACGACTGTCGACTGATTGACTGATATCAGACTTCAGTTCTCGATTGAGTGATTGATTGATTGACTGATTGATTGGTCATTTAATGGTTACTCTGGTGAGTCGTTCCTTCCTTCTTTCCTTCATTTATTCGTTCATGCAATCAATCAGTAATTCAATTATTCGTTCTTTCAATTAAATCATTCAATTGATTCATTCCCTCATTCATTCATTCACTCGTTCATTCATTCGTTCGTTCATTAATTACTTAATTTATTTATTCATTCATTTATTCATCCATTCATTCATTCAATCAATCGGTAATTAATTATTCACTTAATTAATTAATTATCGGTGTCTTAGTCATTCGTTGTTGATTGCAGTCAGTCCTTTGAGACGGAACAGAGACGAGCATTCGGTGGATTCGATCCAGTTCAACATCCGCCTTCGAAGCCGATCAGCCAACTCAGGGATTCGATCCAACTCTCAGAAGAACCCTTTGAAACAATGACCAATCACAAGGCGAGACCTCTCTCTGACTCACTGCAAGCCCCTGCCATACCTTGTCTGTCTGTCTGTCGTTCTGTCTGTATAAATTGTAATCTATATAAATAAAGACAAGATTCTCTGTGTGGGTGTGTCTCTGTTCGGCTTATGCATTTGCACAGTTTTAGAGCTATCGACTCGAAACCATCGCCGTTGGCTCGCGGAACACCCGGGATACCTGGTGGAGGGTTGGTGAGCCCTGTGGCCGCCATCTTCCTGGTCTCAAGGGTAAAAAACCTGTCTCAGGAACCCAAGGAAAGTTTTCTTTTCAGTCGCCAGGAGCGTGTCGATAAAAAACACCTGCTGCACGTGATATCTGTCTGCCACACCACGTCTTCTATTACACCGTCATGAATGAATGGACGGTTTGGAAGATATCATGCAGGTAGCAGGTATACATTCTCTCTGTCCGGCTATGCATTTGCACAGTTTTAGAGCTATTGACTCGAAACCGTTGGCTTGGAGAATACCTATGACACCCAGTAGAGAGGTTGATGAACCCGCGGTCGCCGTCTACCTGGTCTTCATGGCCAAAAACCTGTCTCAACCCGTGCAACACCGGGTTCCCCAGTTAGCGTCAAATATCCGTTATTCTTCATGCTACTGATTGCTTCACTGATTGAAATCGCTGGCTGATCGAGCGATTGATTAATCAATAATTATATTAATTGGCGTTCTTTAGTTGGATTACCTGCCGATCAAGCACCGGGCTCCATTTCGAAGGTTTCTTCCACCTCTGCACCACTCCGTCACGGTCCAGAACGAATCCCGGTCTTTCGACGGGACCACGACGAACCAGCTGTTCTTCAAGGAGTGGCCCATCTCCCCTCCGCAGCGCCACGGCGACTATCACGACGACTACTCCAACGTTCCGACCCTCAATAGGGTCGCGTTGAACAGCCGTGGGGTCCAATCGGAAGACCCTCAGAGAAACGCCAAGAGTGAGTTGAACGCAACGTTCCAACGGCAGGCGGATCCTGTTCAGGGCCTGACGAAGGTCCAAGCAACGATGCTTTTAAGGGAACTGCGACGGAGGACGAAGAATCAGAAGGAATCTATCAAGGAGAACCTAGCCCAAAACTATTGATCCATTTCAGACATCGAAACATCCCTCGCATCGGATATTGACGAAGCCAACCACGTCAAAATGTGCCGCTGAAAAAAACATATATATCCTTAATTAAAATTATGCTAAATATATATATATATGTGTGTGTGTTATCGACGATGTATTTATTTTGGTACCTATTATTTTTAGTCTATATAAGTATTAGTAACTCAGAACGAAATCAATATTAGTACTTAGAAGCAACATCAGTATCAATACTTAAAAGTAGTATCACTATCAGAACCCATGGCATGTCGTCATTAATATTTATGCGCAACATCAACACTGGGAGGCAGATAAATTAAAACGATATCGGTAAAGTTTCATTACTCATCAACGATATTAGATTTATACTTACAAATGTTACCGACATTAGTACCTTTTTTAGCGATATCAGCACTTCTGCATAGGACTCATCAGTGTTATAGTGGGTCTACATATAAATAGTGTCGAGCATTAGTAGGCCTACTTACATTGTATTTCAGTTATAGTGAATATCATTAGCATATAAAGTGTACAAAGAATATCAGTATTCACTTTTCACAAACAATGCTGGCACCAGCAGGTAATATAGGCAACCAGATGGGTGAAATGTCCTTCATAATATATACTGTACCTTCCTTCGTCCGTGTTTGTCTATCTGTCTCTCTTTCTCTCTCTCTCTCTCTCTCTCTCTCTCTCACTCTCTTTCTCTCTCTCTCTCTCTCTCACTCTCTTTCTCTTTCTCTCTCTCTCTCTCTCACTCTCTTTCTCTTTCTCTCTCTCTCTCTCTCACTCTCTTTCTCTCTCTCTCTCTCTCACTCTCTTTCTCTTTCTCTCTCTCTCTCTCTCACTCTCTTTCTCTTTCTCTCTCTCTCTCTCTCTCTCTCTCCTCTCTCTCTCTCTCTCTCTCTCTCTCACTCTCTTTCTCTCTCTCTCTCTCTCTCTCTCTCTCTCTCTCTCT